>CM053622.1:495556432-495578083 GCA_028646595.1 Phalanger gymnotis | reverse complement strand
GATGTTTGTAATTTGTTTGTATTTGCTCTGAAGTTCAGGGTGCTGGCTTTTTCCCCTGAACTAAGTTAATGATATTTGTCTTCTGGATTAAAGTAAGATTGTTAACCCCTTATCGTTGCTTTCCTTAGTAAAGCAGATCAAAAGAACCTGGGCTTGCAGCATTCTGTGAGCTGGTTGTTGTTGGTTTTTCACCCCCACAGCAGCTGCTAGCCAGATTGTTGAAACAGAAGTAAACTGGGATTCATATGGAGGGGAATCTGGCTGAGTTAAGAAAAAAGAGTAAACCAGACACTAGATTCTAGAGCAAATACAAGCTTGGAAGTAAATATAAGAGAAGTGGGCTGAGAAAAGCAAACAGCCAGATGTAATCATTGAAAATTCAGTCCTGAAAGTTAAACATATCAGCAGTTACCAAGTATAGGAAATATAGTCAAGACATATGTAGGTGGGGTAGAGTTGCAGTTTTAAAGTATGTGTAAGAAAAAAAAATGTATATCATAGCAAAAGACAGACTTAAAAATCCTTTAAGTTGCCTTACAAACACGATACATTATCTTTAAATGGTTGTAGCTGGAAAGGGTCTAATTTCTCTTTAAAACAATTCAGTCCATATCAGAGCTAAGCTCTTGTTCTAGCTACCACATTTGAGTAATAGCCTTTGAGAGAGAGAGAGAGAGAGAGAGAGAGAGAGAGAGAAAGGAAGAAGAGGGTGGCCAGGTGTGCTGAAACAAGATGAGCCTCATACTTTTTAGAGAAAAGAAGAAAAAGCCCAGAGGCCAAACTCACTCCTTTTAAGGTCTACTGAATGGTGAGCTCTTCCTGGCTCAATGACCAATCCTCTCTGATGTAGTCAGATAGCAATTATTAAGCCATTACTATTCACCAGTCTCTCTGCTAAGCATTGAGGATACAAAGACAGGCAAAAGGCAGTCCTTGCTCTTAATGGACTCATAATCTAATGGGGAAGTCTAACATAGACATGGTCTAATATTCAAAGAACTATGTACAAACCAGCTATATTCAGGATAAATTGGAAATAATCAGCAGAGGGTCAGGAAACTTTTTTGCTAAAGGGCCAGATAATAAATATTTTAGATTTTGTGGGCCAAGAAGCAAAATCAAAGATATTAGGCATTTACATAATGAAAGAAAACGAATTTCCACAAAATTTTTTGATGAAATCCAAAATATAATATTAATAATTAAGTACATTTTTTAAAATATAAGGCTACTAATAAGAAGATTGGGATGCTTTTTGGGAGGAATAACATCTCATTTAATTGAGATTCAAAGTTAGTGTTCTCTATCAGAAAGATAGTCTCCCAGTTGAAAAGTCGCTGGAATGATGCTCAAGACTTTGATCTACTCAGACAAAAGTGAAAGACTTAGTCTGAGGATTCCCTTCCTGGATTTTGTTAGCTGGGTGTGATGGCTTTGACCAAAGCATAGTCAGATATCCATGGGATCATATCCTAGCTGAGATGGCTTGACTGACCCAGATGAAATGAGCCCAGTAGACATTATCAGGAAGCAACATCTATCAATGAGGCATTGAGATCCACAGCACAGCACACCAGCTCAGTTTTGTGCAACTGTGCCTCATTTAAATCCAATTCACACAAAAGTCAAGACATCACCCTCATGATGTCATTAGTCCTCTTCAAAAATGAAGTATCATTAACAACAGCATTGGACACTGTAAGGTAGAGACTATTTGGCAAAACCAGTGGAGATCTTTAGAATAGAGATGCTAGGTCCAGAAAGCAGCAGGTCCAGTGAACCCAATAGAGATGACTTGACCAGCAAAGAGTAGATCTAAAGGAAGCAGGATTATTACACTTAGAAGACATCAGGGATCCTACAATGCAAGAAGTATAAGCTGCCTATATATATATATATATATGTATATATATATTATGTATATATATATATATCACTCATATATAGATAGATGTGATCCTTATGCAAGCTCACTTTCCCCACTGATGGTGTGTATATTCGTGTGCCCTAGGTTCATGAGAGGAGTGTTCTACTGCAAATCTTACTACGTTAAATATTTTTACTTTGAAATAAATGTGTTTTCCAAATGAGGAAAAAAGTAATTATATGACCTTATGAGCTATTGTTTTGAGTGGATATGGACCAACAGAGTACAACAACAGGCTGTTTTGAGGATCCCACTTGTGTTATGGTAACTACATATAAAATAATGTTCAGAATGGAGAAAGTGATAGCCCTGATGTACTCTGAACACATCTAGAGTATGTCTTTGGTTCAGGGTACCAAGTTTTAGGATGGACATTGACAAATGAGAATGCCCAGAGGTAGGGCAACCAGGTGAAGTTACTGGAGGGTCTGCCATACAGGATGAATCGAAGAAACGGGATATTTAGCTTGGAGAATAGTAGATTTAGGCATGCCAAGATAACTGTCTTGAACTATTTTAAAGAGCCATTTTATGAGGAAGGTGGATTAAAATGGATGGAAGTTACAGAAAGCAGATTTATGTTCCATGTAAGAACAATTTCCTAGGAATTAGAGCTACTTCAAAGTGGAATGAGTTGCTCTGGGAGACCGCGAATTCACAGTCGCTTTTCGTGGGGGGTGGGGGAAAGGCATCAAAAAGAACCTGGGTATCCACCTCTAACAATCTATTCTGTTTCTGAGATTCTATGACTATACACGTTCCCGATTCTTTCTCTTCGCATTCCAGTTCCCTCTCTATTTAGCTGCCTTCGAGACAGGCAGGAAAACAAGACCTTGTCTCCGTTGCTATGGGTTGCTATGACAACCGCTGCACGCTCAGCTTTGCCACCTCTCACGCAAACATTCCCCCTCCCCCATGCTTGTATCTTTTGTTCTTTTCTAGATTCTCAACTTTGGCCACGCCCCCGCTCACTCCTCTCGGACTGGGAAAGGAGATCCTGGGGTTGGGGATGATTAGTTTAGGGCTGGAGGGAGAAGGTGTGCACCAATGCATCTCATCTTCTTGTTTGCTTGTTGACCGGAAAGCAGCGGCCCGAAGTGATTAAACCACCCTGGAGCCAGCGCTCCTGGTGCTGGTGGTGGTGGTGGTGGTGAAGTCATGTCTGATGATGTCTCTGAGGAATTAGAGGAAGAGGAGAAATTGCCTTATCTCGGGGTGAGGATGAAGTTTATGGATTCGGGGTGAGGAAAGAGGCAGAAGGGCGGAGGAAGAGGGGGACATCTGTATCTGTCTTCTGACTTCAGTCTTGGACAGCATCAACATTCTCTCCTCTGGGATGCTTTCTTTGCTTGGCTTATTAACAGTGCTAATAACATGGTTAACAGAGTTCTGCTCTGGTTTACTTCCAACCTTCCTGAAAACTATCCTGTTTTCTTTAATGGAACATCGTACCTTCCCTGCCTTCTTGTGTGTCTCAAGAATTTTTTTTTTTTTTGCTCTCTCTATATCTATCTTCTAGCCTTCCCTCCCTCCCTCCCTATTTCAGTGATCTCATCAATTCCAATATTTGGTGTAATGCAGTGGAAAAAGTGTTTAACTTTCCCCCTGAACTTGGAGTCTGGGGGAGTTTGAATATGAATCAGCCACTTGAGACCCAACCTTTCTAGTCCTCTCTGTGAGAGGTAGATGGTAGTGTGTATAACATCCACCCTTTGGAAAACCCCTTTAACCATTAGTTTCTCCATTTGTAAAATGAATGGCTTGCATTAGATGACTTCTGAGATCCCTTTAAGATCTGAATCTATGCTACTATGACCCTATACCAGATAGTTATACACATACATAAATACATAGGGATAGAGATTGGACCTATGGTTGAGTGCATTCTACCATTGCAAGTGGATACGTTCTTGGCGATTTATAGCCTTAGAGGTTTGCCTAGAGCAATGAGAAATTGTTACTAGCCAAGGGTCATCCAGTATGTGTCAGAGGTGAAACTTGAAACTGAATTTTCCAGGCTTTGAGGCCAATTTTCTATCCACTACACCATACTGCCTATTTTCTCTCTCCTGAACTTCAGTCCCACGTTTCCAACTGCCTCCTGGACATCCCCACCTGGCATCTTAAGCTCATTATACTCTCCCCATCCCCATTACAATTTCTTCGGTAGTTCTGTGGGGACCATCATCCTTTCACCGAGGTTGGCGACCCTGTAGTCAGCCTCCACTTTTGACTCTGTTACTTCCATGTTCAGTCAGTTGCTAAACCTGGCCATTTCTACCTCAACAATCCTCACATCTGTCCCCTTCTTACCAGTGTGTTGCAAATGACTCCAAGCAGCTCTATTCCTCTCTCTCTTCTAGGGCTCTGCTGAAAACCTTCTGTGGAGGTCTCCGGCTCCTTGTATAAAAAATAAACTGGGGGACAGCTAGGTGGCACAGCGAGTAGAGCACCGGCCCTGGAGTCTGGAGGCCCTCAGTTCAAATCCGGCCTCAGATACTTGACACACTTACTAGCTGTGTGACCTTGGGCAAGTCACTTAACCTCAATTGCCCAGCCTTCCCCCCTCAAAAAAAAACAAACAACTGACCCACCCAAAGAAACAGTGGACAGAGTGTAGTAGTAGTCAGGTCCAATTATGAAGTATTCCTTGGGCATCTTCCCATCTTCCCCCTCAAAAACAAACTCCTCCTGGTATTTAAAGCTTTTCACTATCTGGTTCCAGCCTACTTTTCCGGATTTGGATCCTCCTTTCCAGCCCAAATGGCTTGCTCATTGTTTCCAGAACTTTTCAACATAGTATCTCTTATCTTGGTATTTTTGCACTGCCCCCCAAGCCTTGAATATATTTCCTCCTAACTTCTTTTAACTTTTTCTTATAGTCTTGGGTGTCGCCTCAATGGGAAGCCTCCTCTGAGCTCTCTAGTTTGGGGTTTTTTTTTGTTTGTTTGCTTTTCTCTCTCCGTATCTTGTATTTACTTATCCGAGTGCTTTATCCCAGTAACTTTGAAAGTCAGACAATACTTTTGTTTGTTTTCATCTGTTTCTCGGTAACACACACAATGTTTGAACCTAGTAGGTTCTCGATTGACTTTCTTGGGTCAGTGCTTTTGTCTTGTACCCTCCCCAGGTATCTGGGGGTCAGGTTTGAAGTGGATTCTGGGAATGGAGAGCTGGAGGATAGAGAAGAGCCAAAGGGTGGAAAAGATATTTTCCTCAATCTCCCTTTCCGCTCCACCTATCCCAATCAAAATACCCGGAGATCTAACCCGGGGCTAGTCCACAAGTGCAGTAGAAACATGTGCCAGGACTTTGTGACTGAGGAGTGCTATAACATGCACGATCCAGCTTCTGGAGCTCCTTTTGACTTTTGATTTCTCTAAAATGACCGTGATTACCAACCCATCCATTTCTTCTTGTTTTTCACCGCCTCCCAATACTTCCTTTCTGTTCCTTGTAAGCACTTACCTTTTTAAATGCTCATCTTCCTCTCTCTCTTCATTCTTTCTCATTGCTCTCTGCTCCCTAACAAACCTCCAGAAAAAGGCTGCATACCAGTATCTTCCAGATATTGATCATGCCATTCTATTCCTTTTTTAGTATTTTATTAGTATAGTATATACTATAATATATATAATATAATGTATACTATATTATATATAATATAATACTATACTATATATATAATATATAATAGTATTTTATTTTTTCCGAATTAAATATTAAAACAATTTTTAGCATTCATTTTTACAAGATTTTGAATTCCAAATTTTCTCCCTCCCTTCCTTTCTTCCTAAAATGGTCGTGCCATTCTAGTCTTGAAAAAGCTTACTCTGACTTCCCATTGTTCACATCATAAAAGCCAAATTTGTCAAAGTTTTCCATTATGTTTTTCCAGGAACCCCCCCCCCCCTTTTTAATGCTTTGAAGCTTATAAAGTACTCTATAACAATTCAATATCATGATATTTTAGAGATGAGCAAACTGATATTGAGGGTTAAGTGACTTGCCCCATCTGACTCAGTGTTTAGCACAGTGCTGCTATCTGGCAGCTTCTGTACTGGTGCTGTCTGGTCCTTCATAAATACTTGGTGACCTGAATTCACAAACCTAAGAAGTGTCAGAGCTATAGTTTAATCCCACTTTTCCTGAATCCCAAACTGAAGACCACTGCTTCAAGCTCCCCCTTCACAAATTATGCTTGAAGCAAACTGAATTTACTCTGTGCACCAAGAACATTTCCCACTCCCTCCATGCCTTTGTTCAAAACACTCTAGGTATAGAATGTTCTTTCCCACACTTCTGATTGTCGAAGGCCCAGATCAATTGCAGTTTTCCTTCTGTGGAGCTCTCCTTCTGTCAGAAGTCATTGCTCACTTCTCAGAATTCTCGCAGCACTTTTGTGTCTTCCCTCCTTATTTTAACAATCATAACAATAACTTGTATTTTTGTAATGATTGAAGGTTTAAAAAGTGCTTTCCTAATGACAACCATGTCATATTCTAGACATTATTATAAGGTTGAAAGTTTTGCATATGGACACAGAAAACAGTTCAATCCCAGCCTCATTTTCCCACTTTATAAAATGTGAAATGAAAAAATGGGAATGGTTCTCTCACCATTTATCTCAAACCAGGCCTGCACAACATACGACCCAAGGGCCGCTTGCCACTTGCTAAAGGATTTCAGGTGGTCCGAGAAAAATGTAGAGGATGTGAAAGAAAGTATGTAATAAGTGCCTTCTCCATGCCCTCCTTACCCCACCTTCCACTAGTCACTGTTGTGCCCATCATGTAACTTGATGGGTAGGTTGCCACTGTGCACTCTCTCCTGTTTGTCTCCTGTGTGTCCCAAGGTAACAAACCATTGTCAGTCTATCTGTATCTGAGAGAAGCAATTTCATGATAAATAAAACTCTTAATAAGTGTAATTAATTGATATTAATTGAAATTTCCCTTTTTAAAAATATGGTTTATTTGCAAAATAGTTTAATCATTAATTGCACCTTTACTTGGAAAGCGAGCCACTAAACATCTATCTGCAGCCTGAAAAAGTTTACCCTGTTTTAATTTTGGCCCCCACCTACTACCAAGTTGTGCAGGTCTTCCTCAAACATTAAAGCACTATATGAATTTGGACTATTATTTGGTATTAGAGTTATTTGTGTATTGCTTACCTCCTTTACTCCAAGGCAGAGAACATGCAGGAGGACCTTGTAATAGTTAACAAGCATTTATTAATTGCCTACTGTGTGCCAAGCATTGTGTTATGCACCAGATAAAAAGAAAGGCAGAAGTAGTCCCTGATTTTGAGAAGCTCACAGTTCTAATAGAGGAAACAATATATAAACAACTATGTACAAATGACATGCATAGGATGAATTGAAGATAATCAATGGGGGAAGACATTAGCATTAAGGGGGATCAGGAAAAGCTTCTTGTAGATTGTAGCCTTTCAGATAGAACTAACTAAACCATTCCTAGGCTTCTACTTAGATTCTATGATTATGAACCCTGAAGATGGTAGGGTTCAGAGGGGACATTCTTACATCTCTCCATATCAGAATGTAAATAGTTTATCCTTGTTCAATCCTTTATCATTGTTCAATGTGTTTACTTCTGGAGGAAATGCTTGGCCTGGTTACTTCTTTCTTGGGGTATTGAGTGTAGTGTTATTCCAATTTCTCAGGGCCAGCTCAGGTTGGTGACCTGAAAGTTTCAGTGCATCCAAAGTGGTCTAACCTAGGGCAAAGTTTGATTGCTGTCCCCCTGTAACAACAATGCTACTTGCCGCTACTGTGGCTGTGTAAGACCAATAATACTAGCACACAAGAGGGCTGCTAGTACACGTTCTTTGATCTGCTTTTCTAAGGAAAGCAACTTTAAGGGGTTAACAATCTCACTTTAATTAAACATACACATATCATTCACTTAGATTAGGGGGAAGAGCCAGCACCTTGAACTTCAGAGAGAATACAAACAGAAATTATGTAAACAGAGTAAATAAATACAAATCAGCAGGAGGCTTCTGTTTGTCCAAGATATTACATACATAGTTACCAGAGAGAGAGGGAATATATAGGGCAAGACTCACTCAAAGGCACTTGATTGCCTTAGTGCTGAGAAGCACTCCAAAAGAAAAAACAGTAAAAAGTCCCACTTCACTTGCCCTTACACCCCCTAGTTTGAGCTCTGCAAGTGTCCAACCTAAGTTTGGGTCTGAGCGAGTAGACTAATGCTAGACTCAGCCACTATCACCAAGCTGGTTCAGAGTGACAGAACTTTTGGTACGGGATTTCCCTGGTAATTCTTCTGCAAGTTTCAGAATGAGCTAGAAACTAAAACTGAGACCTTGCTTTGCTCCTGCGGTCTGAATCACACTGCTGCTGCCAACTACTCTTGTACATAGGCTAGGACCTGCTACCATTCTTACCCCTGAATACCACCCCCAGGCACATGTCCCTTCCTTAGTTTGACCTGGATTTGTGAACTAGAACTGGGCAGTGGGTGATGAAGCCACAAAGTGGCACTTGTTTCTGGCCTACAACCTCTCCCTGTGTTGGAATTCTCTAAGATCCTACCCGGACCCCCATTCCCATTGTCTCTGTCTGACTACCTATTCCAATCTGGGATAGAAAAGTGCTTCATTGTGAGGTTTTCTTAGATTTTTCCATCAGGATTCAATGTGGTGCAGTTTCTAGATCTGTTTAGAAGAGTTGTTATTGTTGTTTTGGTTGGGGACGGGGGTGGGGGGAGGAAGGTGAGCTCTTAGTATTTCTTTATGCTACTCTGTCCCTTTAAAGTACTTTTAATGACCCTTAAGTTATCCTAAAACAAGGACTCGTTTTAAAAATACTATTATTTTACAAGTTTTGTATGAGTCTCCACTCTCTAAAGAATGTTACTCAAAGGGCAATAAGAGGTGTATGTAATGGATGTGGGAAGGGTACAACTTATAACAAAAGACTCTGAAGAAGTACCAGAGTAAAGAATGGAATCCTATGTAACAGTTAGAGCAGTGGTCACTAGCAGAAATTGAGAGATGGACGGCTTTTGCGCTCTACTGGTACACTTTCAACATCAAGAAAAAGTAGTGAAAGCCTTCATCACACAGAGCAGATCTCCTTTGGCAAATGCGTGGAAGGACAGACAGGCATCACCCCCAAAATGGGCAGGCATGGATGGTTTGTGATCTCTGTCACTGGAGAGAACATCTACATTGATGTGATTGCTTCTCCTTTTGAGTATTAGAGTGATCTTTCACCTGCATGTAGGATGAATTTGAGGAGAGAGAAATAGGCCTTGTTTTGCACACTTCTCCTTTAAAATTACAGTACAGAAATTCTTATGCTTAATACATAGCTGGACCAGTAGTCAGAGCTGTGTCTCTGTGGATGAACATCCTAAAAAGGAATCTAATTTGTTAACTGTACTGTCCCAGTAAGTATTTTCTACCCAAACTATCTCATCAATTTTGGAAGTTCTATCTAACTTTGCAGATCTCTGGAGTGGCAGCAGTATGAATGGATAAGACTAAACTCCAGAAAATGGTGCGATCGTGGATACGAAGCCATGGATCTGGAATAATCTTTAAATAGAGATATTCATGATGTTCAAAAGGTTTGTTAAACTAGAAGTTGACAAGTTCAGATATTTAGGCTTGTGGTTTCCACATCTATACAAAACATGCAAAATTAATTGAAAATATGTGTATCCATATAAAACACCTTTACTTGTTTTTCTCCTCCTGTATCTTTAAATTGGTAGTTTATTTCAAGGGATCATAATTTTTAGGTTGAAAGTAAGATTGGATTGTTCTAAAGAGGAAAGAATCCTCTCAATTAGTCTTTTTGCAATCTAGAGGCCAGCATCAGGAGTTCCAGTGACTTTTCAGCTGGAAAATCTTTGGAAGATCTTTTTGATCAAACCCTGGAATGAAGGTTTAAAATTATTTACATTTCCATCTATAGTTTGGAAAATTTTGGACAAGCTAGACTGTTGGAAGAAGAGACAAGTACGGCTTAAGGATTTGGTTCTGATGCCTTTAGTGCTAGTTATTTTTTATGGAGTCATGCAAAAAGTTCAGATTTGATATAATCAAATAATTGAGAGAAATGATTATCAATAACCAATGATTTGAGGAGATCCAGAGTTCCCCCCTTTTCTAAAGTCCTGATTTCAAAAGTTCAGTCTCTTGAAGGACATTACTGATAATGAGATTGGACTAAGACCCCACCGGGTGGGGAAGTCATTGTTCTCTGCTCAGGTTTGGGTAAGGATAAATTCTTTGGCTAGATTGCCCAACCCTGGAGATAACTTAGAAATATGACATAATCTAAGTTCATTTATACATTCATTTATAATATTCATTCTCTCATTAATTGTAATATCATATAAACTTGTCTTTGGTCCAAGAGAGAGACATTCAAATGACCACCCTTTTATTAAAATGTTGGCATTATTAGTAAATGATTAAATTACCCAGAAATTATGTCTCTCAAAACATTTTAAATGCCCCATAGTCAAATATATGTGATCTCACTAATTTGCAGTTTCCCTCTAATGATGCAAATCACAACTCCTACATGGGAACCCATCTTGTGTGATTTTTTTTCCTCCACATCACAGGGTGATACATTTACAGCTATCTAATACAACCCCTTCATTTTACAGGTGAGGACACTGAGCCTTAGAGGTTAAATGATCTATCCATGGTTACAGAGAGGAAAGAGAGAAGGGCAAGGGAACAAGATTTATTGAGCCCTTACCATGTGCCAGGCACTGCACTAATTGCTTTAAAAATATTATCTCAATTGATCCTCGTGACAATCCAGTGATATAGGTGCTGTTATGATCCCCACTTTATAGCAGAGACAACTGAGTTAAAGAAAGATTAAATGACTTGCCCACGGTCACACAGTTAATAAGTATCTGAGCTAGATTTGAACTCAGCTCTTGTCTCTAGGTCCAGTGCTATGTATACTCTGCTGCAGGGATATTAACTGTCAGAGGAAGGATTTGGACAATACACAGTCCATTATCTACACTGCCTACTCTGTTCTTTAGGGTTCCTCACTGATGTTGGCTATATGTTGGTTTCAGCCTTGTATCTTTCACAATGTAGTGGATTTCACTGAACATATTTTGTAGCATTCCAGGGATTACTGTGATTGTTGTGGTTCAATCTTTTCAGTTATGTACGATTCTTCATGACCCCATTTGGGGTTTTCTTAGCGAAGATGCTGGAGTGGTTTGCCATTTCCTTCTCCAGCTCATTTTACAGATCAGGAAACCGACTTGCCCAGGGTCACACAGCCAATAAGTGTCTGAGGCTGGGTTTGAACTCAGGAAGACAAGCCTTCCTGACTCTAGTCCTGGGCCTCTATCCATGGCACCATCTAGTCTCACTGTGATTTAGTACAATATTATCTTTTAATGGCAGTAATTTTATCCTTTTGTCATAGAGGGAATAAGCTGGTAGTCAAATGCAGGTTCTGTAACTTCATACCCCATGTATTTTCCTCCACTACATCTCTCATTTTCCATGATGTTGGCCAACACCTTAGATAAGCCTAGATCTCCTTGTTCTGTGTCTTATTTAGAGTCCATACTAAGCGAGTGATTGAACAAAGTTATCTCTGTGGTGTGTATTATATAATTTTTGTATAATTTGTACATGAAGTCTTGTAAAAATTTTATACATGTGTAGGAGACCCCTTGACTGCAGAAAGTCTCACTAAGTTAGATGCTTTCATAAAACCAGTAAACAATAGACATAGCAGGAGCATATAAATTCATTATACCTCATTCAGTTGTACAACTCTCAGGAAAGAGTCTGATATCAGTCGTCTAAGCTTTATTATGGGTTCAAGGCACTGTGTTACCTCTGGGTGAAAATTTAGTCTTTATTTCTAACTGTGAAGAGCTTTATCCAAAGTTAAAGAAATTTCAGGCATCAATGAGCATGTGGAAAAGATATTTTGGGGAATAGGAAAGCCTTCTGAGAGCCCCTGAAATTATACAAGATAGGCTACTTCCTCTGGTTACTCATAAGGCCAGCTCTGCTAATATTTCATACATTCAATATTTTTAAGATTCCTTTTAATAACTCAATTTTCATAGACTCGTCTGTTTAATAAATCAATTCACTTTAATTATCTAATTTCTTCAGGAATATGAAGGAGACCGCAATGAGGAAGGTGAACGACATGGATATGGGAAGGCAATATTGCCCAATGGGGATACATATGAAGGACAATATGAACGTGGTAAAAGACACGGTCAGGTAAGAATAAATGCATTAGGTGAATTTTTCTTCTAAAAATCACATCTAAAGATTTTTAGGGCATATTTTCACTTAAGGATAACAAGAAAAAATATGTTTCAGGGGACCTACAAATTTAAGAATGGTGCTCGATACATTGGAAAATACCAAGAAAATAAAAAGCATGGTCAAGGCACTTTTTACTATGCAGATGGATCACAATATGAAGGTAAAATTGTATCATAAGTTAAATATTATTGTTTCAATGTAAGAAAACTAGTTTGGTCTTTTTGTTTTGTTTTGTTTTTGATGACTGAGCTTATCTATAAATATTGAAGTACATGAGGGAAGCTCCAGATTTTTTGGTTCAATTGGTCAACTGCCATTTATTGAGTACATGATATGTACAAGGCATTATACTGTCTGCTGTGAGAGATACTAGATAAATAAAAATGTAGTCTCTTCCTTCAAGGACTCTGCAATCTAGCCAGTAAGACAGAACCTACAAATACACACAATATATAGGGAGAGAGATGTAAGGCACCTTGTTAATAAATGCCCCCCAAAAATCATTGCTTTAAAAATTCATTTTGGGTTGGTGTGATCAGAAAATACTTTTCAAAGAAGTTAAGAAGAAAAAGACCTGAGTATGGAGTATTAACTGTAGTATGAGTGTTGGGAATGACACAAGCAAAGGATTACTTGGAGATATTGGAGAGTCATAATAGGTTGACTGAAATAGAGTGATTGTGTTAGAAAATTATGGGCAAAAAAAACCTAGAAAGTTCTACTGGGGCTAGATTGTGCCCTCCAGTACCAGGCTATGGAGTTTGAGACATCATCTAGTAAGTAGTGAGAAAAAATTAAAGGATTTGGGATAGATAATTGACATAATCTATGAGATATTTTAGAATGATTCCTATCCAGTTGGAAGAAATGAATGCTAAGTTTCTAATACACATCAAAAGCTGGTACTGAGGCAGGATATAGTTTTGATAAGAGTCCTCATGAAATTATTTATTCATTCGAATTTATTTATTCATTTATGTATTCACTCATTCATTTATCTATTCATTTATTTATTTGTCTGTTCATTCATTCATTTGCTTTTTGTTCATTCATTTATTCATTCATTCATTCATTCATTTATCTATCTATCTATTCATTCATTCATTCATTCATTTATTTATTTATTTATGCTGAAGTTTTCTTTTGCCAAAAAAAAGTATCAGGTAAATTCTTTACTTGTCTTGTTATTTCACTTTTATTGTCAAAGATAATCGGTCAATAAGCATTTATTAAGCACCTTCTATGTAACAGTCCTTGTGCTAAACACTGGGGATACAAAGAAAGGCAAAACACAAGTCCTGCCCTCAAGGAAGCCTAATGGGCATATTCTAAAGGTAGAGAAAGTATAAGGGAAATTATATTCTAAGTATGATTTTGACCAACAAAGAACTTTCTAGTGAAGAAGAAATGTCAAGAACCATGGAAGGACATAATTATACGATTTTCAACTCAACACCTCCAAAAGATAAGCCATTATCTTTAACCATAAACCCACCCCTCACTCTAATTTCCCTGTTTTGTTCAGGGTCTCACTATCTTTCCAGCATTCAGGCTTACAACCTTGGAATAATCCTTGACATCTCATTCTCCTTCACATCACTTATAAACATATCTTATGGATTCTACATCCTACTTGCCCAAACTATTTTCAATAGTCTTATGATTATTTTCCTTTCCTCAAGTCTCCCTACTTTTCAGTGCATTTTTCTAGACGCAATATAACTCCCCAAGATGATACTTCCAAAGTATGGCTCTCCCTTGCTCAAGAAGATTCAGTGGTTTCCTATTGCTCCTACCATCAAATACAGGCTCCTACATTTTGCTTTTAAAACTCTTCATGATCTAAATCCAGCCTACCTTTCCAGGCTTATTACATGTTACTATCCTTCATAAGCTCTATGTTGCAGCCAAAATGGCCTTTTTGTTGTTTCATACCCAGACTGTTACATCTCCACATCTGTGCCTCTTCTGTCCACTGTGCCTCTTTCTTCACCTAGACTTCCTGGAATGCACAGTTGACCTTCCAAATTCAACTCATGCTTCACCTCCTACGTGAGAACTTTCTTGATGATAATGCCTCCCTCCTCTGCCAAAATCGCCTTGTACTTACTTTGTGTGTGTATGTATGCATAGTAAATAATCATATATACATTCAAAATTTTTTTTATTGATCTTTTGTTTTTAAATCACATCATTTCTTTTTTTAACTGTTTTATTATTTTTACTTTTTAAGTAACATGTATTTATTTTCTTGATCTATCACCGATTCTAATTCCTTCACTGAGCAAATTATTAAAAACAAAAGCAAAAACAAATCTCTCAATATATAGCTGTATATCCCATAAAAAAAAAATTCCCACATGAACAGTGTCTAAAAATGTGTGTCAGGGCAGCTAGGTGGCGCAGTGAGTAGAGTGCCTGCCCTGGAGTCAGGAGGACCTGAGTTCAAATCTGACCTCAGACACTTGACACATGTACTAGCTGTGTGACCTTGAGCAAGTCACTTAACCCAATTGCCCTGCCAAAAAGCAAAAAATAATATAAAATTAAAAAATTTTTAAAAAATGTGTGTCTTTCTGCATTTTAAGTTTCTTCTCTCTATCAGGAATAAGTGCCATGTTTCTTCTTCATTCTTTTGGACTCTTGGTTTATCATAGTGTTCATCAGAGTTCTAAAATCTTTCAAAGTTGTTCGCTTGGCTCTGCATCATTTGATAAATGTCTTCCCAGTGTCCTCTGAAATTGTCCATTTCATCATTATTTGTTGCTTAAAAATTGTACATTTAATTATTTCCTATTACATACACACACAAATATTACACATTTCTTTTAGCAATTTATAAGTATTTTTATACAAATGGATCCATTTCCTCTTTCCTTGATTTTTTGGGGATATAGGCCTACTAATAGTATAGCTAGACAAAAGTATTATTTGGTAACTTCCTGGAAATAGTTCTTCTCTGCTCTCCAGAGTGGCTAAACCAATTCACAGTTCTACCAACTCTGCCCTCCTGTTTCTGTTTTCTCGCAGCCTCACCATTCTGAGCAGTATAAGATGTAACTCCAAAGTTCTTTAAATTTGCATTCCTCTTATTATTAGTAATTTAGAGCAATTTCTATATGATGGTTGTTAGCTTGGATTTTTTTCTTTAAAAATGCTTTTTCATATCCTTTGATAAATTATCTGTTGGGGAGTGGCTCTTATTCTCATAAATTTGAATCAATGCCTTATATATCTTTCAAATTAGACCTTTAGCAGAGAAACTTTTTGCAGATATTTCCCTGTTACTTCCTTCCTCTTCCTTTTTTTTTTTACTATATTAGATTTTTTGCAAAAACTTAAATTTTATATAATAAATATTGTCCATTTTATTTATATGATGTTCTCTATCACTTGTTTAGTCGTGAATTTTTTCCTATCTATAGATCTGAAAGGTTACCTTTTCTGGTTATGGATCTCTCCATTTGGAGCTTATCTTGGCTTATGGTGTGAAGTGTAGGTCAAAAGCTAATTTCTTCCAGACCGATGTAGTTTTACCAGCATCTTTTGTCTTTGAGTCCTTCTCCTAAGCAAGTGGGGTTTTTAAGTTTATCAAACATTTTGTTACTCTCCTTCCATGTGTTATGTACCTAATCTGTTCTCTCATCAACACCTCTCTCTCCCAGTAACAAATAGTTTTAATGATTACTGCTTTGTAGTACAATTTGAGATCTGGTATTGATAGACCTCCTTCCTTTTCACTTTTCTTTCATTATTACTTTGAGATCCTTGACTTTTTGTTTCTCCGTATGAATTTCATTATTTTTATCTATGAAATCTATTAAGAGTTTGATTGGTACAGCCCTAAATAAGTAATTAAGATAGTATTGTCGTTTTCATCATATTGATTCCACTTGTCCATAAGCAATTAATGTTTCTTCAATTATTTAGATCTGTCTTTATTTTTACAAAGAGTGTTTTATAGTTCGCTTCATACAATCCACAGGTGAAGATTGGTAGATAAACTCTCAAATATTTTATATCATATGCAGTTATTTTTAACAGAATTTCTCCTTTCTCTTTCTGGGTTTTATTAATTATGTATAGGAATGCCGATATTTTATATGTATTTACTCATATCCTGAAACTTTGCTTAAGTTATTATTTAAATTAATTATTAGATGATTCTTTAAGGTTCTCTAAGTACACCGTAAAATTGATGAGGTTAAAGAAAAATGATGACATAGGGAATCATAGGTTTTTAGGGGTGCTCAAGATCCCAAAATACTGACATGCCAGGTCCTGCCAAATGAATTCGACTCAAGCCTTCTCAGCCAACGAAAACAAAGTTTATTAAAGATTCACCGTAATGGGTGATTATTTGTGATGCTTGTTTTCACAAGTGGCCCAGATTCAATCTACTGAGCTAGATTATCTGAGCACCTTCATGGAGGCAAGATGAGACATATACAGAAAGATTGTGGGAGAGATTGAGGGGTGGCGAAGTAGTCTGGGGTGACTAGAGGAGGGGTTTAGGGAGGGTCTTGTGGAAGAGTCTAAGGAAGCTCTTGATGAGACTGGGGTGACTAGAGGAAACAAGAGAATGGGATTTTGATGGGATTAAGGGTCAGATGCAGCTGGACAATAGAGGGCTAGGCTACATAGCGATTTGGGCCTAGATAATGAAAGGCTTATGGCCTCAGGCAAAGGCCAGATCTAGTGGGAAGATTCAATGAGAGTTCAAAGGGGTTCCCAGAGACTGTACCCCCATCAATATCATCTGAAAAAAAAGATGTTTTCCTTGGTATCCATGCTTATTCCCTTGCTTTCCCTTTCTTGCCTTATTGCCACTCTATATCAAATAGAAATGGTAATAATAAACATTTTTGCTCTATTGTTGATTTTACTGGAAATGAGAAAGGCCTCTGACTTTTCTCCATTATAATTTTTTCTTGGATTTAGATTAATACTATTTACTACACTAAGAGTCCATTTGTGTGGGGTACAAGACCCCCACCAATATGAAATAAAAATTCATAAAACAAAGAGGAGGAACAGAAAATAATTTATTAAATTCTCTCCTCCACTAGGACAGACTAGTGGAAGGAGGCGGATCACAAAGGGAAAGCACCAACATATATCCTATCGCAAAAGAACTCTCCCCTACCACTATCCCTCCTCTCCATTGTCTGGGAGGCAGGCTTACAATCTAGGTGAGAAAAGCAAGACAAAGAACCAGGAAATCAAGCACAGCCAATCCAAAGCATATCTTCTTATTTAGTAACTAGCCGCTGATGTGGCAGTAATAGGGCTAAGGTAAAGAGGAGGAATGAGGAAAGAGGGAGGGGGCTTCCCGGAGCAAGGAACAACCAGGCCCCAAATTCCTGAGAGTTAGGTAATCACATTCCTACAAGGTTAAATCCCAAGTCCATTCCACCCTCTCATTGCCCCTGCTTATTCCAGAAATAAAAAAAGTAATTTTTATATTTTCTCCCTCTGTGAAATCTTCACAGGAATTATCCCCCACTCACATTTATTCTTAAGATTCTTAGAGTTTTAATAGGAATGAATGTTGGATTTTGTCAAAAGCCTTTTCAGCATCTATTGATATAATCTTATGGTTTTTATTTTTTATATCATTAATATGGTTTATCATATTTATAGTCTCCCTTATGTTGAACCAACTGTGCACTGGTATGAGCTCAAACTTTTCATACTGTATATCTTTATGATAATTAGTTGTAATTTATTTACTAAAATTTTATTTAAATTTAAGATTTGTTTAAATTTAAATTCTATTTAAAATTTTTGCATCAATGTTCAATAGGGATATTAGTTTGTATTTTTCTTTTTCTGCTTTGTCTCTTCATGGTTTAGGTATCAAGACTATATTTGTATCCTATAAAGACATTGGGAGTCATCTTTTTATTTTTGCAAAACCATTTATGCAGTATTAGAATTAACTGGTCATTAGTTGTATATTTCCTTTCATCTTGTCCTCTTGTACATTTTCCTCCTTTTTTCCCACCTCTCTCTTTACAAATAAGAAGGTGGTCAAACAGAGTGTGAAAAAAACCTGTTTTTCCTCTGTTACAGCTGTTCTCTTCCTCTTACCTTAGCCTTGATCCTAGGTTTTTAATCTTTCTTCATTTCATTTTAATCTTCTTTTCATATTCTTCTTTCCAGTATTTAAGTTTGTTTTTCTTATAACTATTCCTTTATTTATTCTGCCCTCCCTCCAGAAAAGTGACTTGTCCAAGTGGTGAAAATTTAGAATATCCTTTAAAAAAAAAAACCTAAAAAATACATGAGTCCTAATAATCAAAGATTATTTTTCTTCAGAACACTTCAGAACATATACTTTAAAAGACATTCAGTGGTTTCCCTATATTTAATGAAAGCCATTGGGCCAGATAAATTAATACAAAACTTTTTTCTGGAATAAATCTTTGATTTCATTGGTATACAGAATGCCAGTTGGTATACATAATATCTCCAGAGTTGTTGTGAAGATCAAATGAGACAATATTTGTTAAATACGAAGCACAATGCCAAGCACTTAAAAAGGTCACCAGATCACTCCTGTTCCTTGGTTGGCTCTCATTACCCAGGAGCTAAGAATTCCTGTTACTGAATCTCTGAAACATAAGATCAGTCCCCATTCTCTGACAAGCTCTCATGGCTTATCTCTTTAGAAGCTGTATATTTCCCTGCTCCTGTGCTCGCATCTATTCTTTCTTATTGTTTAGCTCTAGTTTCCTCCGTCTTCTACCTAAACATTCTTTTTCCAAAAGTGAGAACGCTAAGTTTGGGAGTCAAGGTCACTCACTGTCTGGGCCTTGGCCAGGTCCTTCTTCAAAGTCTCTGCCAGGGAGTCAAGTTACAATTAAAAAGGAAAATTGTTGGCTTGGATTTGATTGCGAATAGAAAAGGGTGTAAAAACTTGAATAAAACATTTTTGAAGGACTATTATTTCATTTTTGGAGGGCACTTCCTTCAGTGAGATAGCTGGTAACCCCTTTGTGCCAAAACATTAATTGCCATAGGAAAAAGAAAAATCATCAGGTGGTATTTTATGTGAGTGACTGACTCATCTGTTAATGAATCTGTTGATACCATGGTAGGAAGGATTTCAAAACTAGTCTGTTACAACCTTATGCTCAAAGCCTTTTCAGCTTGGTAGGGCTGGCCAGAATTAGTAATTAATTAACTAGCATAACCCAGTTATCTCCTTCCCATAGCGATGTATCAGAGCAGAACTTTATTTTTTTTAATAAATTTATTTATTTTTAGTTTTCAACATTCACTTCCCTAAGTTTTAAACTTTCTCCACCTTCCTCCCCTCCCCAAGATGGTGTGCAATTTGATATAAGTTCTACATATACTTTCCTATTAAACACATTAGTCATATTATATGGAAGAATTAGAACAAATGAGAGGAACTATGAGAAAGAAAAAAACAAAACAAAACAAGAAAAGAAAACGGTCTGCTTCCCTCTGCATTCAGACTCCATAGTTCTTTCTCTGGATGTGGGTGGCATTTTCTATCATGAGTCTTTTAGAGTTGTTTTAGGTCCTTGCATTACTGAGAAGAGCTATCTATCAAAGTCAGTCATTGCACCCTGTGGTTATTACTATGTACAATGTTCCCTGGTTCTGCTCACTTCACTCAGCATCAGTTCATGTAAGTCTTTCCAGGTTTTTCTGAAGTCTACCTGTTCATCATTTCTTATAGCTCAACAGTATTTTATTACATCCATATACTACAACTTGTTTAGCCATTCCCCAAATGAGGGGTATCCCCTCAATTTCCAGTTCTTGGCCACCACAAAAAGAACTGCTATAAATATTTTTGCACATGTGGGTCTTTTTCCCATTTTTATGATCTTTTTGGGATACAGCCCTAGAAGTGGTATTGCTGGGTCAAAGGGTATGCATATTTTTATTACCTTTTGGGCATAGTTCCAAATTGCTCTCCAGAATGATTGGACAGAGTAGAACTTGAGTCAAGAATTGTCTCAAATAAAAAGTTAAAAGTGAGAAAAAGGGATCCTTTTCCTTGGCCCTGCATGATGTTGGGTGGGGAGGAAGAGGGAGGGATGTTTCAGAAAATTGTGGTAAGACCTATATGAATTGTTAAAAGTCAAGGCAGAAGAACTGAAAGATCATTGTGTGATGCTTGGAATTAAGGTTGCAGTTTAGATCTATAATAAAGAACTCTGTTTTAGGACAGTTGTTGACCCCTCCCTGTATTACAGCACACATTTGTGTACCAAGAAGAAAATGCCTTGCCACACATTCCTGTAATCCCCCAAGGAACCCCCCACCCTCTTGGTTCAACTTGAATTAGCACAAGACCCTGTCTCAAACTATGGCCTAGGGAACAAGGAACTGACCCACACTCAAAGTGAACAAACAAGTCCTGTTATGGGTATGCCCTCAAGGCCTCTGCCCCCAAACAGTAAAAAAAATAAGGCAACATGAATGCAATTAGTTCTTGAGGGGCCTCGAGGCCTGTTCCTGTCAGCTAAATAAGGATAAGGTTATGCAAAGATGGACATTTGATAACATCCCTGTTCCTTGACCCTTTTACCCAAACCTTGTGCAAATGACCCATACAGTTAAGGAACATTAACTGCTGAACCTCGGCTTCTGTACCCTTTTGCTTGTTCAACCATTAATAGTTCAGTATAAAAGTCTCCCCTAAGCTCTGTTCGGGGCCGCTCTGATTTGGGTTACTCGTGCCCTGAACGGCCACCGGCTAATGAATTCTCCAATTAAACTTATACTCTGTGACGTGTCTTGCTCGCTGCACAGTTTGGTATAACAATTGTGCACAGTAACAGCAATGTTGTAAAATGAAGATAAACTGTGAAAGGCTTGACTACTCTGATCAATGCAATGATTAATACAATACAAAGGACTCATGATGAAAAAATGCTATCCACCACAGAGAGAACCGATGAACTCTGAGTGCAAATTGAAATATAATTTTCTTACTTTTTTTTTCTTGCTTTTTTTGAAATGTGGCTAATATGAAAACGTATTTTGCATGATTTCACATGTATAATTAATATCACATTGCTTGCCTTCTCAGTGGGAATGGGAGGGAGTGGCAATGAAGGAGAGAATTTATAGCTCAAAATTTAAAAATAAAGAAATGTTAAAAATAAATAATTAATAGGTTTTTTAAAAGCTATGTCAGAACCGTACTCATCATACAGAGTTGTTTTTCTGAGTTCTGAACCTGTATTTAAGAAAAATAAAACCCAAAGCTTAACATTCAGAATCTCTGCATTGTGACAGAGTTATTTGGAGGTAGTTGAAATGGACGGACCGAGAAAACACAGACCAAGCCAATTAAAATATGTTGAGCATCATTTATTAGCTGGCCAGCAACTGTCTCCTAGACC
>CM053622.1:495538802-495555932 GCA_028646595.1 Phalanger gymnotis | reverse complement strand
CCCCCCCCATCCCCTTTTCCCTTACTTTCTTGTAGGGCTAGATAGATTTCTATACCCCATTGCCTGTATATCTTATTTCCCAGTTGCATGCAAAAACAACCTTTTTTTGAGCATATGTTTTTAGAACTTTGAGTTCCAAATTTTCTCCCTTCTTCTGTCACCACCTGCCTTCTTTGAGAAGGTAAGCAATTCAACATAGACCACACATGTATCATTATGCAAAACATTTCCATAGTAGTCATGTTGTGAAAGACTAACTATATTTCCCTCTATCCTATCCTGTCCCCCTTTATTCACTTTTCTCCCTTGACCCTATCCCTTTTCAAAAGTGTTTGCTTTTGATTACCTCCTCCCCCAAATCTGCCCTCCCTTCTATCATCCCTGCCTCTTGTCCCCTTCCCCCCTACTTTCCTGTAGGGTAAGATACCTGATTGAGTGTGTATGTTATTCCCTCCTTAAGTCAAATCCAATGAGATCAAGACTCCCTCATTCCCTTTCACCTAACCCCTCTTCCCTTCCAACAGAACTGCTTTTTTTTGCTACTTTTATGTGAGATGATTTGCCCCATTCTGTCTCTCCCTTTCTCTTTCTCCCAATATATTGCTCTCTCACTCTTTAATTTTATTATTTTTTAGATATCATCCCTTCACATTCAACTTACCCTATGTCCTCTATCTGTTTACATGTATATTCCCTTCAGCTACCCTATTACTGAGAAAGGTCTCACGTACAACTCTCAAATTCTTACGAGAATTGGAAAGAAAACTTTCTGGAAAATATCTGTCTCAGTATGATTCTGTGGCATCTGTGTCAGAAAACTAAGTTCATGATAGCTTATTAAGATACCCCTTGGGGCAGCTAGGCAGTGCAGTGAGTAGAGTACCAGTCCTGGAGTCAGGAGGACCCGAGTTCAAATCCAGCCTCAGACACTTGACACACTTGCTAGCTGTGTGACCTTGGGCAAGTCACTTAACCGCAATTGCCCTGACTTCTCCCCATCCCCCACTCCCCCCCAAAATAGACAGCCCACCACAAGCTGATGTAGGAAAAGTTTTCAGCACACAACTAGAGGAGGTAGCATTTGAACTTTGCTCTCATTATCAACCGAGTATAGAAGAACATGGGAGACAGAAGGCTAGGCTTAGATTTGGTGAACATATGAACAGGTTATGGTGATTGGTGCTTTGCCTCAGGGTGCTGAAATCTGAAGAGCGCTCA
The DNA here is from genome assembly GCA_028646595.1 of Phalanger gymnotis. Taxonomy (NCBI): domain Eukaryota; kingdom Metazoa; phylum Chordata; class Mammalia; order Diprotodontia; family Phalangeridae; genus Phalanger; species Phalanger gymnotis. The sequence goes on along the minus strand of CM053622.1, from coordinate 495,554,714 downwards.
TAGCATTTACCTTCAGAAATGTGTAAAAAACTGAGTTTAGAATCTAGGTAGCAAAAATAATTAGGTAACACGGGAAGCTATGAGATGGAATGTGTTTTCTTTCCCCCAGTTACTGTACCCCAGGCGAGCTTTCCTTCATTCTTTCAGGGAGTAGAGCAACATTACTTTGTCCTGCATTTTGTAAAACTTTCCCTGAGTTTAAAAATGTTATTTATAGCTCTGAGTAGACCTTAATTCTAATTTATCCCCTGATACTTAACTCTGTTTGACCAGAGATGAACCATTTAACCTCTTTCAACATTAGTTTCCTTATCTGTAAAATGAGAATATCATTACATGCAATATCTATCTCACAGTGTTGTTGTGAGCCTCAAATGAAGTAATGTACATATGTCACTTAGTAAGACTTAATATGCTATATAAATATATAGCTATTGTCATAGATATATAGCATATTGCCATGTGTTGAATCCCAAAGAATTACAGCCCCATACTCATTTCTAGGAAATGCACACCTTCTTTGTTTGCCTTTTAGAGTGATATATAAAATTACTATAACCAACTACCATGTTTAGAAAACCAAGTTTGGTTCCATGATTGGCTCCTCTGTCTAAGCATAGACTGAGGATTTTTCCCATCTTTGACCAGTGTACATGGTAGAGTTGGGCAAAAATATTTCCTGTTTTATAACTATGTAACTTCCTGTCTGCGATACCAACCCAAATCAGACTGAGTCCCCAGAGGAATGACTGTACCAGATTCGAGGTATTCTGTGGTTCCACTCTTTTAAAAATGTAGCTCATGAGATCTCTCCAGTGAGTTTGCCTGCAGTATTTAGCCAGAGGATACAGTTGGCCAAAAGCAAACGCATTTACTTTGCTGAGTAAATAAATAATAAAAGATATAGTAACAAAACATCTTCTCCATAAACTTAGATTATACTATCTCTCAAGGACACAAAGCATCATTTGAAAGAGCAATATTCACATAGAGGTCAAAAGAGAATCACATACATATGGAATATGAATACCTAGGAAAGCTGTATATTCTTTATGAATATATATGATAAAAAAAAAAATCCCAGCACCTGTGGTGTGAGGGCTTGCTGAGCCCTTTTCAGGGCTACTCATCCACCTTTGCTGTCCACCTATCCTCCACCTCTTACCTGGGGTTCCAAGAAGCTGTAGGATGTGATGTCCTGCAGCCACACTCCAGTAAACCTTCTCAGAAGATGGATTATACCAGGTAGAGAGTAACAATGGGCCTCAGACCCATTGGTGAGTTATTGGGGTGTCTACCCCAAGCATGGGAAGACATCCCCCAGTAGAATGAATGGATGAGAATAGGCAGCTGAAATGTGCTGTGGAGCTCTTAAAGCTTGGTCAGACATTGAAGATGCCAAGATCATCTACTGCATACTGGGCCATTGCTAGTCATCTTGACTCTGTGTTGCCACTGGACTTGAGTGACTCTGGAAGAGAGAGTGAGGCTGACAATTTTGTACAACTCTGCCTCACTTAAATCCAATTTATGTGTGAATCAAGACATCACCCCATGATGTCATTGGTCCTCTTTGAAAACAAAGGACAAACAGCAACTTGCACATATATATGTATATATATCCCTTTTCAGTACCACTTAAAAGAATGCCATAAACTTTTAGCTCTGGTTTCTCCAGCAATGTGTTCAATTCTACAATTTCCCTTTTGTTTATGTTTCTTTTAGATTTGTCCAAAACTGAGAGGGAAAGAAAAGTTTCCTGCTATTACTATATACATCTTATAATTCAGTTTGGTATTTTTCCCCCATGAATTTAGATCCTAAGGCATTTGGAGAATATGAGTTTGCTGTTGATATGTTTTGATGTCTGTAGTTCCTTTTGGTGTAATGTTGTTTCTTTGTTTATTATTTATATGCTGGTAATTTTTGTTTTTGCTTTGTCTCATCACATAATTAATTGCTGTGCTAGAACCACACAGAAGACACTAGTTGAAGGAGTGCCATACAACGTAGGAGACCAGGGGGAGGCAGAGGCAAAAGGGTTTGTCAGAAGAGACTTGCAGAGAAGCAAGAAGATTACTGAGTAAATCCCAGAGCACAAGAGTGTTGTCCACATTGTACATCCCTTCCAGAGCATGTGGGTTGGTTGGGGAGAGGTTTTGAGTGACAAGTTGCATTAGGAATTGAGGATTAACCTTCTCTGCTGTTAATTCATCAGTTTATGATGTTGTTAGAGCTCTTGGAGTCTTGGTCTATGGAAACTGTTGTAATTATTTTACCTTTTGGGCAGCTAGGGGGTGCAATGGATAGAGTGCTGAGCCTGCAGTCAGGAAGACTCATCTTCCTGAGTTCAAATCTGGCCTCAGACACTTACTAGCTGTGTGACCTTGGGCAAATCATTTAACCCTGTTTGCCTCAGTTCCTCATGTGTAGAATGAGCTGAAGAAGGAAATGGCAAACCACTCCATTATCTCGGCCAAGAAAATTCCAAATGAAGTCATGAAGAGTTGGATATGCCTGAAAAACAACTGAACAACAACATGTAATTCTTATTTGGAGAGGTTTGAGATACAGTAAGGATCAGAGAAAATGTCGTGTTCCATCTTGTTGGTGGTGTGTCCCAGAAGTCCTATAAAGGATATTCCAGATAGAAATCTGACCTTACCCTATACTGGAACAACCAGGTAAATTCTCCTTCCCTTAATGCTGCCATGTACTCCTGTTTTAATAAGCCGTCTTCTGGTTGTATGTGCAACCACAAGTGTGCTATTTAATATCTCCTTTGTATCCCTCTCCCTTTTAATTCTGTATCATCAAATCAACTTTATTGTTTCTCTGGAAAAGAGTGTGTCATTCTACTCCCTTAAGCTCTGCTCACCAGTCCTGTACTATTTCAAACCAAAATATTCCTTCTTGGCCACCGCTACAGGGATATCTCATTTTATTGCACTTTGCTTTATTGCGCTTCACAGATACTGTGTTTTTGAGGGTTTTTTTGTCTTTATAAATTATAGGTTTGTGAAAAACTTGCCTTCAGCAAATCTATTGGCATCACTTTTCCAACAACATGCATTCTGCGTCACATTTTGGTAATTTTCACAATATTTCAAACTTTTTTATTATTTTATCTGTGTCACATTTTGGTAATTTTTACAATATTTTGAACTTTTTTGTTATTTTATCTGTTATGGTGATCTGTGATCAGTGATCATCGATGTGACTACTGTAATTATTTTGGGGTACCATGACACACACCCATATAAGACTGTGAACTTAAATGATAAATGTTGTGTGTGTGCTGACTGCTCCACCTACCAGCCATTCTTCCATCTCTCCCTTTCCCCCCAGCCTCCCTATTCCCTAAGGCACAGCAATATTGAATAATATCACATAAACTCAGTTGAAAAGCAGTGACAGGGTCTGAGAGAATTGACTCTAATTTTGGAAGAAGTTCTACTGTGAGTAAAATGTTATCAAACAGCATCGCATGCTCTAGAGAAATCTTTCATGAAAGGAAGAGTCAATCAATGTGGCAAACTTAATTGTTATCTTAATTTTTTAAATTGCCACAGCCACCTCAGCCTTCAGCAACCACCACTCTGAACAGTCTGCCACCATCAATGCTGAGGCAACACCTTCCACCAGCAAAAAGATTACAACTCACTAAAGGCTCAGGTGGTGTTTAGCATGTTTAGCAATAAAATATTTTTTAAATTAAAGTATGTACATTGTTTTTCAAAACTTAATACTGTTGCACACTTAACAGACTACTGTACAGTGTAAACATAATTTTTATGTGCACTGGGAAACAAAAAAATTCATGTGACTGAGTTTATTGCAATATTCACTTTATTGAAGTGGTGTAGAAGCCAGCCAGCATTATCTCCAAGGTATGCCTATTTTGTATTCTCTTGTTAAAATGTAGTATTTCTATCCATAGCACTTAATACAGAGTTTGGAACATAAGTGCCTTAAAAATGCCTCTTCATTTATTCATTCATTCATTGCCAGAGTGAAGAAGGGAGCTAGGAGGAGTTTTACCTTTTGCTGCAACTCTTGGAGAAGATCAAATGAAGGGTCAAAAAAAAGTACTCTTAAACATCTGATTTATTGCATCCCTGCCTCTCTTCTTTACTGACTCAGCAGTTCATTTGTTAACAGGGTCAGTTCCTGTACTTTAAACTCTTAAGTCCTTCCCATCCACTCACATCAATGCGTGGGCAGAGAAAGGCCCCGGGGCAGCCAGCTTCCCTTTGTCAGTCTTCAGCCTTATTTTTAGTGGTATTATATCCATTGAGCTGGGCATGTGTTCTTGTCCTCTAACAAGCAATGTTGTGGAACTCACCTCTGTAAGGCTGTGCCTCTTTTAGAACCAAGCTAATTTTTAGGTCCTAAGGAACAAGTCTGTAAGACAATGAGATGTAAGGGTGAGGATCTTTCAGGTCAGAGCCGTCCAAAATATGGCCCGCAGTGCGATTTTATGCAGCCTGCCTGTAGGTTTAATTTTCATGAGCAAAAAAATATTAACTTGCATGGAATGTGTATTAGATTTTTTAATTCCATCACTAATAAATAATATCATTAATGTTAATTTCCTTTGGTGTTTTTAAGCAGTATTACAGACGGAACATATTGTAGACTAGTCAGTATGCACCTACCTTTATACTGTTGTGTTGTCGCTTTGTTGTTTTGTGTTAACTTTCGTGCTTCATGCCTTCACCTGTCATATTGATGACGCACATTCCTCCACTTTCTATTAGTGCACTGTTTTTTTTTTTTATTCTGGGTGAGGCCCTCGAGGAATTATTTTATTCTAATGCGGCCCTAAGATAACCTAAGGTTGGACAGCCCTGGTTTAGATAATACTGTTGTTCAGTCGCTGTATGTCCTTGCTCTCAAAGCATTTGCAGTCTATAACCATCACAGAAGACAACATACAAATAAGTATGTACAAACAAGACATATACAGAATGAGTTGGAGATAATCTGCGGAGGGAAGATGCTAGAGTGAAGTGGAATCAGGAAAGAATTCCTGCAGAAGGTAGGATTTTAGCTAGGACTTGAAGGCAACCAGGAGGCAGAATTTTTATCAATGGATAGAGGACTAGAAAGCATCATTATCAAATTTGCAGATCACACAAAGCTGGGTGAGAAAGTTAACCAAATAATAACAGAAGAATCTTTTTTCTTTTGGAGGGGGGAAGGCAAGGCAATTGTGGTTAAGTGACTTGCCCAAGGTCATGCAGCTAGCAAGTGTGTCAAGTCTGAGGCCGAATTTAACTCAGGGCTCCTGACTCCAGGGCTGGTGCTCTACTCACTGCCCCACCTAGCTGCCACCTAACAGAAGAATCTAAAAGAAATTCAAAAGGCTAGAATGTTAGGCTAAATTTAATAAGATGAAATCTATGTTAAGGACCTTTGATTTATTTTGTGTAGAATGTACCCTACTGATGCAGATTGTGAAGTGTCTATAACTCAGTTCTGAGGCTGAGAGGTTAAGAGACTTTTCTATGAGCATACAGCTAGTGAATGTGTCAGAATTTGAATCTGTCTTCCTGATACCAGGTCTAGAATGTAGTCTATTACATATGCTATTACTCAGAATGAAATTTAATAGGATTAAATGTAATATCTTATACTTGGTTTAAAAAAACCAGTTTCATAAGTACAAGATGGGGGCAATGTGACTGACTAGGCAATAATTCAACTAAAAAAGATCTAAGTTTTATTAGACTTCAGGATCACTAAGGATCTATGAAGTTTATAAGTATCCATCAAAAGGGAAGTCCATTGGGTTTTGTTTGGATTTCAAGCTAGAATGGACATTAGATATTATCTAGTGCAACAGTGAAAAAAGGCAAATTCAGTATTAGACCACTTTGAGAAAAGTGTCCAACACTGGGGAAGTGATAGTCCTGTCCTATTCTGTCCTCATCAGACCAAATTTAAATTATAGCATTAAATTCTAGTTGTTACACTTCAGAATGGATATTGATAAGCTAGAAAGATGACCAAAGGAGTGTGGCCACGATGGTGAAATGATTTGAGATCATGCTATATACGAAGATCGTTTAAAAGAATTGGGGATATTTATACTACATAACAGAAAAACTGACCGTAATTATCTGCAAGTCTACATGGTATTGTCATGTGCAAGAGAGATTAGATATGTCTTCTTGGTACTAGAGGGCACAGTTCAAAATAACAAGTGAATGTCATAGACAGATTCAAGTCCTGAAATAAGGAAAAACTTCCTAAAATTAGAGCTACCTAGAGGGAAGAAGACTTTGGGATTTAGTAGAATGTATTCTTAATTAGGTATAAATTAAACTTATCTAGGTAGGCATCTTGGGGTCCTTTCCAACGCTAAGATTCTATAGGCTTATAAGCATCCACCAAAGAAGAGGGCTATAATATATTTCATACTTTTGTTTTTCATTTAGAATTAGGAGTGACTTTAGACATTATCTAGTCTAACCCATTCACTTTGTAGATGAGAAAATTGAGGCCCAGAGTCCATCTCCCAATTGTACCCCAAATGCAGAATGATGATCTCCACAATCCTTCCAAGCTTTAAATCTACAATGATTTGCCTAAGGTCACACAGTAAGTAGAAGAATCAGAGAAGTGAACCCAAATAATTTGACTCCTAATTCCCTGTCCTTTCCTCTACGTCCAGCAATTTGGCTTTACCTTGATTTTCATTTTTTTTCACTTGTGAAATTTTATTTCCCAATCAATTAAAAAAAACTCTTTAATTTTAACAAATGCAAAATTTAAAGTATTCCCTCTCAAAACAGGCACGGGCAAGGAACTTATTTCTATGCTGAGACTGGCTCTAAGTATGTTGGTACGTGGGTAAATGGACAACAAGAAGGACCAGGAGAACTCATTCACCTAAAGCACAGATACCAGGGCAAGTTCATGGGAAAAAATGTAAGTAGTTTTAAAAGTTCAGCTTTCTAATAAATGTGAAAATTTATTATTATAAATATCTGTCAATATAAATATAAATTTGCAATGTAAAAACACTAAAATTGAAATTAAAAAAAATATGGTGGTACCCTGAGAAAGGACAGTACAATGTGATGTATGAGAGCATTGAGATCCTCTGCCTCACTTCATGAATCATTATCTTGCCATTTCTACTTTTATTATCAATAGAGGAACAAGATTTAGGTGGAGTGAGACTTTGTGAGCATCCCAATAATATTTTTTTCTCACATCTCTTTTCTCGCTACTTCATTATACCTCTCCAAAAATATTAGTCAAACCTTTTAATTCTTTTAGTACAAATATGTTCTCTCCTCAAAAATTTGGAAATCAAATGTTTATTCTTCAGAAAAACCTCTTGCCCATTTATCAATGTGATGTTTAAAAAATTCGAGAGACATAGTTTCTGAGCAATTAATCATTTTATCAATAATGCTAGCATATTACCAATAAAATGGGCCAGTGAACAAAGGGGTCAGATTCATTGATGCATGAAACAGGAAAGGCACAAATTAAGAAGAGTACGGTGTATAACAAATTAACCACCAATAAAATTTACAAAGAAAAATGGACAAGAAATCTGGAAGACGTCATGATACAATCAATATGCAGTGAAGGAGGAAAACCTTTAATGGGAAGAAAAAAACAAAGCCATATACAAAAAATCTTCAACTTTCAAAGGGTTAATGTTACTAGAAAGCAGTGCAAAAGTCAAAAATGCAAGTGTTGATACATTGAACCTATGAGAAACAGGGGCTAGGCTCCCATGACCACCAAAAATTGTAATTTTTTGCAAGAGAATGCTGAAAATACACTTTTTGACATACAATTCTCTTTTTAACAAAACATTAATTTTGACAAGATGTACTTTTCCTAACACTGTAACCATGAAATAACCCATAAAAATGCAGTACACAAAATAAAGGTGACATGCAAAACATTTCTTCTCACTACTAATTCCCTAGAATTCTGTGACCTTTTGCGTTAACATCAATTAAAAAAAAAACCATCGATTTCAGACAATATTCACTTTTCATAACACATGAAATCTACAGTACCATCAATACTGTATAGCAAATAAAATTCTTACAATTAAAACATTTTTTAACCTAAATCTTACCTTCTACTGTGTCAGATGGTGGTGTGAGAGTATGGTATTGAATATTATATTGCTATAAACCTCTCTACCTGGGTCACCCTCTGAAAATCAAAGGAGAGATTGCTTGGGCTTTAGTCGCTGCTGTTGGAAGACACCAAGACTGGTGAGGTCTAAACATCACCTCTGACACTCTGTCCTTTGCAGGTAGTGGATGGCATTGGAGATCATGAAGGATGAGCCAACACCTTTTTGAAGATATAACTGATTGTTGGTTTGTTAACATTCTGGCACTAGGTTTATCTACCACCTTTATTTTCTCCCTTAGCTGCCTCACTGACCTTGCACACTTAGGCTTAGAGCCCAGAGGACTTGCACTACACTTTGGGGGCATAATTGCAAAACAAAACTTGAGTTTTAAAGGCAAACAATGAAACTATGCAATGAATGCATGAGGAATTCTTTACAACAGGGTGAACAGGACTAGCAAAATGCCTTGTAGGATACCAGCCACTCCACAAACTTGCACACAGTAAGCCTCTTATTTTTTTCTTTGCTGCACATAGCTGTAAATATGCAGGTTGCAACACAAAAGTGAAAATGAGGTTATTAATAAAATTACATGGATGCTTGAAGTCCCCAATATTGGGGGACTTAATGAATGTTAAGGATTGACTATGAAATAATGGAACAATAGCAAGAAACCCTTATAGGGATCAAGATAGAAAAAAACAGATTTAAAAGAAGAAATGAGAATTAAATTAATGCAGAAAATAAAGCTATGAAAGAAAAGAAAGTAGAAAATTTGGAACACATCACAGAAAATCTCTTCAAAAATATATTTAGGCTCCAAAAAAGAGAATGGCAGTTTGAAATTTGAAAGTACAAGAATGGGGGAGAAATTGAACAAAACCAAAGATATCAAGGATAAATGTGATTTCCATAGCTAGCCAGAGAAACTGACTCTGAAGGTAGGATGGGTAGAGATATTTTGTGAATAATGTATAGAGAAAAAGATCATGGGTCTCTCAGATAAATACAATGAATATCATAAATATCACATTGCAGGAAATAATTCATGAAAATTGCTCATAAATATTAGAAATAGGGGACAAGTACAGATTAATAATCCATAGATTACTAAAAGGACACTCACAAGTTTGCATCTCCAAGGATTGTACTAATTAAATATTAGAATTCCAGTTACATATAACGAGAAGCCAAGAGATAGGTCTTCAGCTATTATGGAAATCAATTGGAAAAGTCTAAGATTTCTCCTTGTTTGTGAAATTAAAGATAATATTCTAAATGGAAAGAAAATAAATCAATTTAGGTAGTGTTATTATATTGGCACAGCCCAACCATGAGCAAGTAATAAGTCTTTCTATTGTATATTGTGTAATTTTGATTATTCAGAGATGGTGATAAACCATGAAACGTAATCAAGAATACTGGTGTTTAAAAGATTGAGGCTTTGTTCATAGAGAAGTTTGGAGTTCGCTTTCTTCTCTCTATAAAGTTCTGGTCTATGTTCTGTCCAATATATGTCAAAAAGATCATCTCAATGCTTTGTCCATCCAACTGTGTAACATAATCGGGACATTTTGTATCCATTTCATTTATCCTGTACAGATTATTAGGTCAACCTAATTTAAATGGTTGTGAATTCTCAATTAGAAAGCTTTAGAATATTCAAATCTTAATTTAATAAACTCCATGTTGTCCATAAATGGGATCATCTGCAGCACCTCACCATATAAAGGTAATCTTTTCAATTTGGATCTAATATAAGTAGCCTCCATCACTGGGATTCTTTGTTTGGGGCCTGTAACAACAATGTTGCTAGCAGCTTTTTGTAACAACAAGGTTGCTAGCAGCTGCTGTGGTGGTGTAAGGCAAAAAACACCAATACACAGAAAGGCTGCCAGCACATGTTCTTTTATCTGCTTTTCTAAGGAAAGCAACTTTAAAGGGTTAGCAATCTCACTTTAATCAGACATACATATATCATTCACTTAGTTCAGGAGGAAAAGCCAGCACTCTGAACTTCAGAGCAAATGCAAATAGAATTTACAGAGACAATATAAACAGATCAATATTTCTGTCTAACCAAATCACAATATACATAGTTACCAGAGAAACATCAACATCTGGGTTTTCCAGAGGGGGAGGGGGCTCTTAACAACGGTTGCCCAGAGTCTTGTCTAGTCAAATTAGGGGACATTCTTCCAGTGAGTGAAAGCCCCAAACAAAATGCTAACCTCTGAGTTTATATATCCTTCTTAGGGCCCTAAGGCTTCACATCTAATCAGCAAAAGTGTGTGGGCCTGGGGCTTTGCACCTAGTAACATTTAATCAAAGGCATTTGATTACTTTAGCATTCTAAAAGAGAAAAACAGTAAAAAAAAAAAAATCCCACCTTAATTACCAATATAGGGCCCAACTTTACACTAAACAGACAATTATTAAACAAAGGTTTTGAGTTTTTTTGTTGTTGTTTGTTTTGTTTTGGTTTGAGGGTTTTTTTTTGTGGACTCTATGATCCTAAAATATACATGAGAAACACTTTGTTATGGGAAGAGTCTCCAAGTAAGCATTTTGTTCCAATCAAACACTTTTTAAAAATAGTTAACAAGCAATAAATACAACTTGTTCTCAGGTCCTATGTACCTTTCAGTAATTTGTGTCACTCTAAAAATGTGATCTGTTATAGAATATCATTGTGAAAGTCTGCCTGTTTTCTTTTTGTATTGTCATCTAGGATGATATATGTGTGTATTTCTGTATGTAATATGCATGTGTATACATATATTTGTGTATATATGCAAATATATATACATATACATGTATATATATACACATTTTTATGTGTAGATCATTTGCATCAAGATTTTATAGAGGTGAGAAAGCAGGTATGAATCAATATTTTAAAAATTTCTTTGTGATCACCTTTTTATAAATTGCAGTATCATCTGTAATTTCCCCCCCCCCATTCATTTGCTATTGTTCTTTTATCTTTTAACTTCTTTAAAATTTAGTTGCCTCAAGCACTCTGTGAATACTTGATCTGGTTCAGCTACTGCACCATCACTTTTTTCTTTAATGTTATTGGTACTGTCTCATATAATATAGTAGCTAACATTTGCATAGTGCTTTAAAGTTTGGAAAGTGCTTTACTTATGTTACCTCATTTGATCACATGAGGACTGTGATATTAGAGTTTAATGTGTCTCCATTGTTACTGAGGGAAAAAAATGTTGATGGACAGACTGACAGATATTTTATGTTTTTTTATATATTTTCCTGTCTAGTTTCATTTTTAAATGCTCTTGGTGTGATATGGCCTAATTGGATCTCATGAAAACTCAGTTAATATTTATTTGCAGATAGTTTTGTCAAATTCTCTCTATGACTTACAAAATAAGCAGAGAAAAATTAAGTATATTGAGGGGTAGCATTAATAGAACATTTTAACAAATACTAGTAGAGTATGTTCTATAATAATTTCCCCCCAGACAAATATTTCATTTTATTCTCATAACAACCTTGGGAGTTAGGTGCTATTATTATCCTCACAAGGTATAACAAAGGATACTTATGTTGTATCACTTATTCTACGACATTCTTCAAGTGTCTTAAAATGCAGATTAAGCATTTTGTAAGTTTTTCCTTTTTCTTTAGATATCATGTTGTATTTTAAAGTAACATACAGAAAACTTAATTTAGAACCTCTTAGTCTGGAAATCATGGTAGTTTGATCGAGAGATGAACTGAAACTTTATATTTCATTAATTATAAAAAGAATTTGCTAAGAAAATTAATGGCATCAAGATTACTTAGGAAATACTTAGCTTCCTTGATAAAGCAGTGTTTTGAGATACTCTTAAAATCAATATAAATTAGGCTTTGCTAAGGCACTTTGCTTTGTAATAATCACTAATTTTTCTATACTGTGTAGGTGGTGCTATGGTATGCTTTAGGAGAGGTGTTGTGATATAATGGATAGAAGGTCAGCCTTGTAATTGGGATGATGATCTGAGTTCAAGTTTTACCCTTATACAAACTGGCTGTATATGGATAAGTCATTTAACCTGTTGGTGTCCCAGATGCCTCTCTAAGACCAAAAGTTACAGACAAGATATTGATCTGCATTAACGGAGGGAGTTTCAACACCGATGAAAGCACAGGTCTGGGGGGGAGGAAATTATTATAAAACATACTCTACCTGTATTATAAATTGAATCATCATTGTTTGAGGTAATATTTTGTTTCTTTTATATATAGCCAGTGGGCCCTGGAAAATATATTTTTGATATTGGATGTGAGCAGCATGGTGAATATGAACTTAAAGAAATGGTAAGTTAAATAATAGAGTATAATTAGCATTTCTGTAGGTAATATGACTTATCTACTTATATTACTACTATAAAGTTAGAAGTGGTGTGATTTAAAACTGAGACGGGAAATAGCCTACTTTTTATTTGTGTTTGTAAATATGAAATCAAAATATTGATCACATTTGCAAATTGGGTTCTGTCATACTTAGTGTTTATTGTTAAAGTCTGAACTGTATTGCCTGTTAAAATCAAGCAGTTAATATTTAGCAAGAAAACTTTGGATATTAAATCGTTGAAGATTGAAGTGAACTTTTCAATGTTACTGTTGAAACATGATTGCCCTGTAATTGACATCATTCATTTCAAGGGTATAGGTGATGACATACGAAAACATCCTTTATTTTATTTTTTATAACATTAAACATTAACCAGACTCAAGTGGCCAATAAGTAGCATTATCCAGATAATATTACATTATTCAGAATTAAATTTCCCTTATGTGTGTATGTTCCACTTGCATGCTATAGCTAAGATCAGAAAATTAGTAAATTCTTTCCATGTTGATAGTTTTTTGTAGCCTTTGATAACCACTGTATTTATTCATTCAACAAACATTTATTAAACAACCACTACTGTAATGCATCAAGGGAGAGTAATATAATAGAGAGATCACCAGCTTTGGCATCGAAGACCTGGATCCAGGTCCTCTTTGACACTTATTGAATAGCCATGGACAAGAACTTCCCACTGTTACCACACAACTCACCAAGACTGAGATTATTCGCTGACTCTATGGCATGGATCTCTTTGGCAGTCTGGTAAAGACTACAGCTCCCTTCTTAGAATGTTATCAAGTGCATTAAATAAAATGCATAGGAAGGAAACAAATTTTTTTTTTTTGGAAGGGGGTGGGCAGGGCAATTGGGGTTAAGTGACTTGCCCAAGGTCAGACAGCTGGTAACTGTGTTGAGTATCTGAGGCCGAATTTGAACTCAGGTCCTCCTGACTTCAGTGTCAGTGCTCTACTCACTGCACCACCTAGCTGCCCCAAAAGAAACAAATTATATTGAAACACTGAACAAAATATTCAAAAAAATTTCACAGATCCTAGGCTAACAACTCCTATTTTAAGAGTATAAATTATAGCCAGGCTGCTGATCTATATCATTGGAAAGAGACTGAATATTTAGAGCTTCTTCCATCAATAAAATTTTAAGCCAGATGACATATAATATACCTCTCTAAGCATTAGAATGAATACTAAAATAAATATGATATTTTCCTGTCCTCAAGGAGTTCATGGGATAGTTGAGAGAGATAATATTCATTTATACAACATACATATCCAATTCCTACTATGTGCAAAACATTGGGGTTAGTGCTGGATTTACAAAGAAAAAAAAAAACAAAACAAAAATGAAATAGTATCTGCCATTAAAGTACTTATGTTCTATTACTACCTGATTATTCTCTCTTTGTTGATTATGCCCTACTCTCAATCCTCCATCTCCCTCAATATTTTTTCCCTACTTCTCTGCCACCCTAGAAGCATACAAAGAAATTGAAAGCTTCTTGGCCCCCTCTCCTTTCACATCCTGACCAATCATTACCTCATCCCCCATTTGACTTTCCTTTACCATCTTAGAGATAGGTGTTCTTCTATATTATCTTCCTGTCGATACAATACTGATTTTAAAAAATATTTCCCCCTAATTATTTGTAAAAATGATTTTTAACATTTGGGGTTCTTTTTTTAGTAAGTTTTGAGTTCCAAACTCTCTATCTCCCTCCCTTGCCTACCCTCTCCCTAAGATGGTAAGCAATCTGATATACGTTATCCAGGTGCAATCATGCATTTCCATGTCAGTCATTTTGTACAAAAAGACTTGAAAAAGAAAGGAAGGAAAGAAGGAAAGATGGAAGGAAGGGAGGAAGGAAGGAAAAGAAGGAAGAGAAAAATAGTATGTCTCAATCTGTATTCAGACAATATCAGTTCTCTCTCTGTAGGCAGATACATTTTTTATAATGAGTCCTTTGGGATTGTCTAGGATCACTGTATTGCTGAGAACAGTTAAGTCATTTACATTTCTTCATCATGCAATATTGCTGTTACTATGTACAATGGTCTCCTGGTTCTGCTCATTTCACTTTATATTAGTTCATGTACATCTTTCCAGGTTTTTCTGAAATCATCCTGCTTGTCGTGTATTATATCACAATAATATTTCATTACAATAATATAGCACAGTTTGTTCAGCCATTTCCCAATTGATGGGTAGCCCCTCAATTTCCAATTCTTAGTCACCACAAAAAAAGCCAGCACCCTGAACTTCAGAGCAAATACAAACAAGTTACAAACATCGACAGACAGGCCGAGCACAATTCATAGTTACCAACATCTAAGTTCAGCCCGGGAGCTCATAACAAGGGCTGGACTAGAGTCATGTGCCACCACTGCTGTTGGTCAGACCTCCAGAAAAGGAAAACCAACCCCTGGTTTTATATCGTTTTTCAGGACTAAGGGTGAGTCACACATGCAACTCACCCATGTAACCTAAAATCATCACAAAAAATGCAACTTAAGCCCATATGTTCTAAAAGCCTCTGATGTCACAAACATGTTACTCAAACTCATGTACACTAGGCTTTTCCTTGAAGCAAGGAGGTCATCAAGGACTCCTAACCTAATCAAGGAAATAAAGCCCAAACTCTTCAAGGGCACTTGGTTGAATTAACTGCTAAGAGCCCATTTTGATTGCCAATACAATATTCAACTTGCCCTGTCTTCTGTCTATATGTCTACACACACACATACACACACACACGCACACACGCACGCGCGTGTGCGTGTGTGTGTATGTATGTATATTCCCTTCGACTACCCTAATACTGAGAAAGGTCTCATGAATTACACACATCATCTTTCCATGTAGGAATGTAAACAAAACAGTTCAACTTTAGTAAGTCCCTTATGATTTCTCTTTCCTGTTTACCTTTTCATGCTTCTCTTGATCCTTGTATTTGAAAGTCAAATTTTCTATTCATCTCTGGTCTTTTCATTGAGAAAACTTGAAAGTCCTCTATTTTATTGAAAATCTATATTTTGCCCTGAAGTATTATACTCAGTTTCGCTGGGTGGGTGATTCTTAGTTTTAGTCCTAGCTCCTTTGTCCTCTGGAATATCATATTCCAAGTCCTTTGATCCCTTAATGTAGAAGCTGCTAGATATTGGGTTATTCTGATTGTGTTTCCACAATACTCAAATTGTGTCTTTCTGGGTGCTTGCAGTATTTTCTCCTTGATCTGGGAGCTCTGGAATTTGACAACAATATTCCTAGGAGTTTTTTTGGGGGGATCTATTTGAGGAGGCAATCTGTGGATTCTTTCCATTTCTATTTTACACTCTGGCTCTAGAATATCAGGGAAGTTCTCCTTAATAATTTCTTGAAAGATGATATCTAGGCTCTTTTTTTGATCATGGCTTTC
>CM053622.1:495471077-495530410 GCA_028646595.1 Phalanger gymnotis | reverse complement strand
TAGAAGCTAGTGACTTCATGAGAAATCAAGATATTATAAAACAGAACCAAAGGAATGAAAAAATGGAAGACAATGTGAAATATCTCATTGGAAAAACCACTGACCTGGAAAATAGATCCAGGAGAGATAATCTAAAAATTATTGGACTACCTGAAAGCCCTGATCAAAAAAAAGAGCCTAGATATCATCTTTCAAGAAGTTATCAAGGAAAACTTCCCTGATATTCTAGAGCCAGAGTGTAAAATAGAAATAGAAAGAATCCACCAATCACCTCCTGAAAAAGATCCCAAAAAGAAAATCCCTAGGAATATTGTTGCCAAATTCTAGAGCTCCCAGATCAAGGAGAAAACACTGCAAGCAGTCAGAAAGAAATAATTTATTATAGAAACACAATCAGAATAACACAAGATCTAGCAGTTTATACATTAAGGGATCAAAGAGCTTGGATTATGATATTCTGGAGGTCAATGGAGCTAGGATTAAAACCAAGAATCACCTACCCAGCAAAAATGAGTATAATGCTCCAAGGCAAAATATGGATTTTCAATAAAATAGAGGACTTTCAAGCTTTCTCAGTGAAAAGACCAGAGCTGAATAGAAAATTTGACTTTCAAACACAAGAATCAAGAGAAGCATGAAAAGGTAAACAAGAAAGAGAAATCACAAGGGACTTACTAAAGTTGAATTGTTTTGTTTATATTCCTACATGGAAAGATGATGTATATAATTCATGAGACCTCAGTATTAGGGTAGCTGAAGGGAATATACATACATACACACACAAACACACACACACACACATAGACAGAGGGCACAGGGTGAGTTGACTATGAAGGGATGCTAATCTAAAAATAAATAATTAAATAATAGATAATTAAAAAAATAAAATTAAATTAAGGGATGAGAGAGGAATATATTGAGAGAAGGAGAAAGGGAGAGATAGAATGGGGTAAATTATCTTGCATGAAAGTGGCAAGGAAAAGCAATTCTGTAGAAAGGGAACAGGTGAGGGGGAATGAGTGAATCTTGCTCTCATTGGATATGACTTGAGGAGAGGAAGGAATAACATACACACTCAAATGGGTATCTTACGCCACAGGAAAGAAAGAGGAAGGAGACTAAAAAAAAGGGGGGGACAATAGAACGGAGGGCAGATGGAGGAGGAGGTAATCAAAAGCAAATACTTTCAAAAAGGGACAGGGTCAAGGGAGAAAATTGAGTAAAGGGGGACAGGATAGGAGGGAGCAAAATATAGTTAGTCTTTCACAACATGAGTATTGTGGAAGGGTTTTACATAATGATGCATACGTGGCCTACATTGAATTGCTTGCCTTCTTAGGGAGAGTGTGTGGGGAGGGAAGAGGGGAGAGAATTTGGAACTCAAAGTTTTAAAAGCAGATGTTAAAAAAAAGTTGTTTTTACATGCAACTGGGAAATAAGATATACAGGCAACGGGGGATAGAAATCTAGCTTGCCCTACAAGAAAGTAAGGGAAAAGGGGATGGGGGGGGAGTGGGATGACAGAAGGGAAGGCTGACTGGGGAACAGGGCAACCAGAATATATGTCATCTTGGAGTGGAGGGAGGGTAGAAATGGGGAGAAAATTTGTAATTCAAAATCTTGTGGAAATCATTGTTGAAAACTAAAAATATTAAATAAAAAAATTAAAACAATAATAAAAAGAATAAAAAAATAAAAAAAAGAATACCTTTGAACCCAAGGTCCTAGTTAGCTCCCAGGGAACCAACCCTCCAAATTTTTCAGTGCTGGGGAGGTAGCCCCTAAAGGGTGCTACAAAAGATAGTCTACTTAAATACATCAGTTCAGGCATTTGTTGGAAAATGCCTACCATGTCGGAACAAAATATATGATTTTTTAAATGGGGCAATTAGGTGGCACAGTAGATAGAACACTGACTGGGCCTGAAGTCAGAAAGACCTGAGTTAAAATTTGACCTGAGACACTTACTAGTTTGTCATATAATCTCTGTTTGCCTCAGTTTCCTCATGTGTTAAAATGGGGATAATAATAGCACTTACCTCCACAATACTGTTGTGAATATCAGATGAGATGGCATAGTGCCTGGCACAAAGTATGTGCTATATAAATGTTAGCTGTTAACATTATTAAATGTAACACTAGCCCTGATGAGCCTGACCCCTAGAATTCAGCTATGATGTCACCTCAGGGCTCTAGAGAAATTCCTGACAGTTTGGAGAGTTGTCTTTTTTCTTCCGTTTCTTTGTTTCCAAAAAACATATCCAAAATCTCATAACAAAAACCACAAGGGTTTATGGGGGAAATGGGGCTGGGGTACAGTGCTCAAAAGCTTCATCAGTGACACATTACAGAAAAAGATACGAACATTTGAAAAATGGTAGTGCAGTTTTATACATGCTAAATGGTTAAGAGATACACAAATACTACAGTGAATAGTGGCAATGTCCTTGGCTTTCAGCCACCACTCAGTTACAGGGCAGACAGGAGAGTGGAGTGTTGTTGGCCTTACCACAAGGCTGGAGGCCTCAGCCATGGTAGAAAGTAAGGAAGGAGGCAGACAAAAACCATCCCATCCTCCACCCACAACTCCTACTGCACCAAAGAAACATGATAAAAATAGTTCTTTACCTTAAAAAAGCCCACAGGCTTGCCTGCGGCCATGGGCATCAGAAAGGTCCCAGCTTGTGAGTTACTGGGAAGTGATGCAGTTTTCTCTGTACTTCCTGAAGAAGGAATTCCAAATAAGCAAACTTGAGATTTGAGTTATGCTCAAAATGCTCCCTAATAAACCAATGATGTTGGAAGAAATCCTCATTTTCAAAACAAATGTTACTGCAAAACTGACTATACTATGTAGCTCAGGAGCCCCCATTGGGGTTTCCCACCATGATTATCAGAAGAGAATCATCCAGTCAGCCTGATGAAAGTAGCTGTTTTAGAAAGAGATATCTACTAAGGTGGTATATACAGTAAGAACAGTTGATAGAAAATATGCCTGTGATACACTGACCCACAAGTACTTCCATGGAAAAGTAAGCTCAGGGCTAGAGAGCCCATGTGACAAAAGAATAACTATTAAGTCCTCATCTTCACCTTCATGGAAGGCTCATGTAGAGCCATGAGTCTATAACCAGTCTATCCTTGACGCCCAAGCTCTGCTGCCTGCTGCTGGAGTACCAGGGAACAATGTTGGGGCACCCATGGGGAAAATAGAAAATCTAAGATCCTCTGGAATTTGCAAAGCTTCCAAAGTCCTCCTCTAGCCAAGAAGTTGGGGGCAGAGGGAGGAAATCAAGGTGGAAACTGAGTTCCCTCTCTACCTCCTACTCCCTACCCCCAGAGACATTTTTTTTCAGGGCAATTGGGAGTTAAGTGACTTGACCAGGATTGTACAACTAGTAAGTGTCAAGTGTCTGAGGCCAAATTTGAACTCAGGTCCTCCTGACTCCAGGACTGGTGTTCTACCCACTATGCCACCTTGCTGCCCACCCAGACACTTCTAAGGGGAAGTTACTTGGAACATTCTTTCCCAGTTCACCATTCTTTGGAATCTGAATCTCTGTCAGATGCTTGAAAAACTTGGGTTCTGAAATGGATTTCTATTTTATAGAAGACACATAGCATATGACTAAATTTCCTCAACCAATCAAAATACTCCTCCAGTCCACATCATTCCAGTTTATACAAGGATTATTTACACGGGATCTAAAGGATTTGATTGACTGCTTGAGACTTCTTCTCACCCACCTTTTTTAAGGTATGGGACATTTTAATTACCTATTTTAAATAGAGTGGGGTGACTTGATTGACTTTTACTCAATCAACCCCACTCTTAAATAAGTATAAAGTGCAAAAGAATCAAGCATTCCATGACTAGACAACAATTTGTGTGAAAAACAGTTAGATGATGCAGTGGATACAGTGCTGGGCCTGGAGTCAGAAAGACTGAAATTCAAATCTGGCCTCAGACATTTCCTAGCTGTGTGACCCTAGGCAAGTCACAACCTCTATCTCAGTTTCTTCGACCATAAAATCGGAATGATCCTCACAATAAGCTTTTTGGGTAGGTGCTACCATTATTATTCCCATTTTTACAGATGAGGAAACTGAGGCAAACAGAGGTTAAGTGATTTGTCCAAGGTCACACAGTGAGGAAGCGTCTGAGACCAAATTTGAATTCAGATTTTCCCAACTCCAAGCGAAGTGCTCTACCCCCTGCGCCACCTACATGCCCCATTTAAATATGATACTGTTTGTTTTGACATAATAGTCACCTCCCAGGGTTTTTGTGGTGATCAAATGAGATAATATTTGTAAAGCACACAGTAGGTAGTATATAAATGCTAACTATCATTATTATGATAAGACCTATTTTAGTGGAGCTCAAATTCAATGTGAGTCAAGTGTGGCTGAAAAAAAAAATCTAACAGGGGCCAAGGCTGAATTAATAAAGGAACAGTGTCCACAATGAAGAAGAACAATCCAGCTGTGCTTCACCCTGGGCAGACCTAAATCTGGAATACAATGTTCAGTTTTAGGTTATCGTATTTTAGGAAGCACGATGACAAGACGGTACATCTCTAGAGGAGGCTGACCAGGATGCTGAGGGAAAAGGATCAGTTGAAAGAACTGTGTAGCCTAGAAAAGAAAAGATTTGGGGAGAAATGACAGCAAACTGTTCAAAGGAAACGAGGATGGTCCTAGGATTTAAATATTCTATATTCAGCTTTCTAGGACCCAGATCTTGTCGCAGTTGGCCCATTAGACCTTATGTTTATCCACAGGGATCTTTCTCCTTGTTCCCTTTAGTGAACTTTCTTGATTGCTAAACCCCTACTAGAGTCCTAGAAGACCCTGAGCCGGTCTGGATCTCTGAATTTAGAGAAGTTACACTAGAACCCTCATTACCTGTCAGCCTTGTTGGGTTCGTTTGTTTGTTTTACCAATGCTGTCATCATATCTAAGTACCTCTTTTTGTATTAACAGCTAAAATTTATATAGATCTTTAAGGTTCACAATGTACTTTACATATATTATTTCATTTTATCCTCTACAAATACCCAGTGAAGTAAGTTTTATTATTCTCCCCATTATATTTTTAATAATATTTTATTTTTCTCAATTTTATTTAGAAACAATTAACATTCTTTTTTTAAACTTTCAGTTCCTGATTCTCTCTCCCTCCCCTCCTACCCTTAAGAAGGCAGGCAATTAGATATAGGTTATACATGTGCAATCATGCAAAAAAAATTTCCATATCAGTCATGTTGTGAAAAAAAAACACAAGACAAAAAAACCACCATGGAAAAAAATAAAGTGAAAAAAATAGTAGTCTTTAATCCGTATTCAGACTCCATCAGAGCGTTCTCTGAAGGTGGATAGCATTTTTCATCTTGAGTCCTTTGGAATTGTCTTAGCTCATTGTATTGCTAGGAATAGCTAAGTCATTCACAATTGAGCATCACACTATATTGCTGTTACTTTGTACAATGTTCTCCTGGTTCTCCTCACTTCATTCTGCATCAGTTCATGTAAGTCTTTCTAGGTTTTTCTGAAATCATCCTGCATGTCATTTTTTATAGCAGAATAATATTCCATCACAATCATATACCATTTGCTCAAGCCATTCCCCAATTGATGGACATCCTATTCTCCCCATTTTATAGATGAAGACACTGAGGCCAAAGAAGGTTAAATGACTTGTTCAGTCGTGTAAATAAGTAAGTATCTGAGGAAAGATTTGAACCCATGTCTTTTTGCCTCCAAGTACGGCATCCTATCCATTATACCACATTATGCCCTACCACCCGCATCCCTTTTCCTCTCCTATCCCATATTTCCACACCTTCCAGATTATACAAATCCATTTTCTTTTAAAAAAATGTTTCTTATGAACTAGACTATCATCAATGTGATGGAAGACTGCTATAAAGTGATACTGTGAAAACAAACAACTTTGAAAGACTTAAATACTCTGATTAATAAAATGACCAAGAGTTCCAGAGAACTGATGACGACTACCTCCTGACAGAGAAGTAATGGACTCAGAGTACAGATTGAGACACATATATTTTTCAGACATGGAAAATTTGAGAATTTCTTTGATCAATTGCATGTATCTATATCTATATCTATATATTTAAAGGGCTTTATTTTTCTGTTTCAAGTAGGGCTAAGAGTAGGAGCAAGAGAAGGCAGATTTTGACTAACTGGAAAATTTTAATTAAAAATTGTATTATTTTAAAAAATAAAGAAAAAGAACAGCTTTCCAGTATATCTCCATTACTAATTTGCTGGCTCTTAGTTTTAGATAGCTACTGTTTGTTATATTGAGGAAAGGCCCATTTATTCCCCTGCTTTCTATGTTTTTAACATAAATGAGTGTTATATTTTATCAAAGCTTCTTGAAACCTCTTTTGATTTATAGACTCATATGATTTTTATTTTAGTTCTTAACATGGCCTATTACATTTATAGTTCTAATACCAAACCAACCCTAAATTCCTAGGCAATATGTATGGTGATACATTTCTATGGTCAACCTGGTCATAGTAGATAATATTTTAATATGTTATTGTACCCCTTTCTAATATTTTTATTCATTTTTGCATTAATATTCATTAGAGATATTGGTCTACCAAATTCTTTCTCTGACTTATCTCTCTTTGTTTTAAGTATCAGGTCCAGAATTGACTCACAGTTTGATAAGATGCTATCCTTCCCTGTTTTTGTAAATAATTTATATAAAATTGGGTTGGTTGTCCTTTAAATATTTGATAGAATTTGCCACCCCCCTACCTTCAGTCTTGTCCTGGGACCATCTCCAGTGCTGAATCCCAAGCAGGCAACCAGGGACAAGACCCCAAGATTTTCCTTCTGTAGGTAGGCCTTGCCACAGAACCATCTCCAGGGCTGGGCTGCTGTAGTCAGCTTCCTCTAGCCCTCTAACAAGTTCTTCTCTAGCGACATATAGAGGCAGCACCTTCTATTTTTCTATCTCTATGACTTACTGGGCCTTCTCCAGGGATGGAGAAACATTCCAGTAGAAGACTTCCCTCCTCCTCTACCTACTAATATCTTCTCCAGTACAGGCAAGGCACTGTCACCTCCTGACTGGGCTGACATACCTACTCCTGCTCCTGCCTGCTATGAATCTCTTTTGTATGGAAGAAATAAATAGCTATCCTATATCTGATCGACAGTATACACTGAGATCCTTTCTTCTCGCTTTTGGGAAACACCCTAGATATGAGCTATGTCTAAGTTTTAAGTGGTTCTCCATAGGGTTCAGGGGAGAGAAACATAAAGAGCCACAGAGGTCAAGAAAAGAACCTGAATCCTACCTTAAAAGTATAGCCTCCCTTAGGATGAACTCTATACACACTAAGAAATAGGGGCCCTTGGGAAAGAGAGGGAGAGTGCCTAGCCTCCCTGGATCTAGAAGTGGTTTTATGCAGCTAGAGAAGTAAAGGATGAGAGTGATGTCAACAACTTATGAGACGTAAAGCATGAGGAGGGAGAGAGAGCTCATGGTGAATGAGATCTATTTGCTCAGCAAAGTATGAAATAAAGTCCCATGCTGAAAGGCAGGAAGCTTAAAGAGAGACAAGAAGCAGCTGGGGGAAATGTGATATACGGCATCATTTAGGGGCAAAAGTATTGCCTTCATGCAATGAGAGCCCAGTTAAGCTTAGATAACATAGAGTTTTAGTGGACCCAACCAGTATAGTTGGATGTCTTCCTCCAGCTTAGTTTAACAACATGTGAATAGGAGCAGAGGAAGCGGATAGTAGGGGCAATCCAAGGCTGGGGTTTGGCAAGGCAAGAGCAGCAGTGGTATGAGGGAACGGAAAGGAGAGGATACTGTAAAGCAAAGGTTTCAAATTCCTGACTCCAGTGCAGTCGTAACCAGATTAAAACACAACTGGGAATTGTTTAACAACATTTTAAAAATACCACACAGATAACGGTAATTTGTGGTTTTCAAAGTCATCTTAGATGACTCAGATTTTCTAAAATGTAGCCCACAGGGATCTGGTTCCATTTTAATTTGACACCACTGGTATAAAATGAAACTAGACAATGATAGAGTCAATACTGAGAGTGGAGGAAAGTGAATCCAGAGTAGGGATGATGGCCTGGGAGAGTACTGAAGGACTAGAAACAACAGTGAGAATGAAGACTAGGTTAGGGAAGAATGAGGCACAAGGGAAGGATGGAATCATAGTAGGTTATGATAGGGTAGAGGAATTTCAGAATTCTTGAAGATGGAAAAAGACCACTCTTGGGTGATAGTGAAATCTTAGCTATGACCATCCATCTGTGTTGCTGAAGTGGAATGAAGGAGTGGTTGGTCATGGGAGTTGAGGATACTGAGGAACTGGGAGGTCAAGGTACTAGAGAGACCATCAACCTTTACAAGGACAGAGGATAGGATGTAGAATAAGACTGTGAGCCAAGTACTGAATTCAAGACAAAAAGAGAGTGATCTGGGAGCCAATTGATAACTGCAACCCAGATCTGGAGAGAGTAATATACGTGGAGTATGCTGGCATCCCTTCTAGGATCCGTGTGGTTGGTAATACGAAAAAAGGTACAACTAATATTGAAAAGGATAGCCAGTGAGACAGTGTCTTCTGCAGGAAGCCTGGTCTCCTTGAATGCCAGAACATGAAAGGAAGCCATCCTAGGTCTAAGATGAAGGGAAATTTGTTAAGGACAGAAGGAAATCCCAGGAGCCCAAACATAGGCAGCTAGAGGTGGGCGGTAGGCATTAGGTTTAACCCAACTCTGGGGCATGGGACTGGGAAGAGATACTTACATTCCCCCATTCACAGATTCAACTCTGCCTGAACCATTCTGATTCCATGTGTGGGGCCTTTACATCCTTTACTTCTACAAGCACTGATGAGCTTCCCTACCTCCCACTGGAGACATAGAGACTTTTCTGTGGTCATGGAGGTGGAATCCTATGACTCTGGGCTATGGGTCCTTTGCTTTTATGCTCTATTCTCTGCCGAACAACAGTAGTAGCAGTAGACAGAACTAGGATAGAGATAAACATTTCCCTTTCTCTGAGACGAATGAAAAGGCCCTCCCTGCATATTACGATCTGGCCCTTATATTCCCCGCTTGCTTTGTCATGGATACTTAAGCTTCTCAGAAACATGTTATTTCTTGCAAATATTCTAGTACCAAGAATAAAATGACTTACCTATTTAAAAAAATTAAAGAAAGACAACGCTGGATGGGAACATGGGAGGGGTAGGGCTGAAATGATTGGAGATGAGAGATAGGAAAGTAGTGGCACAGGAGAGGGCGATTTTTATTTAAGCAGCCATGGATTCTGTATGACTGGGAACAAGAATTTGTTATCCATGCAGTTCATTGGGACTAAAGTTCTCACCCTCCAGCGTCTTGTGAATGATAAAGAGTAAGTCAGTTCTCTTTCAAGTGTCTGAGAATATAGGAGATCGGGCTTGATATCTATGACTGTTCCAGTAGATGAGATCTAGTATCTGAATCTTCAGCTCTGGCCTGGATTATTGAGGTGAGACACCATTAGTTGTTGGAGGCTCTGGTTCTAGAAGTAAAGGATTTAGGTGCCTGTGGCTGTGTACCTAAAGTTGAGAGGTAATAATTCAAATGAAAATTGCTTTGAGGCAGCTAAATTCAGCATCAGTATAATAATCAGATAAATACAATCAAACACATTTTTCTCCCTCGGAATAAGGAGACTACTGATGCTGAAGGTCGAATATAGGGGAAGAGTAGTTTCTGAGAGAGTTGTTTCATTTGACTGTTTGCTAGTGTTCATTACAAGGGAGATTTTGGGCATCTCTCTGTTAAATTATTCTTTGGAACTCACTGAAATGAGGGTCTGGCATTGGCAGCTCTGGTCCTGGAAGTGAGGGTCTGATTAATAGAACTACGGACCCAGAGACGAGGTCTCTATATTGTGTCAAAGACTGAAAAGTAGAGGTATGTGAAATTTTGGTCTCAGGTTGTGTCCAGTCTAGCAACAGAAGCTTTGCCCTGTTTTTAGCCCAGTGATAATAGAAGGCTGAGTTGTAGTTCTGAAGTAACAACAGTAAAATAAATCTAGAGTTGTAGAAAGAAAGGGAAGTAAGGATGGAACTAGGCTAAAACAAGGAAGGGGAGAAAGAGGGTTTAAGTAATGGGGGAGATACAAAGCACTGAATACAAAAGACGTAAAAGAAAAAGAGAGAGGGAGGGTAAAATTCATAGATCCGAGAGGGATGGTAAGGAGAAGACTATATCTAGAAAAAAATGTTACGAGTGGAAATTAAATATAAAAGTGTGTTGTGTGTATTTTTTTCCCCAGAGAGCCTGTTATTAAACATTTACCAGCACCCCACTGATTTGGCAACCCTGGCTTGGGGTTTAAACTTTGACTCTTAGGCATTTCTCTGCACCTATAAAATGACAGAATTGGACTAGATGACCTTACATCTGAGGTCCCATCCGGGTCTACATGTATCAAACTATTATTCTACAGCCTCTCGATTGGTCTTTTGTAATGACCTTCCTGCCTCAAGTGTCTCCCCTTTCTAATCTATCCTCCACAGCTGCCAAAGTGATATTCCTAAATCTCACTGTCCACAATACATTCTAATAGTTCCTTATTTCTTCTAGAACCACATACAAGCTCCTCTGTTTGGCACGTGAAGCCCTTCACAACCTGGCTTGAAACCTGCCTTTCCAACCTTAATATTCATTATTCCCTTTCTTATAGTCTAAAATCCATCCAAACTTAGTCTCTTGCTATTCCTCACAAATGACATTTCATCTCCTGACTCTGTGCCTTTCCATAGGCCATTTATTGTGGCTGGAATGCTCTCCCTCCTCATACACCCTTCAAGTTGTCAGAAGAGGAAGATGAGGGAATAAGCATCTTTATAGTACCTACTGTATGTGAGGCACTGAGCTAAGCATTTTTTTTACAAATATCTCATTTGATCTGCACTACAACCCTGAAAGGTACATGGTGTTATTACCCCCATTTTGCAGTTAAGGAAATTGAGGCAAACAGAGTTTAAGTGATTTTTCCCAGACGAGGGGAACTAGGAAATGTCTGAGATTAGATTTGAATTCAGATCTTCTTCATTCCTGGACCAGCACTCTATCCACTATGCCATCAGTTGCCTCAAAAGAGCAGTTTCTTCTAAAATATGGAATCAGTCAATGCTGTAGCAGCTATGAAATATCAGGCACTAATATGTTGCTGTTAGAGCTATAAATTGTCAGAATGTTATGGAAAACAATTTTGACTTGCTCAGAAAACTTATTAAACATTTTATGGCTGTGACCAGAAATCCCACTATTAGTGATATACCCCAAGAAAATTAAAGACAAAAGGAAAGATCTAATACATATGTCCAAATATTAACAACTATATTTTTCATGGTAGCAAAAAACTGGAAATTTCATGAATGCCCACCAAACTAGAAAAAGTAGAACAAATTTTGCTATATGAATGTCTAACACTATTAATGGGGTGGGGAATGCCCAAAGCATTACAAACATTTTACAGTAAGGTCTAAAGACAAAGTGGGGTCTCATGCCTCACCCCTAGATTCACCAACAGAGCAACTTTGCATCCCTCCTGCTATGTGTGTTGTTGTTTTTTTTGGGGGGGGGCAGGGCAATTGGGGTTAAGTGACTTGCCCAAGGTCACACAGCTAGTACATGCATCAAGTGTCTGAGGCTGGATTTGAACTCAGGTCCTCCTGACTGCAGGGCCGGTGCTCTACTCACTGCACCACCTAGCTGCTGCTGTTTTTTTTTTTTTTTAACTCATCAAATTGCTATTTCTTTCCTACTGTTCTCTAGCTATGGGGAATCTTGACTTTCTTTGGCTTAAATGAAACTACCTTCCTCTCAGTGACTTGCCTTTATCTATCATAACTTCCCAAATATTCTCTATCAAATCTATCATCCTTTAAAAATCATATCTCCAAGTGTTTTTATGATTTTTTTCATTTTGTTAACTTTTAAGTAATAACACATGTATCTGCAAATTAAGAGAGGTACCCATCATACTGAAGTCTCCAATAAGATAACGAATCCCTCTGATGTCCCTGAAACTCTGTTTCTTAGAATCACATTTCTCTAGTCTTTTTTTTTTGGAGGGGGGAAGGCAAGGCAATTGGGGTTAAGGGACTTGCCCAAGGTCACACAGCTAGTGTGTCAAGTGTCCAAGGCTGGATTTGAACTCAGGTCCTCCTGACTCCAGGGCCAGTGCTCTACTCATTGCACTATCTATCTGCCCTTCTCTAGTCTTTGATGAATAAAAGATCTTTCTCTGTTTCTTTATAACAATAAACAGTTCCTACACAAATGAGGTATCACTTCACATTGTTAAAAAAAATAAAACCTGCCCAAACACCACCTGAAAGCTGTTTTTTCATTCAGATATTTTAGGAGTTCTTTTCTACTCTAAAACAAAGTTCTTTTCTACTCCTGTTACACATCAAAATGTTCATCCTTAAAATCACCAATATCCCACATCATTTAACAATCAATATAAATTTCTTCCTTTTCACAAAAAACCCTTTTTTGCCCTTTTTCATCATTAATTATTCCTTAAGAAAAGGGTCTTAAAGAGACCATGTAGTTTACAAATATAATGGGAAATTATTGCCCTGTTAAGAAGCAACCGATATGAAAAATGCAGAAAGACTTGCATGAATCGATGCAAAACAAAGTAAGCAGAAACAGTAGAATAATATACACAATGACTGCAATAATGTGATTAAAAACAACACAAAAGGGCTCAGAATAAATTCAGCAACCAATATTAAGTTGAGAGATCAGATGACTACTACGGATGCCAAATGTGGCAGATGTGAATAGTCATGGTCGGTTTGGCTTGCCCGCTTTTCTTTGTTCCAAGGGAGAATAGGAAGGTGGGGGAGGGTAGGCAAAGACTAGAAAGGAAAATGATTGTGATTTTTTTTTAAAAAGGTCATTAATAAAAGTTGAAATTTTAAAAATAGATACTGTTCTTAAATTTCCAAAGTATTTGTGAGATCACAAGGTTCTAGTCTCAATCATTATTTTTTACATGTCTTCAAGAAGAAACAGAGTGTTACTCAGTTAATAGATGATTACCCTTTATTCAGCAGTACAAACAGGGACTTAATTAACTAGCAAGTGGTTCCCTATTAATGTCTTAATCTTAATGTATAATGATAGGCATGTTTGATGTTACCTTACAACAGGGAATTATAAATTCCTTATTTAAAGATAATGAGCTTTGAAATTGTCTCCAAATTAATCTACATTACAGTTCTCGTCGGTGTGATGAACGTTTTTATAGTGCTACAATACATCAAAGATGATGATAAGAATTAGGAGAGGGAGGGGGCATAGTGGAAACTGTACTGGGCCTGGAGTCGGGAAGATCTAAGTTCAAATCCAGGTCTAGATACTGACTGGCTGTGTGTGACCCTGGGCAAGTCACTTCACCTTGTTTGCC
Organism: Phalanger gymnotis; assembly: GCA_028646595.1. Taxonomy (NCBI): domain Eukaryota; kingdom Metazoa; phylum Chordata; class Mammalia; order Diprotodontia; family Phalangeridae; genus Phalanger; species Phalanger gymnotis. The sequence continues at coordinate 495,516,909 of CM053622.1, read as the reverse complement.
TCAGTTTCCGTATCTGTAAAATGAGCTGGAGAAGGAAATGGCAAACCACCCCTGTATCTTTGCCAAACACACACACACCCCAAAAACCCACATGGAGTCACAAAGAGTTAGGCATGACTGAAATGACTGAACAACAAATGACAAGAATTATAACCTATGCCCCAGTATCCCAAAGTCAGTTGTATATATGAGTAGTGTCAAACTCAAATTGAAATGAAGGCCACTGAGTCACACATAAAGATATCTGCAAGCCACATACTGACTTAGAAACCCACATATGAACATTATCTATATCATATTCTATTTTTATTTGTTTTGCTAAATATTTCCCAATTGCATTTTAATCTGGTTCTGGCTGCATTCTGGAGTGCTATGGGCCACATACAGACTGAAAACTGTGTCTTTTACATTTGTGGTATATATATGGACCAGGTTCAATCTTGGGGGTAGCCCCAAGATTACATTTCTTTTGTTTATTCACCATCATCTAGAGTTTTCTTTGTGAATAACTCATATTTAGGTCTCTAGAGAAATGGGTAAAAAGGTTCCCTGGTTCCTATGAAAGCACTCAAAGCAATGATTTTTTTTTCCCTACAGAAAATGAAAAAAAAATTCATAATAGTCCATAAAGAGTCTGCTCTCACCTTTCTGACAAGTCCCACGTTTATTACAAGGAAGGAAAATGAACTTTTTTTTTTAGAAAAACTACCCTTTTCCCAACATTACAATGAGTCCTTTCTCACCTCAGGGATCCATATAGCCCTTCAGTCCTATGGCACAAGCCTATGAGTTTGGAATCCCTGAAGAGGGAAAAGAATTTGAGGTTGGTTGAGAAGCTACTACCTTTCCCAAGGGACCTGTACTGTCCCAATAACTCATGGTACCTGTGGAGGACAATGTCCAGACTTTGTGTTCCTTCATATTATGAGCCAGTTCCTTCTACTTCCCCCAGTTCCATTGCCAACGGGTAGATCCCCATTCTAGTAACCCTACTCCTGCCAAAGGAATTCCAACTGCTTAGCCACGTAATTCTCCTTGCCCTGACTGCCATCTCTCAGGCTGACAGGTTTCATTACAGTCTCTCCATAACTGGGGCTAAGAATTCTCCCATCTTCCCAGACTACCTGGGCAAGACTACTTACAACTTAAATGTACCTCATTGGTAGCTGGTGGAAAGATTGTTTAGGTGCACAGACTTCCATCTGTCTCAGGTCTGAGTCTAGGTCTTTGGTATATGTCTTGTGATCAGTTCTCTCTTTGGAGCTCTTTGAAAAAGGTTGACGGGGCAGCCAGGTGGTGCAGTGGATAGAGCACCGGGCCTAGAGTCAGGAAGACTCATCTTCTTGAGTTCAAATTTGGCCTCAGACACTTATTAGCTGTGTGACCCTGGGCAAGTCACCTAATCCAGTTTGCCTCAGTTTCCTTATCTGTTAAATGATCTGGAGAAGGATATGGCAAATTACTCTAGTATCTTTGCTGAGAAAACCCCAAATGGGGTCACAAAGAGTCAGACATGACTGAAAAATGACTCAACAACAAAAATGAAATAGGTTGAACTCTATCAACTCTCTTTTATAAGCCCAGCATGAAAGGGGAGCTCTGATACACCTGAGTCAACTAACTCATTCCTAATCAGACACTTAATCGTTCATCCTCATTGATGCTCCAATGAGTTAACAAATATTCAGGCTTTCTGGGCCCCAAGATCACAAGATTCACATACTCTGAGCTGAAAGGGACCTTAAGAAATCAATGAACCCCCATTTTAAAGAAGAAGAAACTGAGAAGGTTAAATAACTTACCCAGGATCACAGAGCTATTAAGTGTCTGAGGTGATATTCAAAACTAGGTCTTCCTTACTCTATCCATCCTTTTGATCAATTCATGAGAAAAAGCATGTCCACACCCTCCCTAGAAAGATGCAAAGACCAAAATGAGAGCTCACTTCACTGGAAATGTACAAAGCTGATCAGATGCACCAGAAAAATAGATAAAATTCTCCAAAAATGAATGTTTGGTGTTTTTTTAACCATTTTGCAATGCTATCAGATGCACAAAGAATTAATTCTATTTTCAAATTATGGGCTGAAACAAAGTGAATCCTGTACTAATAAAGAAACCCAGGGGAGTTTGTGATTAGGTAGAACGGTCACTAGGGGGAGCTCCCTTCAGAATCGATGAAACTGATTTTCATATGTTTCTAAGTTATTTCTTTTCAGGCATGACTAATTCTAGGTTTTCTCAGTCAAGACTATGGAGACAAAAGTTACTATGCTATCTGTTGTCTGACTTTCTAACGCTGGTTGTAATTTACTACTGAACACATTTAAAGCTCTGGAGTTTCAATGAGCAAATTCCAGTTGTCCAGGTTTTAACAACAGCTGAAAAGAAAAGTGTAATTAAAAACGGAACTTTGGATCTAGAACCAGGCCGGAGACAAGAAGGTGCAGGTAGGGTAATCTGGGAAAAGAAGAAAGGTAGCTAAGATACTGGAAAAACAGCATTCACAGCATGGTCAGACTTGGACTAGTGTTTCCATTGGTTCGTGTTGTGTTCTATGGTTACTCCTGGATGCCTCCAAGCACACAAAGTGGCAGATCTTATTTCCAGAATGCCTGACAAATTTAAAAACTCACTAGGGAACCCCTCCCCTGAAAAGGTAGCCTATAATTTGCAGGAACACAGACACCCTAGAGAAATAATGGGGTACTTTTGTTATATCCACCATACAGCTGTAATTTAAAAACCACACACAGAGAAGCCTATTGCCCCAGTGTGATTACAAACCTGGTAGTGACTAAGAATGTTTCTACTCCTGCTTTTGACTTTTCTACCTTTATATATTGCGGATATCTATAGGATATACCCACTTTATCTCCCCCCTCCCCTCCCCACTTAAATAGCTATAAAGATCCTATCTTTTGGTGTTTAACTGTTAATTGAGTTCATGAAACCAAAAGAAATGAGTAGATTCACCTTCAAATCCCAAAAGCATTTATAGGGGACTGGAAAAGATATATCTATATATGTATGAATGAATAAGTAAATAAATGCAAAAGCATTTTTAAGCACTTACTACAAAACATTGTACCAAGTGATGGAGATATAGTTCCTGCTCTCAAGAAGGTAACTTTCAAAAGGAAAAAAAGACATGCATGGGAGTTTTCAATTGCAAATCAAGATGAATAGTTCCATGGCTCTTGGGATGCAATGGCAAAGCACGGTAATGCATTTTCCTTATGTCACTTTAATAAATTTATTCCTTTCAGACACCGAATTATTTGACAATGCAAAGGATTTTAAAGGGAGCGAGAGCTTTCTTATCTGGGTCTTTAGTAGCTGTAGTTGCTGAAGCAGTAGGGACGATAGATAGCTCCTACAGAAGTGGTTGCTAGATTTCACCTCCACGGTGGTTGCACCTCAGCATGATGGCTGCTTGGGTTAAGTTGGAAGCAGGGCCAGTGATTGGGGGGGACATTGCTATCCTCATGGCTTTGGGGTTCAGCATCCTTGGTCATCTCTGTCAGAGTCTAAGGGAAGCTGCTAGTCAAGGTGTTGGTTGTGGTTTGCTCATTAGCCACATGTTGCTTCATTGCTCCCTGTCAGGGCACCTTGCTGTTTGCATATATATATATATATATATATATATATATATATATATATATATATGTATATGTGTGTGTGTATATACGTATATATGTGTGCATATGTAAGTACATATGTGTATGTATGTGTGTATGTGTATATGTATATATGTGTCTATATACATGTGCACACATGTGTATATGTGTGTGTATGTGTGTGAGTGTCTATGTGTATATAACTACCAGCTCCCCTTAGACTCTGACAGAGATAGCCTAGGATGCTGAACCTCAAAGCCTCAGAAATTGTATGCTCTGGAGTACTATCCCAGAACCAGGTTCTAGGAGTACCCTGAGGGGCTTTGGAGTATCTCTCTTCTAATGCCACTGGTTCAACTCCTACTTATAGGTACTAATGGCTAGCAGTCCAGTTCTGTTTAACTGATTACCATCAATTAGATTTTGTAAAGAAATATTTACTTCAAAGATATGGCAATAACGACAACAAATAGAAAGCTTCTCCCAGCACCTTAAGGTGAACTCTTTACTGTTTCTCACCTCAGTCTCTAGAGAATAGGCTCAAATTTAGCTCAGTTTCTATTTAACATCGGTCCTATTAAGTTTCTGTCCAAAGTAAGCACTGTTGCCAGAAGAGTCCTTGTTTCAACTAAAATCAAAGTGGATCTTGAAGATCACTCCTTTTCCATGGGGCACCAACGTATCTGAATTGGCCACAATGTATCTGAATTGGCCACAACACATGGATACTGTGATACTGGGATATCAGAATCTCATCCTCATGACCATTTAACAAATGCCAAAGTCCATTTCACACGGCCAACTTTTGGCTTCCAAAAAGAGGGCCCATAGCCCCTCACCTTACTGCATTTGTCTCTCACCAAATGCCATCAGCAAAGGAGTCCAAGAAAGTCACCAAGAGAAGAGGGCGCTCGCAGAGAAAATGGCCAAGGCTTCTATCCCTGGTCCTTTTTGAATGCTTCTATAGACAACCAGAGTCTCCTATTCATCACATGATTAGCCAACTGCAATCAGTTACAGATTGACCATGCTTACTTTAACATCCTTCTAAGGCACGCCTATTACACATCATCACAACTCCCTTGAGAGCAGGCTCACAGCTCTCCTATGCAGGCTTATGTGCTCTGGACATGTGCCAGTCCTCATCACACATACATATGTATGTATGTAAGTTTATATGTACATATATGTATATATGTATATGCATGCAACCTTATCAAGGATATTATCCTAACTAAAATTACAAGATTAGGTTCCTAGGAAGGCAATTACCCCCAGATTCAAGGTCCTCTGTATATCTGAACTTCCTCCTTAAACCTGGGATATATTCTGGTTCTACTGCACACAGTATCAGTGGGAAGATTAGCCATACACATAAAATGCTCTAATAAAGAAGTACATACATAGGGAGCCCATGGCTCACGTAACTCCTGCTTCTGGCACTGAAAAGCCTCAATGTCCTTCCTGTTTAATGGGGCCCTCCTGCTTCTGCCTCTGAGCACAACATCTCTGCTCTCAGCTGAGTTTCCTGGATTTGTTCCTCTCTGAATTTCAGCTATGGATGGCCAGGGATGATTCACTTTTCCACAACTATAGCTCAAATTCCTCAGAACTATCTCCTGCCCAGATTATTCATAGGGGTCTTTAACTTAGAGTCTGTGAAATTTTTTTTAATTTCCATAATTACATTTCAGTATTTTATTTGATGCATTTTAAAACTTTCTGAGAAGAGGTTCATAGGATTCACCAGATGGTCAAGGTGGTATGGGACACATAAGAAAAAAAAAAGTTGAGAATCCTTGCAAGAGAGTGTATTTTAAATTTTTTTAATTTTTAAATTTTTTTTAATTTTAAATTTATAAATTTTTTTTATTTTTTGGAGGGGGGAAGGCAGGGCAACTGGGGTTAAGTGACCTGCCCAAGGTCACACAGCTAGTAAGTGTGTCAAGTGTCTGGGGTCGCATTTGAACTCATGTCCTCCCGACTCCAGGGCCAGTACTCTACTCACTACACCCCCTAGCTGCCCCTATGTATCACTTTTAAAAGCCACCAGGACCGTGGTCAGTAGCTAATCTCCCTCTAATTCCATCAAATTTGACCAAAAGTCTTCATATCTTACAAAATATAGACATTTCTTTGCATTTTGTTGAAGATATTAGCACCTTGTTGTTTCTATTACCGGCTCTTTACCTTCTGTAATTTTATTAATGATGGTAGGGGGAAAGTCTTTTGATTAAAGGCATCCTGATCATCCCCATCATCTCGCACTATACATATTTACACACGCACACACACGCACACATATATATGCATATGTATTTGTACCCATATATACAAATATATACAGTTGCCTAATGTTGATGGACAGGTATAGACAAAGGCAGCTTAAAGAAAAATAAGAATATTGCCCCCATGAAGTTGGAAGGAAATTTATCAGGTAGCATCGTAAGGTAAGCAGTTTTGTGTTTGAGCCAATGGTCTCTTTCAGACAGTCCCAGCTAAGGCTGGCTGTCTGAGATTCCAGGAGTTCACCTGTCCCTGAAGACACAGTCACTTTCAGATCAGCCGACTTGTAAGGCTGGGCACCATACAGGCCAGTGACAGTATTCTAACCAGTGTTCCTTGGAATATTATAGAAGTGAAGGAACTCTTATCGTTTTCCCGTATGTCATGATAACACCAGGTGGCCCTTTCAGACTTTATGCTTTTCCTCTTTGACACAGTTTAGGTAGTGCTTGTAAAATATCCTTATTAGGGCAATGCTGGTTAATCAGTTTGAATGACTTTCCTGGCCTGTTGCAGGGAGGGGAATGTTTGAATGGGATCTCCTCACTGGTCAAACCGAATATTTGACTATTCCAAAGAAGCTTATTTTATAAGGTGATCAGAAAAGCTATTCCCACAACATTTACATATTCTAGTTAACTACTAGGGGAAGAGGAATGGATAGGTTATTATCTGCACTGTTGGAAGAAGTATTTACATTGATAAGATTATAAATCCATAAAATCTATATAGCACAATAGTAGCAGAAGATGTATGGTAAACATTGGCTTAATTTACAGCCCATACATTATCCATGTGAGTAATATCTCTAGAATTTCTAGCACTTGGTGACACGAGAATGGAGTGGAGGGGACCTCAGAGGCTAATTAGCTCAATCCAATAATTTGGGCAGATAGGTGGCTCAGGGGAAAGAGTGGACAGATTCATCTTCTTGTGTTCAAATCTAGCCTCAAATACTCCCTAGCTGTGTGACCCTGGGCAAGTCACTGAACCCTGTTTGACTCAGTTCCTCATCTGTAAAATGTGCTGGAGAAGGAAAACGGCAAACCACTCCAGTGTTTTTGCTAAGAAAATCCCCAAAGGGGTCATGATGAGTTGAAACTGAAAACGCCTAAACAATAACAACAAACAATTTAAAATCTTCTTGTGGGGCTCTTCATCTGACAGCAAAGAAATCCTCCCTAGATGGTGCGGTAGCCATTTGTTTATTAACTACCAAGCAAAATAAGTCCTCTTATTGACATATGTCAGCTCTGGGTTTCCAGTGGTTGAACTTCAGTCTAACCATGTCATTCCTCATTCAAAGTGACTCCCTGCAGAGCCTGGAGAACATCGTATACAACCACAGACACATTGCTTCTGTGATGACTAACTTTGACAGACTCGCCTCTTCTCAACGACGCAAGGTTCTAAGCTACAAAAGACTCAAGTGGAAAAGGCTATCCACATCTAGAGAAAGAATTATGGAATCTGAATGCAGATTGAAGCAAACATTTGCTCTCTCTCTTTTTTTAAAATTTATTTTAATTTTATTTTTGGTTTTGTTGCTTCTTTCTTATGGTTCATTTCATGGGTTATAATTCTCCTTTACAACTTGATTGTTGGGAAAATAAGTTTAACGTGAAGGTATATGTAGAACCTATATCAGATCACATGCCATCTTGGGGGGGGGAAAAAGGGAGAAGGGAGAAGGGAGAAGGGGAGAGCGAAGAGGGGGGAGGGGAGAGGGGAGGAAAGGGAGGGGGAGAAAATGTGGAACTCAAAAATTAGTGGAACTGAGTGTTGCAAACTAAAAATAATCAAAACAAACAAACAAGCAAACACACACAAAAAAACCAAAGTGCCTCCCTGTGGGCTCCAGGAACAAATATAAAATCCTCTTAAAAAACACTTCAAAACCTGGCCTCTTTCTGCCCTTGCAACTTCTTACACCTTATTCCCTTTAACTTTGTGACCCAGTAACACTGACCTCCTCATTATTCCTCACATAAGACACTCTATCTTCCATTTCCCAAGTATTTTCATTGACTGTCCTCCAAGCCTGGAATGCCCTCCCTTCTTGTCTCTGCCTCCTGACTCCCCTGGCTTCCTTCAAGTGTCAGCTAAAATCTCATTTCCGCAAGAAGCCTTTGCTAGCTCTCCCTTAGTAGCAGTACTCCCCATTTTTGACTATCTCCAATGTATCCTGCATGTATCTCATTAGTACATAGTTGTTTGTATGTTATCTTTCTTCATTAGATTGTAAGCTCCTTGAAAGCAAGGAGTGACTATCTTTTGCCTTACCCCCAACTCTTAGTACAGGATCGGGCACATGAGCGCGTAACAAATGCTTGTTGATTTGGACATCACAATTTTCAGGTCCTAATCAGGTCCTTTCTACTGCCTCAACCATTTCATTTGTGATACTTAAAAAAAGAAACAGAAAGATACTTTAATTAGGCATAGCATAGCTTTGTCCTAATTGGTCATTCTTCTTCCTGACCTCCCAATCAGTCCACAACATCACTGCCAAAATTATCTTTTTTGAGGAATTAAGTCATGTTACTTTTTAAAATTACCCAATGGCTTCTCTATCATCATCTGCATCCCACTTAAACTCTTCATTCTAGGCTTCAGAAATTGTCCCTCTCTGCCACTTTTCAACATCATCTCTTACCTTTTCTTCAAAAAAGACAGCTTTCAGTGGTTCTGCATCTGCTCTTCTTTGTCCTGTCATTCATAATAATTCAGCCTAAGGGGTGTAGGTGGCAAGAACTCTGAACTTATGGGTACTCTACGGATTCCAACTTCATGCTTCCTGACTGTATGACCATGGGGATGTCACTGAGTCTCAGTTTCTTCGTCTGTAAAATAGGGATAATAATTTCACTACCTAGTGCACATTATTTTTTATTGTAGTTTGTCCTTCCTTCTCAGAGGGCTGTGACATCAGGAAGGTGATGCCATGACATCCAAGTGAATTGGATTTAGGTCAGGGAGGGATGTGCAAAGTCACCAGCCTCAGTTTCTCCTCTGGAGCCAAAGCATTAAAAGCACTATGCAAATGTGACTCATCTCTTCTCTGCCCCTGGAAAAGTTCCCCTATCTGGGTAAGCCAAATTACAACTCCCCCATTCCTCAAAAAAAAACTTAATTTCCACATTTTCTCTGAACATTTCCCTAAAGCTTGGCTTCAAACCCAAGTTCTATTAAAGGAAACAAGACAACCGCTCTCCATTAAAAATCTGTTATTTATGACATTGTCCTTGTTTATCTATTTTCTTTTTTCTTTAGACTATAAACTAGAAGTAACAAGTGCTGGACTTGGAGTCAGGAAGATCTAAATTCTGCCTGTCAGTTATTAGCTGTGTAACCCTGGATATCATTTAACCTATCTTAGCCTCAGTTTCCTCATCTGTAAGATGGGAATAATAATAGCACCTACCTCCCAGGGTTATTATGAGGATCCGAAGAAATAATTTAGGTAGAGTATTTTGCAAGTGTTTAAGCGCTGTATAAATGCTAGTTATTACTATTATTACTATTGTTAGTTTTACATCCCAATTAATCCCTAATTAATATTTATTAATTAGTGGGCATTACTTGCATCCTGGAAAATTACAAAACAGGTGCTAGTGCCACTTTCTCTCTTTGCTGCCCGCATCCCCTCCCTTTTCTACCCTTGCGTTGAACCCAAAGTTTTGCTTTTCTTCCTGCTTAATTCCCTCCCCTCTCGGTCGCTGTTAAAACCCGGAGTAGAGAGAAAATTTAGCCATCCAGGCTCTTACGTGATCGCAGCGGTGTGCGCAGGCGCGAGAGCCCGGGCAGCTCTCGGTAGCAAGTAGGGAGGAAGCCTGGGCTCTGCTGGGGGAGGAGGATGATGACTGCAGCAGCAACCGGGGAAGGGGCTCACAGCCCCAGCCCCGCAGCCGTGTCCCTCGGCTTGAGCGTGGCTGTTGTTTCCAGCCTGGTGAACGGATCCACTTTCGTGCTGCAGAAGAAAGGCATCGTGAGGGCAAAGAGACGAGGTACGGGGCAGGGAACGCTCTGGTTCCCTGGCACTCCTTCCCCCGGGCACCTTTAACGCGGGTGGGGTGGGATTGACAGCGGTGAAAGCTTCACGGGGGGAACGTTTAAACCGTTCAGGTTTGTGTTGGCCCCGGGCCACCTAGGGATGCTTCCCCTTCTCTCCCCTTCCCCGCACCTCCCTCCCACGGTATCGTCTGTAGCTGATGCTTCTCCGGGTGATGCTGTCACCCTTTCCCCAGTAGCCCGAGTGGTCCATAGCGCCCACCCCTGCGGAAGATGGGTTAAGTGCAGTGTGAGCAGAGGCAGGGATGGAGCTGCAGCGCCCATCCGCACTTGGGAGCGCAGCCGACCCACCCCTGCTGCAGAGCAGCGGGGCTCCGCTCCGCTCCCTAAGGTGTGTGTCCTGCTCAAGTGAGAGTCTTTTCTGTAACCTCTGTTTCCGTCCTTTGGCCGCAGTCACTTCCCCACCCCACCCCCCCAACACCCCATTCAACTATATTGTAATATTGGGGTAGGTTCTTTGTTAAGGTTGAGTTTTTCTTTTTTTTTTTTTTTAGTTCTGTAGACGGTTAGCAGGTACACAGCTTGGGCTTTTGGAGAAGCATTGGGCATAGGTTAAATTTTTTTTTTCACTAAAAGCACTAATTAAAGAGAGTTTAGATCCCTCTGGGTATGTAGGTATGTGATCTACTCAGGGGTGACTCGCAAATAGCCCTGGCTACCAGAGAACAGAGCATCAAACTAGTGAAGAAACCTCCAGAGGTCATGTGCATTCTGGAGAACCTTCTGTTCAAACAAACTTCAAGAAGTTATTCTTACGTCCGTTCAAATATCGGCTTTCCTCTCCTCTCTCCCCGCCCCCACCAATGTAAAATGTGAGGAAAGTGCATTTGAAAAATGTTTCTATTCCCTTCTGTTGGATAGTTCTATCCTCAATTGGGAAGCATTTAACCTTTGTCTTGAGAATGAAATTCTCTTAAGTGCTTCAGCCACAGTTCATCCTATATCAACTTTCAAAGCATCAGAGTGGAAAATAATAGTTTTCCATTCAAGAGCTGGAAGAGGAATAGCATTAGAGAGAATGACATACAGTAGTTTTCATTTAAGGAAGAGATTTTGGTGATTCAAACTGTACTTTGTCTCTCTGTCCGGCTTAAAGTTTGATCTCCTCCAAAGTAAGTAACCATTTTCATTGTCAGAGTTTTAGTTACTTTCACATTAAAGAAATGTTATAGACTTTGAAAACTTTACTTAAATCCGGATTGTGCAAAATTACTTGGGGCTGTTACCAGACTTTTAAATTCGTTTATTTTTGTCTCTTATAGTCAACCTCCAAACTTTTAATTACATAGATAAAATGATTAGCGACATTTTAGTGTTAATTAAACACTAGGAAAGGGAAGCATTATAGACATAGTACTGATTAGATCCTGACTAGCAACATTGAGTTCATTGTAAAAATATCAAAGAATATGGCCATTCATCTCCAAGGCTGGTGGAATTCTAGGCAGACCTGTCAACTCAAACCCTTCCTCTCCTAAAAATCAACTCTTTTGCTGATGTTAATCCTGCCACCCCCATTCCTGGTAACATCTGGACAAATGGCACTGATATTGCCAGTGCTTTCTATCCTATAGATTGAAGTTATAGTTCAGGACAATAGATTAACCTTGGGAGTTGCAGATCAGGCTCCCCTTTTCCCTATACCTGGTCCCTATTAATTTTGTAGAATAGCAATCTGAACCTCTTAGCTTAAGTTTAGCTCCTGGTCAGCCTGCTATTTATGCCAATTCCACTCCACCGTTACCAATGGAAATACATACCCCACCTAGACAGGTCAGTGGTGTAGTGGATAGATAGAGTGTTGGGCTTGGGAAAATTTAAGTTCCAATTTTTGCCTCAGCTGGTTACTTCCTGTTAGAACTTGGGCAAGTCACTTAGTGTTTTTAGCCTCCATTTCTCTATCTGTAGTAGTGTAGTACTAATAGCACCTTACTCACAGGGTTGCTATCAGGATGAAAGGAGATAATATATGTAAAAAACTTGCTTTGCCAACTTTGAAGAATTTTATAAAGGTTAGCTATCATAGTCACCATAGTCTTCTATCCACTTTAAGGGGAAGCCTGGGCTAGACCAGTCCTAAGTTAATGAAATCCACCTGCTTTAATATTTAATACTTTGAGGATCAGCTGTTTCTTTGGTGTGCTTACTTCTTACATGGATGTAGATTGTAATCTATCACTGCCGATAAAATTCATCACCTGGTGCCCAAGCTTCTGACGATGAACCTCTTAGCTAATCTGGTACTGAAATAACAGTTACGCAGTCTACTGCTGGGCCTGGACTCTTTGTGCTGGCAATGTTTTGAGAACCCGGTCACCTCCAAATCCCAATGTGACATTAGAATAGGACTTTAATGTGGTTTACCAAAACTGAAGGAAGTGGTTGACATTGCTGTTCAACAACCAGGCTGTTGAGTAGGCCTCAGGAGAAGTAGGGTCTTTGTTAGGGTTGAGTTTTTCATTTTTTTTTTAGTTCTGTAGATGGTTAGCAGGTACCAGCTTGGGCTTTTGGAGAAGCATTGAGCATAGGTTAAATTTTTTTTTCACTTAAAGCACTAATTAAAGAGAGTTTAGGTCCCTCTGGGTATGTAGGTATGTGATCTACTCAGGGGTGACTTTAAAAACTGCTTTCTTGACACATTTTCCACTTCTACATTAGTGGGAAGCCCAAGAGAAAACCATGGGAAAGAGACCCAAGTTTTCCTGAGAGCACAATACCAATGATAATGGAAAGAAATGAGAAGAGATTGTGTTTGAAAAGGGGGTAGCTACCTATCTTTGCTTTATTAAGTATTATCCCAGGAGTTGAAGGCTGTGCTCCAGAATGGGAGCCTTGTTATGATATAACTAATGCCTTATTCCTGCATCCCTGTCATTCTTTCTTGAAATCTGCCAGAACATACTTCTCTCACCCGTTGTTTGCCAGACTGCCATTTTTTAGCTTGAATCAAGTTGTAGATGATATGCTTATTAAATTTGCTGATGACATGTAACTGGGAGAGATGGTTATTTCATTGAATGAGTCAGGCTTTAAAAAGGTCCTTGACAGGCTAGAGCAGTGGGCCAAACTGAAAACTATAAAATTCAGTAGGGATAAATGTAAAGTCTTACCCTCGAATCCAAAAAAACAATTTCATAAGTGTACTATGGGGGAAGCTTAGAAATGTTTTTGAAAAAGCTCTGAGAGTTTTAGTGGTCTGAAAGCTCAGTATGAGTCAGCATTGTGATCGGGAAGCCAAAAAATGGGCAGCTAGATGGTGAAGTGGATAGAATACTGGGCCTGGAGTTAGGAAGACTCATCTTTGTGAGTTCAAATCCAGCCTGAGACACTTCCTAGATGTGTGACCCTAGGTAAGTCACTTAACCCTATTTGCCTCAGTTTCCTCATCTGTAAAATGAGCTAGAGAAGGAAATGGCAAACCACTCCTGTATGTCTGCCAAGAAAACCCAAAATGGGGTCACAAGAGTCAGATATAACTGAACAACAGACAACAACAACAAAAAAAGCTAATGTGAATATTGGATGCATTGAGAAGTATGTTTCCAAGAATGAAGGTTCTGCAGTACTCTGGTCAGACCACAAATCTACAGTATTGTGTTCAGTTCTAAGCATCCAGAGAGCTTTGAGGCTGTGTTATATGAGGATTATTTGAAGGAACTGGAAGTATTTAAAGACATGATAGCTGTCCTCAGGTATTTGAAGCACTGTCCTGTGACAGAAGGATTAGACTTGGTCTGTTTGAGCCCAGAAAGCAGAACCAGGAGTGATGGGTAGAAGTTGCAAAAACAGAAATTTAGACTTAATGTCAAGAAAAATTTCCTATTGGGGTGGCCAAAGGCACCGTAGGTTGCCTTAAGAAATAGAGAGTTCCCCTGGGTTAGAGGTCTTCCAGCAGAGACTTGGCAATCATTTGTTGGGTTGCTATTCCCTCTGTTAATTACTTCCTCGTTATCCTGAATGTAGCTTAATTTGTGTATACTTGTTTGCATGTTGTATTCCCAATTAGACTGTAAATTTCTTGAGGGCAGAGACTACCTTTTGCCTCTTTTTGTATCCCCAGGGCTTAACACAGTGCCTGGCACATAGTAGGTGCTTAATAAATGTTTATTGATTGAATATTGTAGTGGGAAATCTTTCAGGTATAGGTTGAACTAGCCTTTATTACCCCTTCCAACACTAAAATTCTGTGATTCTTATTGACTTGTTTATAATAAAAAAAAATAAAACTCAACCCACATTTTCCAAAATAAAAACACTAAAATCATGATCAAACCCCCAGTTTGTCACCATCACTTACAGTGCTAAAGAGAAAGCCAAGGCTTTCAAATATAAAAGAAGTTCCATACACAAGTTGACCAAGAGTCAATTTTTTTTTCCTCTGTGCCTTTGGCAGTTCATAGGATTAGTAACAATATTCTAAGCAGATTTTACAAAATGCCTAGGGAAGACAATTATCTCAAAGTCATGAGAGTTGCAAAAGTAATTAAATTAGTTTGATTAGTCAGATTCTAGAATGTAAGTGTTCTATTCTTAGTTTCCAGAATTGTGGCCCAAGAGTGCCTTCTTTGAGATCTTTAAATACATTTAAATACATAAATATATTTGACAGTAGTACTCTAGGCAGGAAAAAGAGGCTTCCTTACTTAGAGAGAACAGTTCTATATCAGAGTGAAAAGATTTCATCCTGTAAACAAAACAGGGATAGAAAAAGCTGAATGTGGAACCCAGTAATGTAGCTGTGCTCACAGTCATGTATCAGCAGTTTGTTGCAATGGAAACAATGCTGAATTTAGAATTAAGGGACAGGGTCTGCCATCAACCACATTGTGAGTCTGCACAAGTTATTTATTCCCTAAGTTTCTTTTTTTTTGTCAGTAAAATCAGGAGGTTGGATGGCTCTTAAGGTAAGATTCCCAACAGCTCCAAAATATGATTCTATGATTGCCTGCCTTATGATTTCAGGATCTCCATTCTTTCATTATCCATCATGTCTTCTTTGCATCATATCTGTCTATTAATTTTGCTTATGTTAGGGATGGCAGGGGTTTTAGATATGACTTGAAATTGACTAGCTGCATTGTGGGGTTTTTTTTTTTGCACAGCTGTACATCTTTCAGTATTTAAAAACACAACCTCATGCACATTTATTAATTTCAAGACACCATGTGTTAGACAACAAGTGTACTGACTTCTAGATTACTACCCTATTCGGGCACACATACACCACCTAAAACTAATTAGCTTAAAATAACTTTTATATTTGTACTAATAGAGAAGAGAGAACATAAGATTGAAAATGGGCAGATAATTCGAACAACGCCTCTTAATCAAGTTTCTGCAGCTTTTTTGGGGTGGGGCCAATTCTAAGGATGAGTAAAGTTGACTGGTAGTTTTATTTATTTATTCTGTTTACTGCCTGTACCCTGATGTTTAAGCTAATGAGAAAAATAGTATGAGAGAGTAATCAGACCCTGGATAATCAGACATTGACTCTTTCATATAACCCCTTTTGAAGAAAAATTGCCACTCCGCAGCATAACTCTGTAAGAGGCCTTTAGTTTTATGGAAGACAAATTCTAGAATTGAGACCTCTCTATTGTAAATGTGAGTTACTCAGAAATGCAGTAGAATTCTTCAATTCCTAAAATTGTGCATGGTCTCAACTGTGATCATGATGGTTATTATGAATTTAAAACTTTTACCTGAACCGTGGATGTTAAGAATTTAAGACTTTCACCTAGGTAGCATAATATAATGATAATACCAGGAATCTAGGTGGTGCAGTGTGTAGAGTGCCAAGCCTGGAGTCAGGAAGGCTCATCTTCCTGAGTTCAAATCCAGCCTCAGACACTTATTAGTTGTATGATCCTGGGCATGTCACTTAACCCTTTTTGCCTCAGTTTCCTCATTTGTAAAACAAACTGGAGAAGGAAATGGCAAACCACTCCAATATCTCTGCCAAGAAAACCCCCAAATGGGGTCATGAAGCGTCATAAAGAGTTAACAGGACTGAACAACAATAATAACACCAGAAAAATATACATGATAGCTTAATGTGGAAAGGGTAATTGAATCTTTTTAGTTAAGGTTTTGAGTGATGTGGTTTGAGACAGATGATAGGAGTAGAGATGGTTATAAATACATGTGAACTTGGTATAGGGTCTGCATTTAGGTCCTATAAAATAAGTAAGAGGCACCATGGTCTAATGAATAGACAACTGGCTTTGGAATTGGAAAGACCTGGGTTCAAGTCCTCCGTTTGAGTTTACTGACTATATTTTGTTGTTGTTGAGATTGTTGAGTCATTTCAGCAGTGTCTGACTTTTCATGGCCTCATTTGACTATATGGCCCAATGCAAATAGCTTAACCTGTCAATATTACAAAGTAACTCTCTAAGGCCACACATTAGGGATGAGTTGCCTAGCTGCCTTGGTAGAAGATGTTTCTTCTACACCAGTGAAATCACAGGTCTTGTCTTAAAAAACAAAAAAAACAAAAAAAGTCATGGAGTAAGAAAAGTAACACAGGAAAACATTTCTGGATGTTTCATGATAGAGCCTTAGTGCTATTAATGAGAGGTCTTTACTTAGAGGAAAGACTGGAATCTCTGAAATGGAACTAATTAGTCCCCAGTAGGAATTTCCAATGTGTCGGTAACCAACTGGACGGTAACAGTATCCAAGGCTGTTTGCTAGATCTAATACCATCTGATCTTTATCCAATGCTAAAAGGAGATCTCTGTATCAGCTATTCTTTGTCAAGCGGTTGGAGAATGTCACAGGATTCCAAATGCCTCACCCTGCCCTGGTGGATCATCTTTCCATAAAGAGATAATAGTGTGTGGAAAATAAGAGCTTCTGCTACAGACATTGGCATTGAAAAAAACAAATAAATGCTTTAAATAAGACTGTGTCTAGTAGAACATATACTTTACAAATAGTAACTTATCCTTATTTCTACATGATAGAATTGAAAATAGATTACAATTTTAATCTAGTCCAGCAGTTCTCAAAGAGTGATCCATGGACCCCTGCAGTGTCCACAAGATCAAAACTATTTTCATAACAATACTAAGACATCATACTAACTCTTTCCCAACTATATATCTGTGCAAAGTGCAGTTTTCTTCTTACACTTGAACCAAAACAACATCACAATGGATTGAATATAGAAGAAAATATGAAAACCAAACTGTCATTTTTTAAGCTGGGTGTTAAGGAAATGTGCAAATATATGTAAAATAATGTATCTTTTCATTAATTTTTTTGTTTTGGAAAATAAAATTATTTTTTCATAAAATGTTATTCATATTTGTAGTAGATTTATTATTTTAAGTGAATGTATAAATATTTTTAAAGTTTTTCATCTTTCATTTCTAATATGATAAATATTGATAGATGTAATCCTTATAAACAAAAGCTTTGGGCACCTTAATAATTTTTAAGAATGTAAAGGGGCCTAGAGACCAAAACGTTTTGAGAACCACTACTCTAGACCATTTAAATTCATTTTTCTATTTCATATTATCACAGACTTTGAGCTGGAAAAGTGACTTTGGAAGTCATCTGACCCAACCACCTTATTTTACAAATAAAGTAACTAAGGCCTGGGGAGGTTAAATGATCTACTTAAAATCACCCTGGTAGTAAGTCTCAGAGGTAGGATTTGAACCCAAGTACTCTGACTTCAGAGCCAATGTTCTTTTCACTGTACTATCCACATTTCCCCTGTCTAGTCTACTTATCCAAAGTAAATCTTGCTTAACGATATTGTAAAGACATTAAACTTTTAAAGTCTTAGGAATTCTGATCAAGACAATGCCCAACCATGATTCCAGAGGTCTCATGATGAAACAGCCTACCCACTTCTTGATAGAGAGATGAGAGACTCGGAATGGAGATTACAATAGATTTTTTTGACATGACTAATGTATGACCCTGAACAAGTCACTTAACCCTGTTTGCCTTAGTTTTCTCATCTGTCAATGAGCTGGAGATGAAACTGGCACTTTGCCAAGAAAACCTCAAATAGGGTCATAAAGCATTAGACATTACTGAAACAACTAAACAACAAAAAAGGTAGCAATTTGTTTTGTTTGACTATATGTATTTATAACAAAGGATTTGGTTTTTCTTGCTTTCTAATTTGGGGAGGGGAGGTACAAAGGTAGGAGGAAGAGATGGATCTTTGTTTTTTAAAAAATTAAATGTAATTTTTAAAAAGCAGATCTTGCTTTTGAATATTTTATATTTATTGTCCCTCCTACCAAGACTTATAAAATGGATCTCCATTTTACATTCATTCTGAGAGATTAGAAAGTCTTCCTTTTAAGTCAAAGCACTTAATTCTTTACACATCTGACACAGTCTTTGTAATTCAGGGTAAGGAAGAGCCAAGAAAGATGGTTGAGGAAGTTTTCCCCAGGGGCTCTGTATACCCATGAAATCACAGGTCTGGTTAAAAGTTTTCTAAAAATTTTTTTCGATAGTTCACTCACAATAGGGGTAAAATAGGATTTTGTGTATTGGCCCGAGAGCCTAATCACCGTAGATACTATTCTCTTTGGGGGGGGGGGAATGAGTTCTGAGTTCCTTCTGTTGTTCAGTCATTTTTGAGTCATGTTTGACTCTTTGTGACCCCATTTGGAGTTTTCTTGGCAGAGATACTAGAGGGGTTTGCCATTTCCTTCTCTAGCTCATTTTACAGATGAGGAAACTGAGGCAAACTGGGTGAAGTGAGTTGGCCAGGATCACACAGCTACTAAGTGTTTGAGGCCACAGTGGCATTCAGGAAAATGAGTCTTCCTGACACTCTGGACCTAGCACTCTGTCTAACTGTGCCACCCAGCTGCCTTCAGTTCCATATAACCAACTGGTAAATAGACTTTCAAAATTATCCATTAATTATGGAATACCTGTATCTATAAATCAGTGCTAATATTTACAGTATATACTTAGTTACATTAACAACAAGAAGCAAGTTCTTTCTTTTTAACTTTTTATTAAGGACTCAGCTAAGACTATGTAACTTGTAAAACCTTTTTGAAGGAAAGGCATTAATTCATAAAGGACACAGAGTCTCTCATTCTCCACTCTTTGTGGTAAGCAGACACTTCTTTTGTTACTGGTCACACCATGTCGGAGTAGAGGATCTTTTTTTATTCTATGATCATTAGGATTAGTATAAATTCCAGATATATTTGCATATATGCAGAATAGAAAATGCATATTACAAGCAAATTTTTCACATAGATTTATAGCTAAATATTAGATGTTTAGGCATTAGAGTTATGTGTGCCAACATTACTGGCAATTGGTATCATGATTTCTACAAATCTCTTTTGTGTTTTCTACAAGCACTTCTTTGTCTGACAGTTCAAACTGCCATGCTCAGATTTAGCTCAGTTTCCCAAGGTTTCTCAACAAAAGGGAAAAACAGAACCATGAGCTAGCATTCCAGTTGGGGACTTGGGGTAAGTCAAGAGGTAATATGGCAAAATCACAGCATTGTAGCATCACAGATTTTAAAGCTGCAATGTTTACATATGGCATCTGTATTAGAAATTAAAAAACAAATAACCCATCCCAAATATTAGTGTACCAATGTAGATTTGTGAGTATATCCAGTTTGGGAAAAACCTTTGTGAACTGATATAGAACAGAGTGAGCAGAGCTGGAGAGCAATGTACATAATAACAGCAAAGGTGTAGAGAAAAACAATTTTGAAAGACATTAGAACTCTGATCAATGCAATATAAACCACAAGACCATAAGACTGAAGGCGAAACATGCTGCTCACCTCCTGCCAGAGAGGTGATGAATTTGAAATACAGACACATATTTTTTAGGCATGGCCATTGTGGACTTTGGTTTTACTAGACTATGAGTGCTTGTTATGGTTTTGTTTGTTTTTTTGATTCAATGTAGGTGATAATGTGGGAGGGACAGACTATAAATGCATGTAAAATAGATTTTTTTTTTCAAAATGGCAAAATAATTATGCACACTTATAAATACACACACAAATATCTCCAGTCAGGCTCAACCCAGAGGTACTTCATTTGATGGAGGCAACTTGATCCAGCAGAAAGCTTGCTGTCTCTGGAGTCAGAGGATCTGAGTCCATAGGCTGCTTCTGATGCTTACCATTTATGTGATATTGGGCAAACCAATTAACCTCAATTTCCCTTTCTGTAAAATGAGAGGGTCGGACTAGATGGTGTCTGAAGACCCATTCAACAGTCAATAAGTAAACATTGATTGAACATTGTGCCAGGCACTGGGCTAAGCACTGGGGATACAAAAAGAAGCAAAAAAACACCCCTGCCTTCAAGAAGCTTGTTGTTCAGTCGTTTATTTTTTTCAGTCATGTTCGACTCTTTGTAACCCAGTTTGGGGTTTTCTTGGCAAAGATACTGAAATGGTTTGCCATTTCCTTTTCCAGCTCATTTTACAGATGAGGAAACAGGCAAACAGGGTTAAATGACTCACCCAGGATCACACAGCTAGTAAGGGCATGAGGCTGGATTTGAACTCAGGAAGATGAACCTTCCTGACTTCAGGCCCAGTGCTCTCTCCACTGCACTAGCTAGCTGTCCCATCAGGAAGCTTACAATCTGATAAGGGAGCCCTCACCCTTAAAGAGTTTACAGTCTAATGGGGGAGACAACATAATAACAAATATATACAAAATAAGCTAAATATAGGATAAATAGGAAATAATAGATAGAGAGAAGTTGGGGTTTTAGTTGGAATTTAATGGAAACCAGGGAGGTCAGTGGTCGGAATGGAGGAGGGAGAGCATTCGAGCATGGGAGATAGAGAGTCTGGCTGGAGTGGAGAGATCTTTGACCGTATGATATTAATCATACTGATGATTCTATGTTAATATTGTCCGAGAGGAGAGTGTGGCTTAGAGAGAAAGACTTTGAGTTAGGATTTCAGAGGTAGGGTGGTAGGGGCAGGAGTTTTAAAAAGAGCCAAGAATAGAAAAATATTGACTAGAAGAGATCAGAAAGAGCCAGCTTAGACAAGGAAAACTGGTCATCAGGTTAAGAAGGAAATAGGGACTTTCGTAGACTGAGATGAAGGAAACTCAGCTGGGTAGCGTAAGTGTAGAGGCAGCCATATGTGGACAAAGGCATGCCACCAAATCAGGGTTCCAAGTGGCTTTGATGAGGGAAGTTTTGATCTAACACCACTCGGCAGATAGATCTAGGGCCCAGATGAAAAGGGCTGTTGTTTCTCTAGCTACCAAGAAAGCAAATAATTTAACCACTTTAAGTCTCAAATTTCTCATCATTTGGTGTTGCTGTGGACACAATAACAACAGAAACTAATATTTAAATAGTATTTTAAGGTTTGTTGAATACTTTCCTCACACCTACCCTGTAAATATAATTTAGTCCCATTTTAATGATTAGAAAACTAAGCCAGGAGAAGTTGTGACCTGTCAGAAGCAGATTGAAGTGTAATTGGGAAATATTTAACAAAATAGAATAGAATAGAGCACAGATAATATTAATATTTGGTCAATATGTGACCAGCAGGGATTCTTATGCATGGCTGAGTCATCCCTATTTCTTTTTGAGTTTGCTATCATTCTTTTAAGTCTTATCTCTTATAATAAAAATGACACCAGTTTTGTGTAGAATGGCTTCGTTTCCTTTAAGGGTCAGAGAGGCTGCATCTTCGTTGGTTTGGCTTCCTTAATATCTGAAGTATAAAAGGCCTATCCTATGAGGAATTGGCATGGGGTGGGGCATTTATCTGAATTGCTGTTGCAATATAGGGTCTCCCACCTTTCTAATTTAGCCTTGTTGTCTTTGGAGTGGTATTTTATCTGAATTAATATCAGTTTAAGCTTCAGGCATCATAACCTTTTTAATCTCATTCTATATAGGATTTTTGTTGCATTTTAAATGGCCCATTAGTCCCTTATTATGGGGCAAGTAGGTGGCCACAGTGGATATAATGCCAGACCTAGAATCAGGAACATTCATCTTTCAGAGTTCAAATCTGGCCTCAAACACTTAACTAGCTGTGTGACCCTGGGTAAGTCACTTAATTCTACTTGCCTCTTTTCTTCATCTATAAAATGAGCTGGAGATGGAAATGGCAAACCACTCCAGCATCTTTGCCAAGAAAATCCTGAACAGGGTCATGAAGAGTCAGACATAACTGAAATGAATGAACAACAAAAAGACCCTTATTATATTATAATCTTGAATGTGAATAACTGGACTGAATGTATTGAGTGAAGCCTAGCCCCAAATTCCACTACACTATGCATTTTTTCCACTCAAGGTAATAGATGGGAGATTGTAACAACAATGTTACTAGCAGCTGTTGTGGAGGTATAAGACCAACAACACCAGCACACAGGAAGGCTGCTAGCACAGGTTCTTTGATCTGCTTTTCTAAGTAAAGTGACTTTAAGGGGTTTATAATCTCACTTGAATTAAACACATATATGTATATATATGTATATATATGTATCATTCACTTAGTTTAGGGGAAAAAAGTCAGCACCCCAAACTTCAGAGAAAACGCAAACAGAAATTACAAACAGAAATTATATAAACAGAGCAAATAACACAAATCAGCAGACAGAGCTTCTACCTGTCTGTCCATAGCAATACATACATAGTTACCAGAGAGAGAAGCACCAACATCTGGATTTTCAAAGCGGGGGAGGGGTGCCTCCTTAATGGCTACTGAGAGCCTTGTCTGGCCAAATCACATGAATGCACTTCTAATGAGTGAGCCTCAAGCAAAATGCTAACCTCAGAGTATATATATATACTTCTTTAGGCTCAGAGGGTGTCAGAACCATGTGACTCAAACTGATATGACCTAGGCCTTCCTGTGACTTAAGCCGGTAATCAAAGACTCTTGATTCAATGATTCAAACAAAGGCAAGACTCAGAGGCACCTGATTGCCTTAGTGTTGAGAAGTACTCAAACAAAAAACAGCAAAAAGTCCCACCCTGATTGCCATTACAGAGATTAATGCATGACATAGTAGCTTCCCTCATGAACTTGAAATTTTATTGAGTTTAAAAATAAGTTTTAGAAAGCATTGGGGAGACAAGACCTAGAGCAAAATTATATACATATATGTATATGTGTGTGTATATATATATGCATATATGTATAGAGAGAGAGACAGAGACAGAGAGACAGAGACAGAGAGTCTTAAACTATTATTTTTATCTTCACTTGGCTATCATCTTAATAAGTGATAATTAACCCTATGGAAGAATGTAGAGAGAGAAGGCTCAGGATAGGATCTTTGGGGTATAACCACATGGGGCATGAATAAGGATTCAGCAGA
This sequence comes from Phalanger gymnotis, assembly GCA_028646595.1. NCBI lineage: Eukaryota > Metazoa > Chordata > Mammalia > Diprotodontia > Phalangeridae > Phalanger > Phalanger gymnotis. The sequence goes on along the minus strand of CM053622.1, from coordinate 495,493,596 downwards.
GGAGTCTAAGAGTTGTCAGATAGGCAGGAGGTGAACTAGGCAGGCAGTGCCACAAAAACCGAAAGTGGAAAGAGGATCTAGGAGGTGAGGGTAGTCCAATAGCGTCAAATGCTGCAGAGAAGTCAAGAAGGATGAGGATTGAGAAAATGAAAATTGAGAAAATTCCATTGAATTTGGAAATCAGTAGATTCTTGGTAACTTTGGAGATCTCTTTCAATTGATTGAGATGAGAAATCCAATTGCAAGGGACTGAAAAAAGGACAGAGAGGAAGTGAGTATAATAGAAGTGTCTTTGCACAGCTTTTTCTAGGTGTTTGGCTGTAAAAGGGAAGAGAGATATAGGATGCTGTAACTTGATTTTTGAAAGATTTGGAAGATGTAGGTGTGTTTATAGGCAATGGGGAAAGGGCCAATAGTTGGGGAGAGATTTAAAATTAGAGAGAAGATACATAATCATGGGGGCATCTGTTTGGAGGTGTTGTTAGGGGATAGGATCAAGGGTATATATACATTGAGGAGTTGGTTGAACTTGGTGAAGAGAAGGGCTACGTCCTCATCAGAGATCGAAGTGAAAGAAGAGAAAAATGGAGAATGATGTCATGGAATTCTGAGTTAGGGAAAAGAGTGGGCTCAGGCCTCTCTTTACTCAGTAAACTATGAGGCAGAGTCCTCTGCAAAGAGGGAGAGTGGAGTGCTAGAGGCAGCTCTGCCACTAGCTCCCTCTTAGTTCAGCTTCTTTGTTAGGATGAGATGAGAGAATTGTAAGTCACTGAACCGTTCAGTCAGTATAGGCTTATTAAGCATCTACTCTGCTAGGCACTGTGCTAAGGTCTGGGGATACAAAAAAAAGAGAGGCAAAAGACAGTCCCTGACCTCAAGGAGCTCAGAATATAATGGTGGAGGACAGAAAGCAAACAAATATGTGCAAACAAGCTATGTATTAGATAAATAAGAAATAATTAAGAGAAGGCGGACACTAGAATTCATACAGGTTAGGAAATCCTTTCTGTAGAAGATGGGACTTAAAGGAAGCCAGAAGAGCCAGCAGGAGGAGATGAGGAGGCAGCGAATTCCAGGCCTTCATGAAGGACAGCCAGAGCAAATGCCTAGAATCCAGAGATGGAGTGGCTCATTCATGGAACAGCCAGGAGTGGGGTAAGGTGTAAGAAGAGTGGAGAAGTAGAAGAGTAAATAGAGGATTTTGTGTTTGGTCCTAGAAATGATAGGGAGGCACTGGAGTTTATTGAGTAGAGGAGTGGTATGATTGGACCTGCCCTTTAGAAAAATCACTTTTGTGACTGAAAGGAAGATGGATAGGAGTGACAGGAGGCTTGAGGTAGGCAAACCCACCAGCAGGTTATTGCAGTAGTCCAGGCATGAGGGGACAAGGGCATGAAACAAAATGGCGGCAGTGTCAAAGGAGAGAAAGGGGCATATTTGAGAGATGTAGCAAAGGTGAAATGAATAGACCTTGGGAATAGATTGGATATGGGGTATAAGAGATAATGAGGAGTCAAGAATGATACAGAGGTTTTGAGCCAGAGGGACTAGGAGGGTGGTGTTACTCTCAACAGTAATAGGGAAGTTGAGAAATTCAGGGGAAAAATAATGAGTTTGGTTTTGAACATGGTTTTACTGGACATCTGGTTCAAGATGTCTGAAAGGCAACTGGAGATGTGAGATTGAAGATCCCCAGAGAGGTTAGGGCAGGATAGGTCTATTTGATAATCATCAGCATGAAAACTGTCATTAAATCCGTGGGTGCTGATGTAAAGTATCAGTAAAGTACCACCAAGTAGTACGGAGAGAGAAGAGATGAGCACCCTGGACAGAACCCTGTAGACCACCTGCCATTAGAGAGTGTGATCTGGAGAAGGATCCGGTAGAGGAGAGTAAGAAGGAGCAACCAGAAAGGTAAGACAATAACTAGAAAAGAATAGTGTCCTGAAATCATAGAGAAGTAAGTATTGAGAAGGAGAGGGTGGTAGTGGTGTCAAAGGCTACAGAGAGCTTAAGAGAATGAGGATTGAGAAAAAGCCATTGGATTTGGCAACTAAAAAACTATCGGTAACTTTGGAGAGAGAGGTTTCAGTGGAATTATAAGCTGGAAGCTGGATTGTAAAAGGTTAGGAAGAGAGGGAGAGGAGAGAAATGGAGGCCTCTATTGTAGGTGGCTTTTTTAAGGAGTTTAGCCACACAGGACAGAAGAGATATAGGACAATAGTTAGCAAAGATGGAAGGATCATGTGAGGATTTTTTCAGGATGGCAGAGGCATGGGCTTGTTTGTAGGTGGTAGGGAATGATCTAGCAAACAGAGAAAGATCTAAAATAAGCAATAGACAACATGATTAATATGGAAATGTTTTGCATGATTGCACATATAACCTATATCAAATAGCTTACTGTCTTAGGGAGGAAGAAGGGAGAAATTTTGGAACTCTAAATTTTTATTTTTAAAAATGAATGTTAAAAATTTTCTTTACATGTAATTGGGAAAAATAAAATAGCACTTAAAAGAAAAAAAGAAAATAAGTGATGCAGTGGAGCTTATAGAGGGACCAGTCTATTGAAGGAGACTGGATAGAATGGAATCTATTGAGCAGGACAAAGAGTTAGCACTGGTAGCGAATAAAGCCACTTCATCTTGTGAGACAAGGATGAAGGAGGAAATAGTAGCAGAAGGCATTTATGATTTATGTGAAAGAAGGCAAAGGGGAAAAGGAAGAGCTTATGGTGAATGGCCTCAATTTTTTCTGTAAAACATTAGGCAAGTTTCTCAGCTGAGAGAGCGGGGGAGGGGAATCATGGCAGATTTGAGGAGAGATGATGAAAAAGTTTGAGAGAGCTTCAGTGGAGAGAGGGATAGTGAATTGATAAGGCAGGTATAGTAGGATTGTCCAGCAGCAGAGGGCCCAGTTGACGTTGTGTGACTTACATTTGTAATGGACTCAGGACAGGGACGTGATTTTCTCCACCTTCTTTTAGCAACACAAGTATAGGAGCAAAGGCAGTGAATGGTGAGAGTGATCCAAGGCTGAAGTTTAGCAGGATACAATCAACAAAATAATGAGAGGGCCAGGGACTCAAGAGGAGAGGAGAATGTAGAGGTGAATTGGTTCATCAAGGTGTTGAGATGGGGAAAAGAGGAGAATGGGCTTTGAATGATGGTGACAAGGGTTTAGAATCACTGGGATGTGTAGGATATGACTAGGTATGTGGAAATGTTCATCAGTGAGTGGAAGGCACCTCTCCTGTTCCCAAAGAGAGAGGAGTCTGGAGTCTGGTGCTAGAGTCAACTCCCCACCAACTTTCATCTTCCTCTTCCCCCAAGGGATGGGCATGAGGGGAGATGGAAGGCCTGAGTCAAAGAGAAGTTTGCTCCTCTTCCTACCAGAGGTTCTCCAACACTGCATTTAGGAGATCAGGCTGGCAGCAGGTCTGCTTTGCCCTAACATACCAAGGATACAAGGCACTTAGCTTCTTGGCACACAGCCACCCTCATCTCTATATGGAAATTAGTCTAATCATGAGAGAAGAATATGGTAAAGAACAGAGGGAGTGAGGTGGTTCAATTGATAGAGTGCTAGACTATACTGGGGAACTTCTCCGCACTAAGGCAGTCAAGTGCCTTTGATTGAGTCTTGCCTTTGAATCAAGAGTCTTTGATGACCTGCTTAAGTCAGAAGAAAGCCTTAGTCACATGAGTTTGAGTCACATGGTTGTGATGCCCTCTGACCCTGAAGAAGCCTATATATACTCTGTGGTTAGCATTTTGCTTGGGGGAGGCTCACTCAATGGAGGAGTGTTCATGTGATTTGGCCAGACAAGACTCTGAGTAGCCATTAAGGAGCCCTCCAACTTCCAGATGTGGGTGCATCTCTCTGTGGTAACTATGTATGTATTGCTACGGACAGACAGAAGCCCTGTCTGCTGATTTGTGTTATTTGCTCTGTTTATATAATTTCTGCTTATAATTTATGTTTGTGTTTTCTCAGAAGTTCAGGGTGCTGACTTTTTCCCCTGAACTAAGTGAATGATATATGTATATTTAATTAAAGTGAGATTGTAAACCCCTTAAAGTTGATTTCCTTAGAAAAGTAGATCAAAAAACGTGTGCTAGCAGCCCTCCTGTGTGCTGGTGTTATTGGCCTTATACCTCCACAGCAGCTGCAAGCAGCATTGTTGTTACACAGGGGCCTAGAGTCAGGAAGACCTGAGTTCAAATCTGGTCTCAGACACTTACTAGCTGTGTGACCCTGGGCAAGTCACTTAACTTGTGTTTGCCTTAATCCACTGGAGAAGGAAATGGCAAATTACTCCTGTATCTTTGCTAAGAAGATCTCATATATGGTGTGGCTCACAGTTTCATGAAGAGTTAGACATGACTGAATGACTCAATAACTACATGGTAAAGGACATGATATCTCGACTCCATCTTAAGAAATCCACCAACTCATAGGGGCTTCATTTGCAGGTGGGTGAAACTTTTTATGCTCTTAGGTGACCAGGAAGCTGTATCAATGGAGGCAAGGGCCCAATCAAGTCCCAGAGACAGCTGTGTTGCCTTTAGGGAAAGCTAAACCCTATTGTAGGAAATGGGGGAATCCTAGTCCTACCACAGGGAAGGTGTGAGGCTTAGAAAGGAGCTTTGGAACTTCACTTGAGAAGAATATGGTAAAAAATCAATTAGGTGTAGTAAAAGTTTTTACAGTGTTGAGACTTGATAACATAAATTTGTAGTGGTCTCAATGAGCACCACTGGGTAGGTGACTTCCTGCAGGACCCTCCAATGGCATATGATAAGAAGAGGAGACAGTTGAGTAACCCAGGCTTTGATTTCACCTGAGCAGCTGGAGAAAGTAGTTTCATAGTTCTTGTTGGTGGGAGTTAAACACTTTGTGGGGATGATGAAATCAAGGATATGACTCTATGTTTGTGTGCCTTATATAGACTGAAGGCATAACTCATGGGTGTGGAGGGCATTGAGAAAGTGGGAGGTCAAAGTGTTTGAAGAAAAATCAACATGTACGTTAAATACCCTGGTATCAGAGCAGAGGTTAGGGTGGAGGGGAAGACTGAGAGCCAAGAACTAAACTGCTTGAGGAAGGAGGAGATATGATTTAGGGACCATTAGATAATTGCCACCAGGAGGAGAGGTTGCTAAGTGATGGAGAGTGAAACATGCTGACACCCCTGTTCAGGACCAATGTGTTGAAGAATGGGGAAGAGAGGAGAGAAGGTGCAAACTGTATGAAAAAGAATGACTAGCTAATGAATGACAATGGATATCCATTTTCTTTTAGTGTTAGAGAAGAAGGGAGATTGACCTCGATGTTCATCAACTCCTCCTCTAGAGATCTCAAGGAGATCTAGAAGAGATCAGGTTCCTGAGTCTTGCACTCTGGGATGGATTGTGCTGGTTAGAGACAGTTGGTTGTTGGAGGTTCTGATTCTGGAGATGGAGGAGCTAGTGCCTGGGACTGTGATAATGAAATTGAGATGTAATGATGTAAATAAAAACTACATTTAAGTAACTAAACTCACCTTCAGTGCAATGATCAGGAGAACATATTTCTCTCCCCTTGATGCTAAATGTAGCATATGGTGACAAACTGGTTGCTATGATGGCTCATTTGATTGGTTTCATTTGTCATAAGGGTGGGTTTGGAGAAGGGGTCAGGAAGAGTATATCTGAAAATTATAGTGGCATATTTTCCCCATATATACACATGCGCATATACACACATAAAGTGATAGGGAAGTATATGAGACCTTCCAAAGGAAACTAGAGTAAAATGCCGGGCTTTTCTGTAGGAAATTAAGGAGAAAGGGTCAAAGATCTTGCCAGGATGTTGACCCCAAGTCTCCTACTTGGCTAGTTCACAAGGGGCAAATATTTTGCTATTTTTCATCTTTGTACCAGAAGTGCATAACATACAGTGAGTACTTACTAAATAATTTGTTGAGTTCAATTGAATGCTTTGCAAGAATGGTAGTATCCTTGGCAGAAATAGAACAAGGGCAAAAAGGAGGTGGTTTTGGGGATTAATTTGTTCGCTGAGCTGGAACCGAGGTACAAGATCATATCTAGAGGACTTGTGTTTGGAGGGGAATCCAGTACAGCATTTACCACTTCATCTGGGTTTCGTGGTTTTCAGTGGGCAGTGTGTGGGACCGTGTTTCTACTCAGTTCTAGCTCTAGGTTTCTCTGTCAGTAAGTTAGGAATCAGACAGGAAGATAGCACATTAGGCTTCACTGCCTGAACCTGCAAAGGCCCTGTTTAAATGAAGAATCTTCCATTGGTCTTCCAGTGATAGCTGTTTTTTGTAGGATTGTTTCAAATAACATTTGTATACCCCATTTAATTTGTGAAATTACTGAGAGTTGGTCATGTAAAACCTTCAGTTTGGGAACACAAGGAAGTAGGATAAGCACTAGTAAGATTAAATTTTCCTCTTATCCTTCTGTTTCACATTCCAAACCTCTCACTAAAGATGCCTGCTTATAGACTATAAACTGACCTTGAAGTTGAACAGGAAGAAGCGAGTGAGGAAAATCACACAATTCTTTTAATGACCCTCAACAAGGGAAACAATTTAGGAGTACATACAGAATGTACAGAATAATAGTATTAATGATTTTAATAATAATAATGTACAGAATGATAATATTAATGATCTTAATAATAATGTATAAGGATGGGGTGGGCACAGGGACTGGACCTATGATTTCATTGGTCCTGGGAGCCCCCTCCCCCTTGCTAAGGAAACCCCACCCCCACCCCCCAATACAAGTAAGAAGCTTTCTGAGCAACTATCACTTAAGAGTATTGTAGAGTCACTTGGAGCACTAAAAGTTGGAATGATTTGCCTAAGGTCACACAGCTAGTATATGTCAAAGACAGAACTTGAACCCAGCTCTTCCTGCTTCAAAGTCAGCTCTTTATCTATTACTCCGATAGCCATGCTTTAAGGAAAAGTGAAGCTACAGTTGTGGAAAGGAGCAGAGGGGGAGCTCTAATCAGGGGGAAATGGTGTTGTAATAGGTGCATACAGGACATGGGTGAGGATTAGGAATGAGGATTAGAGAACAAGAGATGGGAGTTTACTCATAGTTTATAGGTGGGAGTTGAGTATGGTTTACTCCTGGTGATTGAGTAATCTAGGAATTGGGAGAAAACAGCCAGAGGGAATTGGTTAGCCATTGGGGTAATACCAATTGGCAGATGGCTAATAATGCTTGAAGCTTCCAGTGGATATTGTTACTAGGCAAGGGCAAGGGCAGAGGCCAGGGGGTGCAGTAAATAGAGTGCCGGGCCTGGGGTAAGGAAGTTCTGGGTTCAATTGTGACCTGAGAAACTTAGTAGCTGTAAGATCCTGGACAAGTTACTTCAGCTCTGTCTACCTCAGTTTCCTTGTCTATAAATTGAGGATAATAATAGCACTCACCTCCTGAGGTGATAGTGAGAGATATCTCAAATGAAATAATCATTATAAAGCACAGAGCCTGGCATATAGTAAGTGCTAGATAAATGCTAGCTATCGTCATCATCATTATCATCAGTCACCCTTCTCTTCTGGGGCTAACTTGGAAGGCCGGAGTACTGGGAAGGCAGTGATGCAGTTGGTCCCTCTCACATGGGCTGGTCTGGACCTGCGTCATCTACCGGCTCCTGTTTGGCTGGCTTGGGTTGGGGTGGGGATCAGAGATCAAATATAACTTTAGTTTGTCATTTAAAGCTCTTCACAACTTGGTCCATTCCTACCATTACAAATTTCCTGCTGTTTATTCCTTTTCTTTAACTCTGTCCTTCTGGAATACTTACCTTTTGGGGTGGTGCTCTATCTGCCATGTCTTTGACTTCAAATTTGCTGTACCACAAGCCTCGAAAGACTCCTTCCTCATTTTCCCCTGTTAGAATCTCTGGTTTCCCATATTACTGAGTACAAGTAAACTTCTTCATTAAGCCTTTCCTTGACCTCTTAGCTGCCATTCTAATTTCATTTTACATTCATGTCATTTTCCTTCAGTACCTCTGTTCTAGTCACATTGGCCTACTAACTACTTCTCATACACAACATCACTTCACCTCCATGTCTTTTCACATATGGTCTTCAATTCCTGGAATGTTTTCTTTTTCTTCACCTCTTTCTAGAGACATATTGTAGTCTATTATTATCTAACAATCAGTTCACAAGAAGTTAAATTCTTACTATGTTTGAAGCACAGTGCTAAGTTTTGGGGATACAAAGACAAAAAAAACCAAAAAAGACCCTACCCTCAAGGATCTTACCTGCTTCTTAGAACCCTTACTTGCATTGAAAGCATATATAGCTCATCAGAACCAGGAGAGCAATTTTTACACAAGCCATAACATTGTAAAAGTGTACAATTTTGAAACTTAAGAACTTTGATCAGCGCAATAATGATAAAGAATGCTGCTTCCCACCTCCTGACAGAGAGGTGATGAATTCAATATGAAGAATAAGACACATTTCTGGACATGGCCACTATAGGAATTGTTTTGTTTGACTGGATATTTCTTACAAGGGTTTTGTTTCTCTTCATCTTTTTTTTCATGGATGGGGGACGTAGGAAGGAAAAATAAATAAATGCTCGATCATTGGAAAACAAAAACAACCACCAAGAATATGTCAGCTGCTACCTCCCACAAGAGGCCTTTCCTGATGCCCCCTCTCCCAGTTATGAATTCTCTGTCTCTCTTTCCCTCTCGCTCTCTGTCTCTCTCTCTCTCTGTTATAATTTGCATATACTTTGCATTTCTTTACTTGTGTACACATTGAAGATAAGCTTTTTGAGATAAAGAACGGTTTCATTTTTGCCTTTATATCTTCAGTATCTAGCACTGGTACCGTACACAGTTGGTGCTTCATAAATGCTTCTTTAATTGAATCAAGGGGAGAGACTGAAAACAAGGAGATTAATTAGGCAATTACAATAATCTAGGCAAGAGGTAAGATGAGGGCCTGAATAAGATCAGAAGGAATGGAGTAGATAAAAAAAAATTAGCCATGTATAATGGACAGTGGCAATTGTGGCAACTGATTCTATATGAGGAAGAAGGAAGAATCAGTGTATTCAAGAATCAAGCCTGGTTGTCTGAGATGATGGTATCATCACAAACATGGAAGATGGGAGAAAGGTTGAGTACGTGTATGTATTTTATACATATGTGTGTGTGCTTGCTTTAATATTCGATACAAAACTTAAAACATTTTAATCATTTTAATGGTTAGATCAGTTTTACATTAATAATTTCGTATATATGTACATGTATGTAGAGAGAGGAATAGAGAATCTATATATTATATGTAGTTTATAGTGCACCTATTATGTAGTCTATATGTAATATATAGACTATATAGTATATATCATCTATATAGCGTATTTTTTAATAAATTTATTTTTTATTTTTAGTTTACAACACTCAGTTCCACAAGTTTTTGGGTTCCAAATTTTCTCTCCCTACCTCTCCTCCCCCTGCCCCACAAGACAACATGTAATCCAATGTAGCTTTTACATATACTTTCACATTGAATTTATTTACATGATAGTCCAGTTGTAAAGAAGAATTATAACCAATGGGATGAATCATGAGAAAGAAAAGAAACAAAACCAAAAAAGAACAAAAAAAAAGAGAGCAAATAGTTTGCCTCAATCTCCTTTGAGACTCCATAATTCTTTCTTTGGATGCACATAGCTTTTTCCATCTTGAGTCTTTTGGAGCTGTCTTTGAACCTTGCATTGATGAGAGGAGTCAAATCTATCAAAGTTAGTCCTTACAGATTCCATATGTGTGTAATCATGTATAATGATCTCCTGGTTCTGCACCCCTGACTCAGCGTCAGTTCACATAAGTCTTTCCAAGTTGTAATGAAGTCCATCTGCTCCTCATTTCTTACAGCACAATAGTATTCCATTACATTCATATACCACAATTTGTTTAGCCTTTCCCCAATGGATGGGCATCCCCTTGATTTCCAGTTCTTTGCCACCACAAAAAGAGCTGCTATAAATATTTTTGTACATATGGGTCCATTTCCCATTTGTGTGATCTCTTTGGGATACAGCCCTAGAAGTGGTATTGCTGGGTCAAAGGATAGGCACATTTTTATAGCCCTTTGGGCATAGTTTGAAATTGCTCTCCAGAATGGCTGGATCAGTTCACAATTCCACCAACAATGTAACATATATAGCATATTTTATATACTATATAAGACATACAGTATATATGTGATATCTGTAGATAGATACTATGTATAGAGAGAAATAGAATCTATATATAGTTTATATAATCTATATAGCATATTTTATATACTACATAGAACATATAGTGTATGTTATATAGATAATATGTATATATATGAGAAAATTTATATATGGTATATATAGTTTATAGTATATATACTATACAGTATATATCATCTACATAGCATATTTTATATACTACATAGAACATATAGTATATATGTAACATCAATAGATAGATAGATGGATATAGATAAATGTTACAATAGAGGAGAGGTGCCTATTCAGGTGCAAGGTTGAACTTAATTACCTCTGAGATCCCTTTCATAATTTTGTGATTAAGAACTTCTTGCTTTTTCTCATTACATAAAGATGCGTTTGTGTTCACTTTACAGACATACATCCGTTACTATATTTTCTTCTCTTGATCTTTCACAGGTACTTCTTATTTAACAGACATAGTTTGGTGGTCTGGCACAATTGCAAGTAAGTATGTCTTAGAATGACTTTTTTTCCCTTAAAACCAATCATTCATTCCAAGCGTAGTTTGGGGCCTGGGGGAATGACATACTGGTTCTTTCTGGGTGGCTTTAATTTCATTCCACTCCTCTGGGTACCTGAAATACCTTCCAGAGCTCATTTCTTCCTTACTGTTCTCTTCTCTTTTTTGAGATGAGATAAGTAAGGGTAGAAAGGACAGGGAGGCAGAGAGTGGGGACAGATGGAGAGAATTAGTGTTGGGAATGGGGAGGAAGGAATAGGGAAAAAAATTATTCCGTTATCTTTTTCTTCTACATCAAACCTTGTTTCCATGTCAGTTTTTCCTAATGCACAAGATGTGCCTGTGGTTTCAGGCCACTTATATCCTAAATATTCTATTTTTTTCAAATTACCAAGTAAACATTTAGGTACTACATGAACTAAGTGAAATTTCATGTATTGAAATACTCACTTTTGTTCATCATAATAAATACTGTACAGTAATTCATATGATAGCTTATATAGGTAAATGAGAATTTTAATTCCGTGCCTTAAATCTCTCAGAAGAAAAGCATGTTAGAAACTGAACAGATTCTATGAGGTTTATTTTTAAAGTGGGGTTTTTATGGTAAGAAATGTGAAATGTCTTTTTTTATTGAAATTCTTTCCTTTAAAGATTATTATAAATTTTCAGTGAGCATTGAAATGTATATGGTATCAACACCAACTTGGGCTTCAAACCTGAGAGTCTTTCTTTAGGAATATTTTTAAGACATTCAGAGAGCATTGGTTGGAAGGTCTATTTCATGGACCTAAGGAATACGTATAATATTATCTGTTATCTACCCCAGTTACCCAAGTTCAGGGCAGAGGGTCCATAAAATTCATTTCCCATATCCTAATGTAACTCATACTTTGTTTTTATTTGGATTTCCAGTGCTATCAGGTGACTGAAAGCTAGTTATTTCAATGTTGTATTGCTCTAATATTGGCTACAAAACTAAAATATTTTTAATCATTTCAATGGCTTGATAATAATTCTCCAGAGTTTTGGGGTAGGGTATTTTGTAGCATGTACATAGTTTTTTTCAAAATAATAGTTAAAAAATTTAGGTTCTATCACTATGCCTTTGCTCCTGGTCCAAATATTAATTCTTTTATGCTAAAGGACATCTTAATGTAATGATTACAAGATATATTTTTATGATTCCATTAACAGTGGCTCTTGGTCAGATTGGAAATTTCTTGGCTTATACAGCAGTTCCTACTGTGCTGGTCACTCCCCTTGGTGCTCTTGGTGTTCCATTTGGGTGAGCATTGGAATTTTGCATTGTAATATTTCATGGATTGGTAGGATATGAATGGGATTTTTGCTTAAAGCTTGGAGTTTTTCAATTAAAAGAATAAAAATAGTAAGTTACATATCTTTGATTTTTCTATTCTAAGCCAGAATTTCTCACATCTTGCTTTTTAGATAACTTTTCTTCCAGAAATTTGCTTTAGTATATTTCAGAATGCATTAGTATGACAATTATGGACACCCATACCTTCCAGTTAAAGTATGAATAATAGCATTTGTTTTACTACTCTTTAAACCTGGTACTTTTCCAAAAGAACTAGCAACCCTTTTCTGACTTCTTGGCAAGTATTCTAAAGCTAGTTATGAATCTAATTAAACTAAATTCTGTAATTAAAAAAACTATAGTAATTATTTGTATGGAACATTCACTGCATAGCTTAATTAAAAATAAATTGTTTGTTAAATATCTGTATCCTATTTGTCTAGGGGAGAATAGAGAGAAAAATCTAAGTTTTTAAAATGCATTGAATCAATAGCTTTTAAACTGAACTTTTAAGTAAAAAATTCCAGAGTCTTTTTCAAAGTATAGGCATAGTGGGCGTATTTAATTTTTGTGTCCTCACTGTCACCTTGCACAAAGAGTAAAGACGTTCCATAGTTTCAGAATGTTTGAAAAATTGAATTGGAATCTAGTGCTTTCTATACGTATAGCTATATCCTGTCTATGTGGGGCATAGATGTAAAGGTCACAAATTATAAAGTGTCTAGAATTCCTATTTTTATATTCAATTTCATATAACTTTTAAGAGTTAATTTTTGAGTTAGTAAGCATTTATTTTCTTTCCTATCTCTCCCTCCTTCCACCCTGGAAAAAACCAGGAAAGGTAGTACAAAGCCCTTGTGACAAATATACACATTTGAATGAAACAAATTCCCATATTAGCTCTATCCAAAAATATGTGTCTCATTCTGCATATTTAGTTAGTCCATTGACTCCCTGATGTCACTTCTGCTTTTTTATACTCCACTGACAGTTTTTTTTAACCAAAACTGTGTTTAATCACATTTTCTTTCTGATTTCAATTGTAATGAAAGAGATGTTCCCTTGGAATAAAATACTTAGATCCCAATAAATAACTACATACAGAAAAAAACAACACCTTCTGATTTCTCTAGGACCTTCATTCATCAGCTATACCCCCTTTCCTTTTCTATCTTCCATGTGTCCTTTTCCACTACTAGCTCCCTGACTTCTCTCTAGAGTTCAGTCCTTCACTGGGTTTGTGATCTCATCAGTTTGAGTACTCCTTCCTCAAGCACAGATTGCCACACATCTATCCCCCTCTCATGCTGTGCAGTCCTTGTGTTCTTCAATAAATCCTCCTGAAAACATCTATCTAGTGGAAGCCTTCATTTAGGTTGGGGGATCTTAACCTGGAGTTCTTGAATTTGTTTCATTTAATATTTTCATAAGTGTATTTCAGCATAGTTGGTTTCCTTTGTAATCCTATTTGATTTCATGTATTTAAAAACAGTTTTTTAGTTGTTCATTCATTCAGTCATATCTCACTCTTTGTGACCCCATGGACCATATAGCACACCAGACCCTTCTATCCTCCACTATCTCAGCTTTCCTTATACTTTAAGTCTCACAGCCGTACGTTACTACTGAAAAAAACATAGCTTTGACTGTATGGACTTTTACTGGCAAGGTAATGTCTCTCCTTTTTAGTATGCTGTCCAGATTTGCCATAGCTTTCCTTCCAAGGATCAAATATCTTTTAATTTCATGGCTGCAGCTGCCATCTGCAGTGATCTTAGAACCCAAGAATATAAAATATGCTGCTTCTTCCATTTCTTCTCTGTTTGTCAGGAAATGATGGAACCAGTTGCCATGACTGTCGTTTTTTTTAATGTTAAGCTTCAAGTCAACTTTTACACTCCTCTTTCACCTACATCAAGAGGTTTCTCAACTCTTCTTCACTTTCTACCATCTACTTATCTGATATTTTTCCTGGCAACCTTAATTCTGGCTTTTGATTCATCCAGCCTGACAGTTCACACACAACGTACTCTGCATATAAATAAATAAGGTGACAATATATAGTCTTGTTCTACTCCTTTCCCAATCTTAAAGGCATCAGCTGTTCTATGTTTAGGTCTAACTTGTTTCTTGACCCGCTTATAGGTTCCTCGAGGAGACAAGTAAGATGATCTGGTACTCCCATCTCTTTGAGGACTTACCAATTTTGTTGTTATCCACACAGCCAAAGGCTTTAGTGTAGTCAATGAAGTCAGCTTCCTTGCTTTCGCCATTCTAGCGAATGTTGCCATTTTGGTCTCTAGTTCTTTCTCTTTGGCCTCTTTGGAAACCATTATTTAGTAATCGTCACCAGACTACCAAAGGTATCTATGATACACAAAAACATTAGCAACCTCTGATCTAGGTATTTTTATATTTCCTGAGTATGAGAGAAGCACCTTTTATGGAGTTGTGTGACTGGTTCAGCTGTTTTCTTGTCATTTCCTGGATGATCCCTTGTATCAGCTTTTGCATGAAAGCTATCATTGATTAATATGCTACATTCTATTTATACTATTACATCTCTCAAAAAAATTTTAAAAGAATCTTTGCCCTAAAAAAAAGCTTTCCCCAGACCATGCTACTTTTTTAGGCTCCATTTTTTTCTATTACCTTCCATGCCAAACTTATAGTAGACCACGCCTGCTGTCCCCTTTTGTTCAACATCTACTTACTTTTTAACCCATTTGTAATCTTTTATTCCTACCGATTTTATGCCAAAATTATTCTTAGATGTCACTATTGATCTCCTAATCTTCAATCCCATGGCCTTTTTCTTAGTCTGTCCTCTACTTGTCTTTTCTGCTGTATTTAACTATGTCAATCACTCTTCTCTCTTGTCTTCCATGACATTGCCCTCTCCTAGATCCTCTCCCACCTGTCTGGTTGGTGCTTCTCTCTAATTGACTGGTTCCTCTTCCTATCATGTTCTCCTTCCTCTACCCTGCCCTCCCCAAAAGTTATTTTTTCATAGTCTTGCCTTTTGCATTCTTTTTTCTCTTGATATTCTTTCCCTTGGTTATTTTACCTGTATCATTTCAGATGACTTTTGACTTTTTGATTTTAATCCTCTTGAGCTCCTGACTCATGTTTCTATCTCCTGGAGGGGTCTACCTGACTATACTTCTAGCTTTTCAAAATTTTCAATTCTCCAATGGATCAGTGATCTTGATGACTAGGTACCCACACCAGCAGTGCAGCCTGGCACTCATCAATCCTATATGATTCCTGCCTTTGTGTTCCTGTAGATGCTTCATGGGGGTCCACCCATCATACTGGAGGTCTTCCTGGAATTCTCTTGGCATGGAGTGGATACCATTGAAGCATGCCATCTCTTCCTTAGTTATCTCTTGCTCTTGCCATGCGTTTGGCCTGCATACAGTTAAAATCATTTATGTAGCTTTGTGTGGCTATTTTGGTGCATTTTTTTTAGTAAGATATTATAGCCTCCTTCTATCTACCATGTGCGTCTCCACTGCTCTTTGGATGACTCTTGACTTTAACTCTTTGAAGACTGTAGTATTCTATTACTCATAGTCATAGAGTATCAACAGATAACACTCCAAAAAGGGAGTAATTACTAGTATTTCTTGTTCCCTTTTCTACCTCTTGGCTACTGCCACTGCAAAAAGAGAAGGGGGCTGAACAGGAACAAAGGTCATTTTTTTTTCTTTGTTTCATTGGTTGCTATGGCCGAGTAATCACCAACCTACTATTGTTGCGCTCCTCTGTACCCGGCTAGGATGATTATTGGAGAGCAGACATGGTCTGTTGCCAGGACTGTATTGAAAGCCTTTCCAGCAGGGCAGAACCCACCTAAGTTTGTGCTCCATTGCTACCGCCTTTGAGAACCCAGGGCTACTTCCACACGGGAAGACGGTATCCCACTATAACTTCATGGAAGACTTCAAACTCAGTATGTCCAAAACCAAATTCTTCATCTTTTCTATCAACCTATACTTCTTTCAGACTTTCCCTCTCTTTGTCAGGAAGACAACTATCGATCAATCATTTATTAAGTGCCTAGTATGTGCTACATGGCTGTTCTAAGTATATCAAGGCAAAAAAAGTTAAAAATGAAACAACCTCTGCCATCAGGGAACTTAAATTATATTGAGGGAGACATGGACATAAATATGCATATACAAATAAATTCAAGGTGATTTTTCTGAGGAAATATGAGCAGCTCAGAGGGATCAGAAAAGACCTCATCAGAAGATGGTGATTGAGCTGAATTTAGAATGAAACGAGGGATTTTAAAAGGTAGAAGTAAGAAGGGAATATGATCCGAGTATGGGGCACAGCTTGGACGGACATGTGTAGAGAAAAGATAGAATAGCATGAGGAACAGCAAGAAGGCCAGTTTAGGGGCAGCTAGGTGGTACATGGAATAAAGCACCAGCCCTGAAGTCAGGAGGACCTGAGTTCGAATCCAGCCTCAGACACTTGGCACATTACTAGCTGTGTGACCTTGGGCAAGTCACTTAATCCCAATTGCCTTGCCAAAAATACCAAAAAATAAAAAAAGAAGGCCAGTTTGCCAGACTGTAGAGTGGATGAAAGGGAGTAATGAATAAAAGTAGGTTGGAGCTAGATTGAGAAAGGCTTTCTCTGCCAAACAGAAGAGGTTGTATTTGATCTTAGAATTAATAGGGAGCCACTGAGGTTTATGGAGCAAGAGAAAGGACTTGTGTTTTAGGAATATCACTCTATAGTCATCTGGCAAAAAAAAAAAACCCAAAACAAAAACTTTCTCCTATCCAAGTCATCTAGGCGGTGCAGTGGATAGAGTGCTGGGCGGAGTCAGGAAGACTCGTTTTCCTGAGTTCAAATCCAGCCTCAGATACTTATTAGCTATGTGACCCTGGGCAAGTCATTTAACCGTCTTTGCCTCAGTTTCCTCATCTTTAAAATCAGCTGGAGAAAGAAATGGCAAACCGCTCCAGTATCTTTGCCAAGAAAACCCCAAATGGAGGTTTTAGATGAATAACAACAAAACATCCAAATCAATAAATCCTGTTTCTGTTGGTGTGGTATTGTTCTTTTTTCTTAGTTTTCAACATTCATTTTTTATAAGATTTTGAGTTCCAAATTTTTCTCCTCCCCCCTCCCCAAGATGGCAAGCAATCTGATATAGGTTATACATGTTTAGTGATGTTAAACATATTTCCACATTAGTCATGTTGTGAAAGAAGAAATAGAACAAAAAGGGAACACCACAAAAAAAACCCCAAAACAAAAGTGAAAATAGTATGTTTTGATCTGCATTCAGACTCCATAGTTCTTTCTCTAAATTTTCCATCATGAGTCTTTTAGAGTTGTCTTGGATCGTTGTGTTGCTGAGAAGAGCTAAGTCAATCAGTTGATCATTGCACAGTGTTGCTGTTACTATGTCCGTTGTTCTCCTGGTTCTGCTCAGTTCACTCAACATCAGTTCATTATAAGTCTTTCCAGGTTTTTTTGAAATCAGCCAGTTCGTCATTTCTTATAGCATGGTATTATTCTATTACATTCTTATACCACAGTTTGTTCAACCATTCCCCAATTGATGAACATCCCCTCAATTTCCAATTCCTTGCCACCACAAAAGAGCTGCTATAAATATTTTTGTACATGTAGGTCCTTTCCCCTTTTTATGATCTTTCTGGGATACAGACCTAGTAGTGCTGTTGTTAGATCAAAGGGTATGTATGCACAGTTTGTTTGCCCTTTGGGCATAGCTCCAAATTGCTCTCCAGAATGGTTGGATCAGTTCAGCGTGATATTGCATGTGTGATCCAGGGCAGGGGCAGTTTTTGTTTATCTTGTGAGCTAAGAATGTTCTTTACATTTTAAAATAAAATAAAACTTTATTTATAAATGTAAAAACAATTCTTAGCGTACAAAAAACAGGCAGTGGGTCAGATTTGGCTCTTAGACTAGAGTTTATGGACCACCGTTCTGATCCGTCCTTTTCTCTCTACCTAAGGTAATACTGCTACAACCTTAGTTTTAGCCCCTTTATGTTTCTTTTGGATTATTGTAATTGTTTCTCAGCTGATCCCTCTGCCTTCTAATTCATTCTACATTCTGCTGCTAGATTAATTTTCCTAAAGCAAAGCTCTGATCATCATCATCATCATCATCATCACCACCACCATCATCGTCAACAACAACAAGCATTTATATAAGCACTTTAAAGTTTGCAAAACTATTATCTCATCTTATTCTCCCAACAACCCTGGGAATTGGTATCATTATGCCTACATTATAGAAGAGAAAACTGAGGCAGACAAAAGGTTAAGTGACTTCCGCAGGGACGCACAACTAAGTAAGAATCTAAGGTCAAATTTGAACTCAGGTCTTCCTAACTCCAGGGCTCTACCTGTCACACCACCTAGGTGAATAGCGTGCTCCAAAACTGCCCTACTTCCCCAACGCTTGCTAAATGTTTGACTCTTTAGGCTGTTATTAAAAGCCTTCCTCTGTTGGGCAACCTATCTTTCCAGGCTTATTTTCTACTACTTCCCTTCTTTTAAAAGTCTTATGTGCCAGATGTTTGTTCTCCTAGCAAACATTCAATTTCCTGCCTTTGCCCCCATGGTTAGATTGTTCACTTGGTCACAAAAAAAGTCTAATGGATCATAAGCTTTGGCAGTTCCTGCCAAAGTAGAAAGGCCTGGTGAAGACCTGAGTGTCCTCTGTCGGAAGGTCGGCCTAACTGTTTGGAAAAGCTCATCACCAATTTGGCTGCAGTGTGATGATATTTTGGCTGTAGAAACTTCAAAATGATCTTCCTAAAACACAGGTCTGATATCACTCCCCATTCAGTAATCTCCAGTGGTTCCAGAATCAAATAGAAAATCCTTTGTTTGACTTTAAAAGCCCTTCCTAATGTGGCTCCTTCCTACTCTTGCAGTTTTCTTATACTTTACCTCCCTCTATATACCCTGCAATCCAGTGACTCCAGGTTTCTTGCTGCTCCCTTCTTAAGACACATGCCTGAAACATCTTAATTCTAGTCTCTGCCTCTTGGCTTCTCTGGCTTCGTTCAAGTCTCAGTTAAACCCATCTTCTGCAAGAAGCCTATCTCAGTCTCTAATCTAGGTCCCTTCCCTCTGAGGCTACCCCTAATTTATCCTGTCTCATGCATTCATAGTTGTTTACCTGTTGTCTGTAAGCAACTTGAGAGCAGGGACTGTTTTTTGCCTTTCTTTGTATCCCTAGCGCTTAGCACAGTGCTTAGTAGATGTGTTGTTGTTGTTGTTGTTTAGTTGTTCAATCCTGTCTGACTCTTTGTGTCCCTATGGGGTTTCCTTGGCAAAGATGTTGGAGTGGTTTGCCATTTCTTTCTGCAGTGGATTAAGGCAAACAGAGCTTAAGTTGCCCAAGGTCACAAAGCTAGTGAGTGTCTGAGGCCGGATTTGAACTCAAGTTTTCCTGACTCCAGACCCAAGCGCTCTATCCACTGATTCACCTAGCTGTTGCCAAGGCAAACAGAGGTTAAGTGACTTGCCCAAGATCGTATCACTAGTATGAGGCTGGATTGGAACTCAGGTCTTCCAGAGTGCAGGCACGGCTCTCTATCCACTGAGCCACCTAGCTGCCTCACTTGGCACATAATCGATGCTTAATACAGCTAGTTGACTTAATAAAGCTAGTCATTTAGGTAATTGACTAAAAGACCATCTACTGAGTATCATATAAGAGTTATTTGTGTCAGTGGACGGAGTACTTCTATCAAGGAAATCATAGCTATTGTATGTATGTTATCATATACTTAGCCTGGTGTGCGTACATAGAAGCACTTAATAAATGTTTTTACTTATATGTTACACTGTTATTCCTCATTAAGATACTTTCATTGTCATTTGGTTGACCATTAATGTTTAATCAGTCATACTGTAAATGTTACTGTCCCAAGTATTGTGTAAAACTCACTGGCTTCAAGCCTTACAGAATCACTATTTCAGAAGAAATACTACACAACTTCATTAATTCCATCCCTCACTCATTTATCCAATAAATAGCATTTTATTCAAAAATTTTATAAAACTACTTTTAGGGTCAGCTAGGTGGCACAGTGAGTAGAGCACCAGCCCTGGAGTCAGGAGGACCGGAGTTCAAATACGGCCTCAGACACTTGACACATGTACTAGCTATGTGACCTTGGACAAGTCACTTACCTCCAATTACCCTGCCCAAAACAAAAACAAACAAAACTACTTTTAAAAATTCCTTAAAAGACTGATAAATCTCTTTTGCATATATACATATATATATATACACACACACACACACATAGATATACACATGTATATGTATGTATACATACATACTTCTGTAGAGTGACAGATTTTCTTGTGTGGCTTATAGAAACAATATGAGTATACTTTTTGAAAAATATATTTTATTTGCTTTGATCAGCCAAAATCTCCCTTTACACTCTCTCACCCCACTACTTCCCCAGTTGAGAACATAAGAAAAACAAAACCAATTACAAACATGTTCAGTCGATCAAAACAAATTTCCATGTTGGCCAATTGGCCATACCAAAAAAAAATTGTCTCATTCTGTATTCTGAATCCTCACTCTCATTAGGTGGGTATAGTATGTTTCATCATTAGTCTTCTGGAATTGTGGTTGGCCATTTTGCAGATGAGAAATCAGCACAATAGTCTTCTGTCACATTTATATTACCATAAGTTATTCACTCATCCCCCAATTTCTGGATGCCCCCTCAGATTCCCATTCTTTACTGCTTCAAAGGGCTATGAACATTTTTGTATACCTATAGAGTTTGTTTTGCTTCATCCCTTAATCTGCTCTTCTTCAGATTTCCCTTCTCCTTTTCTCCCTCTCCCCTTCTGTTTCACTTGTTGAATGAAATGTATTTTTGTATCCAAGTGCATATGTATGTATATGTGTATGTGTATATATGGTCTCCTTTGACCAGTTCAGATGAGATTGAGGATCATGTGTCAGGTGTTACCCCACTCATTGTTTGTATAGAAATCTCCTTGTGTACCCTAATTATATGAGATAATTTTCTCTAATTTTCTTTCCCTTCTTCCCAACCCCCAATTCCCTCAGCATATTTCTCTTCCCTCACCATTCTTTTAAGAACTCCAAGACATAATAGAACTACTCCCAAACCTTGTGTAATTGGACTGCCTCTATGACCCCTGATGATGATAGAGGTGAGAGGGAACACTTGTCTCATCTCCCCATATTTGAATGTAAGCAGTTTATTCTTGTTTAGTCCTTTATCACTGTTGATTCATATCTGCCTTTTCATATTGTTTCTTCACTCTTGTGTTTGAAACACAAAGTTTCCCTACAGCTCTGGTCTTTTCATGAGGAATGTTTGGAAGTTTTTTTATTTCATTAAAGGTCCATTTTCCCTGTATCATTTTACTCAGTGCTGTTGGGTAAGTTATTCTTGTCTATAAGATCATATTCTTTGTCTTCTGGAATATTGCTTTACAGGTTCTCTGCTCCTTTATAGTGGTGGCTGCTAAATCATATGTGATCCTGACTGGTGCATCATGGTATTTGAATTCTTTCTTTCTGGCTACTTGCAGTATTTTTCCTTTGACCTGTAAGTTCTAAATTTTGGCTATCATGTTCCTGAGAGTTTTCATTTTGGGTTTTTTTTTCTGGAGATGGATTTTTTCAGTTTCTGGGTGGCACTCTGGTTCCAAGAGATCTTGGCAGTTTGTGGTTTTGTTTTGCTTTTTAAAGATTTCTTGAAATAAGATGTCAAGGCTCTTTTTTTTGACACGGTATTCAGATAATGCAGTGATTCTTAAATTTTATGTCCTTCATTTGTTTTCCAGGTCAATTGTTATTGCTTTGAAATACCTTACATTTTCTTCTCCTTTTTTTCAGCCATTTGACTTTGCTTTAATATTTCTTGTTGCCTTATGGAGACATTGTCTTCTAGTGAGTCCATTCTAATTTTCAAAAAGTTTGTTGCTTGGGCAAGGTCTTAGATACTCTTGTGCCAACCTGTTAATTCCCTTTCCAATTCTTTCTTTCATAGATCTTAGTTCTTTTCTAATTTTCCCTTATTTAATTTATAAAAACATTTTAAACTCAGTTTTTAACTCTTGCCTCATCTCTCCCTGGAATTCAAGTTGAATTTTTGCCCAGGCTCTGTTTTTCTCTGAGGCTTTGTTTCTAGATAGTTTGAAGTCATTCTTTTCTTTTTTTTTTAAATTAAAATTTATTTTTAAAAAATGAACAAAATTCTATTTTCTTTCCACCCCTCTCCCATTAAGAGAAAAAACAACAAACCTTTGTAACAAATCTGCATAATCAAACAAAATGAATTTCTGCATTGGCAATGTTCCAAAAATAAATAAAATAATAATAATAAAAATATATGTGTCATTCTGCACCCTG
>CM053622.1:495440931-495470577 GCA_028646595.1 Phalanger gymnotis | reverse complement strand
GGGGAGGGAAGAGGGGAGAGAATTTGGAACTCAAAGTTTTAAAAGCACATGCTCAAAAAAAGTTGTTTTTACATGCAACTGGGAAATAAGATATATATAGAATGGGGCATTGAAATATATCCTGCCCTACAAGAAAGTAAGGGGAAAGGAGCTGGGGGGGAGTGGGATGATAGAAGGGAGGGCTGACTGGGGAATGGGGCAATCAGAATATACACCATCTTGGAGTGGGGGGAGGGTAGAAATGGGGAGAAAATTTGTAACTCAAAATCTTGTGGAAATCAATGTTGAAAACTAAAATATTAAATAATAAAATGTGAAAAGTACCTCAAAAAAAGAAAAAAATTATTTAGAACAAAATAACTTAATTCTAAAGAATTGGTGGGTCAAAGAACAAATCACAAAAATTATTGATAAGTTTTTTAAAGGTAATGATTTCAATGAGGCAACAGATGAGAATTTTTGGAATGCAGCCAAACAATCCTTATGAATAAATGTGTGTCTCTATACACTTTGATAAAGAAAAGACAGATCAATGGATTCAGCATGTGACTAAGAAAAACAAACTAGAAAATCAACAAGTTAAACCTGCCCCCAACTAAATCTCAAAATAGAAATCCTCAAAATCAAAGGAATTAATTAAGTGGAAAACCAAAAGGCATTTAACTAATAAATAAAAGTAAGAAGTCATTTGGAGAAAAAAAATAGGAAAACCATTGGCTAATTTAGTTTTTAAAAATTTCTAGTATAAAAAATTTAAAAAGAATTTACAACAAATGAAAAGGAAATTAAGTAATTTAGAGTTAAAAACAATTTTGCCCAATTATATGCCAATAAAACTGACAATCTAAATAAAATGGATGAATGTTTATAAAATGTCAAATCCTCAGATTAACAGAACAAGAAATACAAGACTTTAACCCAAATTCAGAAAAAAGAAATTGAACCATAAGCTCCCAAAGAAAAAAAAAACCAGGACCAAATTAATTTACAAATGAATTTCATCATTAAAAAAAATAATTCCAAGCTTACATAACTTGGAGGGAAAAAAGAAAAGTCCTATCAAATTTTTTCTATGATATAAAATTGGTCCTAGGACTTAAATCAGGGAGAGTCAGACTCTGGAAATAAAATTACAAATTAATATGTCTAATGAACATATTGATAAAAAATTTTTAAATAAAATATTTAAAAGGAGAAGACAATGACATAACACAAAGATAATACCCTATTATAAGATTGGATTTGTACTAACATAGGTTGGTTCAATATTGGTTCAATATAAAAAAATATTGGTTCAATGTAAAAAAAATATTGGTTCAATATTAGGTTCAGTTTTTGTTGTTATTATGAAGGACATGAATAACAACAACAAAAATCACATGATTACATTAGTAGATCCACAAAAATTTTTTGACAACATACAATATTCATTTCTGTTAAAAAAAAACAAATTAGAGATATCACAATAAATGGACTGTTTCTCTTACAACTGAGGAGTATCCATATACAACCAGAATCCAGCATTATATGTAATAGGGATAAACTAGAAGACTTTCCAGCAAGATCAGGGGTAAAGCAAGGAAGTTTATTATCACATTGTTATTTGATGTAGTGTTTGAGATGATAGTCATAGCAATATGACAAAAAAGAAATTAAGGAAATGAGCATATTCAAAGAGAAAACAAAATTGTCACTGGTACAGCCATTCTGGAAGACAGTTTGGGATCGTGGCCCCAGAGTTCCTAAATTGCATGTGCCCTATGACCATTACTAGATCTAGAAATAGACCATTACTAGATCAAAGAAATAAAAAAAAAAGAAAAGGGCTTCTGTGAAGAAAAATGTTTA
Source organism: Phalanger gymnotis (assembly GCA_028646595.1). Taxonomy (NCBI): domain Eukaryota; kingdom Metazoa; phylum Chordata; class Mammalia; order Diprotodontia; family Phalangeridae; genus Phalanger; species Phalanger gymnotis. Next base: position 495,468,729 of record CM053622.1, on the reverse strand, counting down.
TAGTTGCTTCCAGAAAAATACTTATTTGCTGTACCTGTGTTCAGAGCTTTCAGAACTGGGTTTTTTCTGTAGGAGATAATTTTGACTTTTCTGTGGACATGATACTTCTTTAAGTGAATTTGATCCCTAATATAACAAGTATTGCCATCAGTTCTGGTTTTTGGGTCACTCATATAGAAATCTAATTTATAACTCTACTTCTCATCTTTTTCTCTTCTGGACTCTCACTGTTTATCAAACAGCATTGACTTTTAGTGTTTAAGCATTGACTTGGCAAGTCTCCTTTTTATGAGAGCATTTGTTATCTTATTTTCATTCTCAAAAGACAGTCCATGTTAGGCCTAGCTTTAGAAACTGATCTTAGCTTTAGCCTTGGTAGGTTCATCTTAGCCTTAAGTAATTCCCATGCCAGGAAATCTGATGATCTAAGTGATTTTTTAATGTGAAAAAAGTAATGGTAGAGGTTTCAGCCACGGATATGTTTAAGGAAGTCAAATTATCCTAAATGTATCTGTAACCAGAAGGATAAAACAAGACAAAGGATTGATCTGCTAACTCATTTTACAGTGATCTATTTTCATTGGCAAGAGACATTGTAGAGTACTGATCTCAGAGCCAGGAAGACCTGGGCCCAGGTGCAACCTCCGATACAGCTGGCTGTGTAACTCTGGATAAGTCCCTTAGCCTCTTACTATTCTTGGAAGCTCTCTGCCAAGTTACAGAGGAAGTGTCAACCTGTTTGGAATAAAGAGAATGTCCTTATTTAGAAATTCCTTATACCATTGAACTTATACTACTTCCTCTCCCTGTTTTATTCTCATTGGTCACAATATAGACCATTACATTTGGATACCATCCCCTCTTGCAACAGATCATTATCATAAAGAGAAGTGTGAAATTTATAAGAGCAGTTGAATGCAATAGAAGAAACTCCTGCTTGAGCCTGTGTAGTGCTATAGGATAGATTCTCTTGAACTCAAATATAAAGATTACAAAATGATATAAAGTATTATAGGTGATGCTTTTTTAAAAAGCAGCTACATTGGACAACGTATATCTAGAGAAGTTTTCTGCTATCTATAAAATGAGTCATAATTGTAACAAGGATATTTTTGATTAAAAAAAAAGATGAGGGGGAAATAGGAATACATTTGTGAACTACATTTATATAATCACACCAACTGACTATGTGACAAAAATATCATATTTCCCTCCGTGTGTGATTTCAGAGAAGTATTTGAATTAGATCAAAAATGCGTCCTCACACATCTACAGAAAAGGTTTATCCTGTATACATCATTATCTTGCAAATCTCTAAGACTGAGATATCTACTGAGATCATTGTTCAGTAATACATTGAGTATTGACATCAATCAAAGTGTTGATACAGAAAGATGTATTCACTACACATATTCTCTGGTATGAAATTTATCTTCCACTAGATGCAAACAAAAGGATAAATTATTAATAGAGAAGTTCTCTGATTGTTTCTATTCACATGTAGCATCATATTATATTGAGTTCTGCTACTGTGCAGTCTGCTCAGTGATCTATAGTAATAAGTAAGAAATAGTCTTAACCATCCATTTTTGGGGGGAAAAAAACTATGTTACCCTTAATGATATGTAGCTGAATGAGTGGTCTGTTGACTTAGGCCATCTACTAATGTATGCCATAGATGGGAATTGAAAAGGGAAGGGGAGTAAGTATTTATACAGTGTCTCCCACTATACTAAGCATTTTGTTTGGTTTGGTTTGGGTTTTTTAACAAATATTTCATTTGATCCTCACCGTATGAGGTGGATACTCTTATTATCCCCATTTTTACAACTGACAAAACTGAGGCAAACAGAGGTTAAATGACTTACCTAGGGTCCCACAGCTAGTGTCTGAGGCTGCATTTGAACTCAGATCTTTCTGACTCTGGGCCCAGTGATCTATCCATTGTGCCACCAGCTACCCCTTTAATTCCTACTATATTTTTACTGATTTCTTCTATAAGTACTTGCTTGAGTTCAACTACTCTTATAAGTGTCACTCTTCTCCCTATGATAACACATCTGTGGCAAGAGAGGTTGGTATCCAAATGTGATGGTCTATATTGTGACCAGCAGATGACTAATGAGGTAAGTCAAGAATCGAGAAGTTTGTGGCTAGAGATCATTTGGGAAATTGCATAATGCTTTCAGTGATCACAGACTGCCTGCTTTGGTGATAAAAGACTCTCTAATACTAATATACTCCTGACAAATGACTGAATAAGTGAATCCTATTATATCAAAGGTTAAAATACCACTTTCAAGGTTAATGGACAGAAACCTAGTGTGTGTCAGGCTGTAGCATCTTATCAAACATGGATTATGCATGAGAAGCAGTATAAAAGCTAATTACTGAGGATATGCATGATTAAAATAAGAAAGGGACCAGTCAGCTATTGAGACTAAGAGATGACAGATGGTCAGCCCAAGTGGTACATTTGTATACCACAGGGACGTATATTACCAAAGAGAATTGGTTAGGGTAGCTTCCCAATGAATACTTATGAGAAGACAAGAAGAAAATTTTATGGAAAGAGAAGATGTTGCAAGGGTATGATGGTAGAGGGACTACTGATGGTGTCCTAGATCCATTAAGGCAAGAAATGACATGGGAACAGAATGTAACAGAAAGAGAGAAACTTAAGAAAAAGTTTAATTAATCTGGTTAGAGGATTATACATACTACAGTCTAATGAGAGTAGATTAAAGAGTAGTTAATGTCACAATGTCGTACTTTGCTGATTTGTGATGTTTGCTTTTATCATTTTTAAAAATCTGTTATGTGATTCTTTAATATTTTTTTTCCTTTAATTAACAATATGTTTTTTGTTTTTCAGTGTTTGTTGGCTACCTGTGCATAGTGCTCCTCATGCTGCTGCTTCTCATCTTTTGGATAGCACCAGCCCATGGACCTACCAATATCATGGTGTACATCAGTATTTGCTCATTGTTGGGGAGTTTCACTGTACCAAGCACTAAAGGAATTGGGCTAGCTGCTCAAGATATCTTTCATAATAACCCATCAAGTCAAAGAGCTCTATACCTTTGTCTGGTCCTTTTAGCTGTACTTGGTTGTAGTATCATCATTCAATTTCGGTATATTAATAAGGCACTTGAGTGCTTTGATTCATCTGTATTTGGGGCCATCTATTATGTTGTATTTACCACTTTGGTCTTGTTGGCCTCAGCAATTCTTTTTCGGGAATGGAGTAATGTAGGACTGGTAGATTTCTTGGGAATGGCATGTGGATTCACTACTGTTTCCATTGGCATTGTCCTTATACAAGTCTTCAAAGAGTTCAATTTCAACCTTGGGGAGATGAATAAACCTAACATGAAAACTGATTAAAGTATATTTATAGGTATTGGGTGGCTCAGGGAACCAGTAGCGGGATATGGTTACTGGTCTGAATTTGACCTAGGTTTGCAGAGACCGAAATGTGTAAACATCTGAGATGTTTGAGTTGTTGGTGGAATTAATAGGTGGCCTCTGTCAAATTCCTAGTGAACAAATGTCCATATCCCTAAAATCACCACTACATATGGCATTCATCAGCACTATCAGTGGCTACTGTCGGCAGAAGGGCCAAGAGTTGAAACAGCATAGAGACTGATGCACTGCCTCCCCTGAAAATTAAATCCCTCTCAAAATGTCTGAGGTTTCTCATTCAGCACTGTGGAGTGGCAGTCTAGGCATCACACTTTTCTGTTGACCAGTCTTCTGTTTTTCATTGTCATTAACCAGGAAGCTTTCAAGAATGTCATTTCCTTTAAAAAAAAGTTTAAAATCCAATTAAAATAGAAAAAAAAAGAGATGGTGCTCCCTTTTCTTCTTATGATGCCGAAATGTTCTCATTTGTTAGATACTTAAATTGAAAAAGGATGCAAAATGCTCATTGGACCATAGGCTTGAAATCCAGCGGTTTAGTGACCACTTCCACATTTGTCTTTCTGGATTATGTATGTGTCTCTGATGTAAAATTCAGGTGTTTATTCAAATAAAAGATAACCACTAAAAATTAATTTAAAATCTTCTTTTTAAGAAGTAAGTCTCCAAGAGCAATTAATGGCAAACATTGGGGAGGGAAGAGGCAAAGAAAAGAAGGAAAGAAATGATGAGAAAAGAAAAGAAATTATGTACTGGTTTGTATGCAATAGATGACAAGAATTTAAATGTTTCAGTGCCTTTGCCTTTTAAAAATACCCCTTAATTTGACTGAGCTAATGAAAAAAATAACTTCTTTTTAAAAAAATAACTTATTACATAAAATTATATAGTTTCTTTGAATGTTCTCAGATTCTAAATGCATTAAGTCATCCAGAAAAAAGCAATATGTGTCTGGGAAGGTAGTCAAGGCTAAGACCACTTCAAAGCTATTGGAAATTCTTTAGTATGTAGCTGTCATCAGACTGAAGACAACTAGGTATGTATAGACATCTCCTTTTACAGTTCAGCTTATGTGATGGATATCAGCTCCAAATTCAAGCCTTAAGTCCTTTGATTCTGTAGGTTAATGATTCTTTCAGGAAGAAATGTATAGATCTTGACTAAATGGCTTTTTCAGAAATAACTCCTTATCTGCTAGGTTCTAATGCTTTCAAAAGAGAGAGAAAACCATGAACAACCACAGAGATTGAGTTCCTTGAAACAAAGAACTCTAGGAGAAAGACAAAAGATAAGCCAAAGCTAATTTCTGTAAATTGGGAAAGAAGCTAGTTAGAGCATTTGCAACAGAAATTTTCTAAAGAGTTCATAGCAAGAATTGATGACTATATCTGAGTGGGTCTGTTGTCCAATATAGTAGAACATTCTTACTCTCCTAACTTTTCATTCCTTGGACTTTGCAAATTAGCACTTCATTATACCAGTATATTGATTATGGTTACTATTCTATACTTAGTAATGCTAAATGAAATAAACCAAAACATTAATTGACAGAAATCCCAGCAAAATATGACTTGTATCATTGTCTGACATTTTAATTAAACAAAGATATGTGGAAAATGGAGAGTGAAGATAAAGAAAAGTAGTTATTATTAACTTCTGGCTGCAGGGATTCTTCCTAAGGCAAAACCAGTGGTGCCTAAAAAGAGTCAAAGTCACCTGTAAATGGTAAAGAATATAAAATTCAAAAATGTGAACTGAAAAGTCCTGTTGATTAACAGGGCTATGAAATTGTAGAGAACTTGATGCAGAGAGAATAAATAAAATTAGACTACTATTTAATGTAAAGAAAAAAATTATTAAAATAGCTATATTTTATGGAAGCAATTTGTGGATAAAGACGCAAATATTGTGATGGCTCTTTTAAAAAGTTATAAATCTTACTTTGTTATTGTTAACTGACCTACCATAAAAGCTCAATTTCTATTAAGGGATATTTTATTTAACTTTTAGAAGGGGGGTGGTGACTTAGCACAAAATATTTAGCAATGCAAACCCTAATCAATGATTTCCTGTGTCCAATTTTCAGAACAGGTCATATTGGTAATATATTTTCACTACTGTGAAGCACAGAATATCTTCCCATTATGGTACAACCATAATTTGAGGGGGATTTTCACATGTGGCATAGAAGTCCTTTCTTCTTTGTCAAACCTGGTATCCGAGGAATGAAGAAGCTTCTAAAATTTAGTATACTTTATCATATTTTACTCAAGAACTATAAATATCATGGGTGTTTAGGAATTACAGTTCGAATATCATTTCCTGAGATTTTGTGCAAGACTGAATGCCAAAATAAAAATAGACTGTTTGACGTTTCTGCCAAACAGCTACCTATATTTAGGTACCAGACTAATTCTAAGCAGACTCCCCATATTCTCCAGAATGCACCGATCCAGAGAGGGTTTAAATCCTAGTTTATACTAAAAGTATCTTATCAGCATAGATCTACTCCTCCTTGGACAAATTATACAAAATTAATATGACTAGTCCTTTAGAAATACTATCATGATAAAGAAAATAAACTATCAGGTGAGCTTGAAGCTTAGCACAGAGCAAAGAACATCTGATTTCTAGCGCCTTCTATACATTGTTAATTTAAAATTAATTTAGAAATAGAATGGGAAAATGGATATAACTGTTTTCATTTTAATTAAGATGTATGGAATAGATAAAGGAAAATAGGGCAGTCTTAGAGTTGAGTCTTTCCAGAAGCAAATAGAAATAGCATCATTTCAATACTTTTATTATCATTTGGGAAGAAAACACATTTTTTAAAATGTAGCTTCAAAGTCAAATAAATTCAACAAGTATTTATTAGGCCCCTACTAAGTGCCAGTCAATCTCCTATGCACTGAGGATACAAACAAAGGCCAAAAAAAAATAGCCCCTGCTTTTTCAAGGAGCTCTTATTCCTATTGAGAAGATAACATGGAAACTATTTACCTATAAGATAGAGATAGTATAAATTGGAGATATACTAGAGGGAAGTGGGATGATAAGTTGTAGCACCATGATATATTTTATCTCTTGTTTTCCCTTTTATAAAGATAAAACCACAAAGTTACCAGTGTATCCTTACAGAGACCTCTTTCACCTCCTGAGCATCTTCAAAGTCTTTGTCTGAAGTTATAATTAGATTAGAATGTTTAGATTTCATATTGACATATATTTAAAGGGGCAATTGTCCTCCTGCCTGGATGGTGCCTTGTTCCCTCATCATAATTTTTTGTTTTGACCTTTTTTTTAAAACCCTGATTTTCTATGAAATGTTAGGACCATGATGAATCCTTCTTCAGACCCCAAGCTGATAGGCCACACCAAAACAGTTTTCTTCATTTTTGCTTTCTTTTTATAGAGAAAAGGCAGCCTGCTAACTGCCAAATACTCGTGTAGACAACAATGGGAATGACAAACTCTAGAGCCTTTGGGAAGGAATCCATGATTTTCTAGTGGCCTTTTTCATCACTTGCACTGTAACCACAGCCTTTTCAGAGTAGAATGATAATGAAATATATGTGTTGTTATTGGTTCAGCAATAAGCAATATTCTTGTAGTTCCCACTTATCAAGCCTATCTTTTGCCTTCTTTTTTCTGTGTTGTATTTGTGGCTCACTTCTCTTTTTTCATCCAAGCAGTCTTATTCTGTTCTTTAGCAGTGTTTTTTCCATTCCATGATCCTATATCTGTTTTCTGGTATAAGATGTCACTATTAAAATGTGTTGTCCGTTTTCATCTTCTTTATCCCACAACAGGTAAACACTTAATAAATAATGGAGAGGTCCTGCCAGATGGATAAATTACTTTCTGAGTATAAGTTAAGTACTTCTGAGTACTTAAGTACTTTTGAGATATATTAGTTCCAAGGCAACTTTATTACTATTTAATAAGGTCAAACTCCAGGCTGTAAAAATATTCATATTGTTTTCTGGGGGAGGGTGTCTACTCACTAAGGGTAAATGGGCTTTGATGGCATCCTTTCTCAGTATCTAAAATGATTTTCACAAAAGCAGAGAAGGAAAGAAATGTGTTTCTTTAGAGATTCGAGCCTTCTGACATCTCTGTTGTCTGAATTCAGTTTAACGAGCTTTAACTATTGTGAATTGCTATCATGAAAGGAGTGACTGAATTTCCCGAAGTACCAGATACTGGGAAAGTAATTTACTCACCAAGCAGATTTTGATCTACTCTTCATGGCCTGCCATCTCAGGGAGTAAAAGTATATTATTGACTCCTAACACTTAGTGTTCCTCCCTTTGGAAACGCAATCTTTGATTATTTTAGGGTTTATTTATATTCATATTTAAGGGCAAGAGTTGTATCAGTTCTGAATCCAAAAGAAAAAAAGATTCAGAATTTGTAAATGGAACATTGTCTCGTGATAAGAGAGTTGATGGTATAATATACCTCGACCTATTTTATATTCCTTAGATGTAAACTATGTTGCTTTTACTGTGGATTAATGTTTAGGGTGTATTCTTTAGTGTAGCTGAGCTTTATAAATAAAGCTAGATTATTGTTTCTCCATTGTGTATATGAAAAGATAAGGATGAATATGAATAGAAATAATTGGCCTAATAATATTCAAGGTTGTTTTTTTTTTCATATAAACTCCTGGCATATTACTAAAGCAACACAAACTCCTGCCTTTTAAAACAAATTAAATTACATGTGAAAAACTTAGGTTTCCATATAACAATCAAAATTTCTACAGCAGAACATATATCTTTTCATTGATATCACTGGTGTGAGAAGCAGTATAGCTGAGGGGTTAGAGTAGAGAACTGAGTTTATTTGAGTATTTTTGTTCTTTTTTTCTCTTTTATGCCAGTGACTTGTGCAGCCCTACAAAAGTTAATTAACCTCTGTGCCTCAGGTTCCCATCCATCAAATGGGGATAATTCTTCACGTAAGTTGTTTTGAGGCTTGATTCACATTTTGGAGTATTTTGATAACTATAGGATAAAAACACTATACTAAATGACAAAATCAAACTGCAACTTGACAAACAATGCCTCCTGACATAATTGATTTGTAATAGAGTAATTTTGAGCACTGAGAAAGGAAAAGAAATACTAGATTAAGTTTATGTAAAAATAGGAAGCTTTAATTTTCCTTTTATTTTTTTTTCAAAAAAGTGAGGTTTTATACTATCCTGTTAAGACTCTCAAGGTAAAGAAAAAAATGCTTATAAAAACAAAAAAACAGCTGCACTGAAAGTTCAGGTTTCGTTTGCATGATGAACCTCTCTGAACTTCTAACTTAAACAGAAGTCTTTATAGGCTTTTGAAATCTACCTAGATTCTTTAGAGAATTTATAACCTGCAAAAAAAGTTGAAATTTCCTGTTAGAAAAAATTTTTAATTAATTATGCTTAATGTCCTGCCTTCAAGGAGTTCAGTGTTTATAATTAACTCTTTGATATCCTGGAGCACAGTGTTCACTGCTCCCACACATTTCCGATGTATTTTGCATTCACTAAAGTAAAATGTCAGAACTTCCAAAATTACTAGTGCCAAAGTATCACAGTGAAAAATGGAGATTATTTTATTTTGTAACTCAGAAATTATAGATCTAATGCTTTCCAATGTAGATGGTTTACACTTTGGGGGAAAGAGGATGCTGTTTGCACAGTAACTTCCCGAGCGTGATTTTTAAAAATTACAATATTGTATTCCTGAAAATTGGAATGTAAAACATGAATGGGGGGGTAGTCTAGAAGATAAAAAGGCATAATTGCATTTGGTTATGTAAATGTTATTTTAGTGTGGTTGCATCAAGGGAGATCAAAAAGACCTATTTTGTTAACCTCCAAATACTGTATATACATTTGTTAATGACTAAGAATTCTTGCTTATCTTTTGCTTTTTAAGGATAGTCTTGGCATGTTGTAGTTCCCTCATGTAAATCATAAAAGGCTATTTACTAAGTTTTCCAATAACATATTTATTATCCTGTAATATGTTTTAAAATAAAATAACTTATTTCTAGCTGACATTTATTTTGTTGTTGTTTTTTGCATACTTGAAGTATTTCTGTAGGTACAGGATTTAAATTACCTTAATTCTTTGCCAGAAATTCTCATTGTAAAGATCAGTATTCTGGATTTTGTATCTCTATGTGCAAGGAGGTCATTCAGGTGTTCGATTTCTGTCTGAGTTATACAGGAGAGGATTGAACCACTAAAGTGTGCATTTCAGGACCATATAATGACAACTCCATTCTGGTGCCAAAGAACAATATTGCTTATTTTGATATGTTAGGACTATTTTATGTTGTATATTTTTAAAAGCTAAAGGTGAGTGGTGCAGCTTTTAAGTGTCCATCCTATCTCACAAGTCATTTTTATATATAAATATATTATACCATTGATTCTAGAGAATGAGTTTGGAACAAAGAGATTCATTTTTTCTTTGGGCTAAACCTTCATGGAATCACTAAATTAAATTTTTAAAAAGTCTTGGCATCTGTGTTGTTCATAGGGTTAGTGTGGTATAATAGAAAGATTCATGGTTCTGGAGTCAGAGGACCTGGGTTCAAATGTTCCTCAAATGATAAACTACTTGTGTGAACTTGAACAAACTCCTTAAGGTCTCTGAGCCTCAGTTTCTTTGCCTGTTGGTTGGATTAAATGGCCTCTGAGGTTTCTTCCAGCTCTCTGATCATCCTATATGCCAACTCTATGTTCTCAAAGATTGTGTGAGTGGCATGAAATTCAAGTCATGACAGATCCCACCAAACTGGAAAGGCTTCTGACACAGGCCAGGTGCCAGACACTGCATCTGTTGTGGATACAGAAATGCTTAACCCCTAATTACCTTTTCCTTCTTTCCCACTACTACCATAGCTGGGTCACTATGATACGACTCTCTTCTTTCCCTTCTTACTAACACATTACAGAAAACTAATATTTTCTAGGATTTAAAGGGAGGAAAAAAGAATACCCAAATAGAGAAATATTACACAAGGGTAAGATAATTAGAAGGGGAATCATGGAGTAGTGACAAGAGCCCTAGATTTTGTGTCCCACAATCTAGCTTTTATGTTTGTCGGGTCTGTGACCTTCAGTAAATCATGTAATCCCTCTAAGCCTCAGTTTCCTCATCTGTAAAAATAAATGTTTCAAGATGTTCTCTAAGCTTCCTTCTGGCTCTAAATTCTGTCGTCGGACTTCCTTGAAAACAAGAAAGTGGAAAGAATCCAAGTGCTTCTAAATCCCTCACAGACATAAAAACCCAGTCCAACTCTCTCCCTATCCCACCAAAAAGAAAGGAGGAAAAAGGAGAGAACTGAGAGGGACAGGGTGTTTGAGGAGAGGGGGAGAGAAAAACAGAACTCTTGGAAGGACCAAGTGAAAAATTAAGGATGGGTGATGCTGCCACAGCTGCTGGAATGAGGAAGCTCCACTCAGATCTAGTGCCTCCCCCCGCCACCACCAAGGCTCCCCACACCAGGGCCATCTACCTCATATCACCCTACCTTGATGTCTGTCGGTTTAAGGTTTAGAGGTCTCTGATATGTTCCCGTATCATTTCCTACCATCACCTACAGGCAGGCTCCAGTCTGAGAAATTTTTTCTCTCATCCCAACACCTAGCTATGCACAGGGTCATCTCCTACTCTCCCTTTCTATCCTGGGCTGTGAACGCATCTCGAGAATTCCTCTCTCCAACTGCCAAATTAATGGGGAATCATATTGTTCGACCTACTTTTCTCTCTGCTCCCACCACTCATATAACCTAAGCAGTCCCTGACCAGGGTCCGAGATAGGGTGGGTGCCAGAGGTGAACCTGTATAATTTTTCCAGGGCAGAACGAGACACTGGCTCAGGTGGTTCTGAGCTACTGCCCAGTCCTACAAAATACACTACCATTCTTGACTGGCTGAGCCTCCCAAGTCCTGTCCAGAATTCTGAGCCCATTTTCCACCCTTGCCAAAGCAGCCTGGGGCAGAGACACTGGTACAGGCATATCCCATAGATAGGATATGGTTTTTTGTAATGTGGTTAATTTTTAAATAATGCTATCTTTTAGAAATTCCTTCCACAAGTACTTAGTAAGTGCTCTGCATCCACCTCTACAACCCTTATTGGGAGGGCCTAGCTCCATTGTCATCCTAGACCTGACTAAAGCTTCCCATATATCAGCAGCAACTAGTTTCGTGTTTAAGATTTGCCCTTTGTACTATTATAACCGTACCAGAATAGCTACCCGAGTAAAAGGATTCTTTTTAAAATAGGAGCCAATAAAGAAATACTGATATATTAAACATTTAAGGGACAAAATCCCCTTGAAGATCACAGCAAATCATAAATGATGTGATGGCATAAGTGCTACATGATAAACTAGATAAACTAGGATAATAATGTTAAAGTCAGTGAAGAGGGCTGTATATGTAAAAAAATGAAGGAACATTTGAGAATATGGCAAAATGATATCTACTAAATTAAAAATCAGAAGCAGTAACAATAAATTAAGTTTTGACAAAAAGACTCAACAAAATTGAAGAACCAATGCAAATTTCTTAGTAAAAAGTTAGATGTGCAATGCAAAGATATAATTAAGAAAATGAAAAGAGGATAAAAACTAGTTATATGTGGCAAGTAAAACACACAGGATATCAACAAGGAAATTTTAAATATGATATACCATAGCATAAAATTGTAAAATTACATAATTATAAAGACAAAATTCTACAGCTCCAAAAAAAAGAATGTAAATGAATTAGACTTTTCAAATAATCAGGAAAACTGTCAAAGTTGGACAAAAATGATACAAAAATCTCAAAATATTGGATCCCCAAATTATATATTCTCTAAACAAAATTATATTATTTGAAAACAGTTATCCACTTAAAAACAAAACCTAAACAAATTCATCAACAAACAGCCCCAAGTAAAGACACCTACAAACTCTAGAAAAGGAAATCTAAACTAATGATTAACAAAAATAACAAGGTGGTTAAGATTTCATGTGTTTCTATTCTATATTGAAAGATAGAAAAAGGCATGTAAATATTTGCTTAGCTGTAACATGAAAATAAAATTGGCATTAAAACATAGATTACAATTTTTAAAAAGATAAAGAACAATAAAGTCCACATTTACTAACAAAAAGGCATTTATCAAAATTAGAAACAAAAATAATATTTTTAAACGGGAAAAAGAGAAAGCAGCTGGTAATCCCAAAGGCAAAATTTCCCTTTCTACAAAAATGCAATTAAATCCCAGGGAAATAAAAAAACTTAATAGACTAAAAACCTGCATAAATATGCCTTGTTTTTCTTGCTATCTGATGTTGCTTTAGAATGTTATCATAGAGTGAAATTCCAGTTGGTCCCACAGAGAAATAAGAAAATTACATAAATCAAATATATTACAAATGACATTAAGCACTAATATTTTATACCTTTATATATAGTATATGGACATATGAAATCACAATTAACATTTTCTTTTTGATCTCTTTAGTGAGGTCAGATGAAGGAATAAAACTCACGAATATATTTTATTATCAAAAATTACATAACTAATTTTTAGAACAACCATATTTTTATATCAACAGAGGCAGAAAAAACATTTTAAATTCATTTATTATAAAAATGCTGGAATGAATAGGCATTGGGGGATTTTTCCTCAGCACAATAAAAAACATTTGTCTTAAATCAAGAGCCAATGTAATACTCAATAGAGGGCATTAGAAGCATTCCCACTAAAAACAATTCTAGCACTTGCAGGACAGGAAAATGATATTAGAAGAATTAACACTTGAAATGAAATGAAGAAGTCAAAATATAATTGTTAGAACATGATGTACATGATACAGCTAGAAAATTAGCCATATGGTAGAAACATTGTCCTAAGCCCATTTAACCTCGGCAAAAATATTGAGGTATACAGAAAAGAAAACTGATGAAAGAATCTGTTCTCAGACTTCCCAGTCTTTGTCCTGGAACCCTGAAAAGAACAGATAAAGTAGAAGCTAAGATAGAGCAGAGATGGATTTTTTCTGTACAAAAGGAGAAAGCTAGCAAGCCATCTTGGGCTGGACACAAATTCTGATAAATAATAAATAAAATAAAATATAAAATATAAAATCCTATAAAATTAAAAAAAAATAGTACCCTACCTCTGACCTCTACCCCTCCTTAGGCTGGATAGGACAACCTTTAATAAATGTCTTTCAAGTACATCAGACTTATGCATGGGTTTTCTCTTTTCCTCTTTCCTAGTGTGGATGCTTACTTACTGCATAATCATTTGTTTGGAGACACTTTTGCTGCTAGACGTAGGGATTGTAGATTTAAAGCCAGAAGGGACCTTGGAGGTCATCTAATCTAACACCTTCATTTTATAGATAAGGAAACTGAGTAAGAGCTGGGATTTGAACCCAAGTTTCCTGACTCCAAACCCAATACCCTTTTCAACATACAGCTCTGAGTAAAATGAAATGTAGAAATTGAAATGCATATTAATTTTCAAATACATTTTTACTGATATCTTTTGTTTTTATATCACCTATATTTCTCAATTTAGTCTACCATGGCCTAAAAAATGTTCATCACCTGATGGTTAATTTTCTGGTGATGAGTTTTTCAATGCTCAGTTAGGCTGGTTCTCAGCCAGCTGACAATCTGTTGTCAGGCCTATACCTGGAGCCTTTCCAAGCAAGTAGAGCCTGTTGGCACAGTGTCACCTGCATATTCATTGGAATAGGACTTAATTTTTTCCTTTTCTTTTCCTGTGAATTTGGGTATTCCCATCTTTGTAATTATTCATTACTTTCTTCCAAATCCTAAATTTTGTTTGGAAAAAAAGCTATATTAGTAAGTATGGCAACTTTCTCAATTTCTTTTGCATTCACTGTGGTTGCCTTTCCAACTCCAAGTTTGTTAATTTTTTTCTGCTTTTTTAAAATTAAATTCACTAAATTTTTGATTAAATGTTCTCTAAAAAAACAATTTGGTTTCATCTATCAGTTTCCCAATGATTTATTTCCCCTTTTAACTATTAATTTCTGCTCATATCTCAACAATTTGCTTCCTCTTGCCTTCCCCTGGTATACTATACTACGCATTTTAATTTTCTTAAAATGTAAACTGTTAATACAAAGCATTCAGGGAAATAAATTTACTTCCAAAAAGGACCCTGGCTGAATCCTAAATACCCTGATATATTTATAACCTGCATCCTATGACCCCTAATCCCTGAATTTACATGGACTGGGTTCACTCTCTTGGGCTGACTCAAAACATTAGTTTCTTTTTGACTCATTATTACCCCACCGCGAGTTCATTCCGGGAAATCTCCTGTATATCTTATGTGTAGTTTTTTCCAGGTTTTCATAGAAGTGAGTAAAAGGGTCTTTAGCTCTTATAAAAGCACTCAAGGTAACAGGAAAAATTGGATAGGATAGCCTTTATTTCATCCCACAAAAAATGCAGAAAGTGCAAAAGACTCAATGGAGACTATAAATAGATACACAAAGTATATAAAGTCCTCATAATAACCCCAAAAACAATTAACAAAACTCTCCTTCCTCTTTGGTGGGTCACATTTTCCACTAGTTTCCTGCTAATTCAGCACTGCTTTAGGATTTCCTGTGAAAGGGAACTTGGAGTTGGCAGGCGAGAATTACCACCCTGATATTCCAGCAAATCTCTATCTTGCCCACAGGGTTCTATAGTTGGCCTCAGACTCCAGTGCCACCCTGTGGTTTGGACTCCCCGCAGAAAGTAAACACTGGACCTGTGGGATAATCAACCTTTTTCTCATTAGATCTTGACTTCAAGGGCCAGATCTGTTTCCTCCCCTATGTTGTAGCTTTGGTCTCTTAGTAATTTTCCAGTTGTTGGGGAGGGGTGATGTGATGTGGGCAATGATCTTTTTCCAAAGGGAATGCTGTTTGAGGACTGCCCTCTTTCTAGAAGTCTACAACCTTGGACCCAAGACCTTTTTTTTTTTAATATTTGATAACTATATTTCAGTATAGTTTCCTTTTTCATCCTATGTATTTTATTTTATATATTTAAAACACTATTCTGAGAAGGGATGTGTATGCTTTACCAGACTTCCAAAGGGGTCCACACCACAAAAAACAGTTAAGAATCCCGGGTCTGGAAGGCTAGATCTCCAAAATCTTTAACTTGGGGTTACTCAAGCACAACTCCAAGGCTGTCACTGTCCAAGAAATTTTTCTTTTCTAGATAGAAGACTACATTCTAAGATTATGTTGCCTAGGGAATCACCTTTATTCCCCCAACCCATAAATTAAGGAGGGCATCAAAAAAAAAAAACAGGCCTTTCCTTCCATAGCAGAAACATTTTTGAAATATCCAAGGTTATTTAGATATAGTAGCTAACAATGGTCTCTCTAATGACCTGTATAGTAATTAGCAATTCCCTTAATTTGCTCTAGAGTCATTTCATGCCAACCTGGGCATCCCTCGCATAAGTACTTTTGTGTCTCAGGCGGGGATTGATTAACAAAATAGAAGAATTCTTAAGCTGACCCAATCGTTAAATCCTAATTCAATTTCTAACTCTGGAGTGACCAAAAAAAAATCCCTTCTGCCAAGCAGCTACTTAATTAATCTCACTTGAAATGATGGGCTTCTCTCTAAACATTTTTACTTCAGGGAAGTACTCAGAGAAAAACCCCTTCTCCAAATCTGATATATTCAACAATAATTAGGAAACAATCGATTTTATAAGAAAAATTACTTTCCCCTATGATTGCATCAAGGGCAGCTAGGTGGCACAGTGGATAGAGTGTGGGCCTGAAGTCAGGAAGACTTGTATTCCTGATTTCAAATCTGACCCTAGATTCTTACTAGTTGTGTGACCCTGGGCAAGTCACTTAACCCTGTTTGCCTTAGTTCCTCATCTGTAAAATGAGCTGTCGAAGGAAATGGCAAACCACTCCAGTATCTTTGCTAAGAAAACCCCAAATGAGGTCACAGAGTCAGACACAAATGAAAGGCTGAACAACATGATTCCATTACTAGAAGATCGAAAGGACACATTATATAAGGCATATGAAAAGAATAAACTTGCCAGGCAGATCTGGGTCTGAAAATTGCAGAGTAACCCCTCACAAGGCTAGCTAAAGATGCCAGGTAAAGTCAAGAAGATAATTTGGAATAATTGATCTATAACTCACAACTCCAAAATACTCAAAAAATCTAAGAATCAGGCTCAGACTCTCACAAGTAGTAAGTTTTGTGCTCAAAAGAGAACAGAACAATGGGTAAACAGAGTTGTGAGGATCCTGACATTAGCTTCATGAAGCCGTTTTGTCAACCTTCCCAGAAATCTACATCACTCCTTGTGAGCAGTTTTTAGCATTTTCCCTTGCAGGATAAATTATGGAGACACTTATACCTAGATTTAAACTGAGATCAAGTGAAAATCATAATCCCTAGAGACTTTATCTTCTGTAGTAAATATCACTGCATATAATTTGGAGTAAGATGTAGTGATTTCTATGTTAACATTAATAAATATTAATAATACATTGGAGCTCTTGCACTCTTTCACAATTGTAACACAATATGTAGTAATACAACACTGAACACAGTACCTACTAGGTTCATATAAGGTATTTTACTTTGATGCTACTACAACAAATTTGAATTCGTATTACATATAATATTTGATTCATAATATATTTCAAAATAAAAATCAGTGCAACATCTATAATAACAAAATGATAATGTGGTTTTATACAAGAAATGAATAAATAGATGTTTACAGAGAGATGATGGGGGCTCACTCAGGCCAACAATGACACTCATTAAGATTTGGTCAAAATGTCTCTGAAGTTGAAGGTACTTTATTTTTTACATGTAAAGTTGTTTCCTCAGGGAAGGCAGAGATTTCCAGGAATTTGATCCTGTCCCTTTTGTTTCGTGTTCAACCTGTAGTCTTAAAAAAGGATCTGTGTATCCCAGAGTAAAGGCCTTGTTGTTTTATAGCAACATTGGTGGTGTGAGTGCTTGGTGAGGACTTTTTTCGTCAGGCTTCCTGGTCATCTTTTCAGATGGCTTGGAGAAGAGATCCTAGTTTCTTGGGATGAAAGCCTTTATAAAATAGCAATCATTAATTGCAATTTGAAAAGTTCTCATAGAGAGATGAGTCATTTTAAAAGATGAGTATGAAGGTAGTCTTCCATTTCAGCTTTTAAAAACCTATCTTCCAACATTATGTGACTGGCAGGTAGTCAAGTAAGAGGCTTTGGGTTACATCAACCAGTTTAGAATTTGTGCTGTGGCACAAGAAAATAATTTTCTTTAAGGAAAAATAGCCAATGATTATCCAACTATTGTCTAATGATTCAACAATAATCTAAAATCAATAGTCATAGATCCAAAAAGTTATATTCAAAATTGATAATCTATACTTGTTAATAATTGATAACCAAGAAAAATTCAATCAATAGCAAAATATTAATGATCGATAACCAATAATTAATCACACTATGATTTATAATATAGAACCAAAAATTCCCCCTTTTGCCATATATGTAATTTCATCACACATCTGAGCAGATAAGAGATTAATTAGTTGGGCAGACTATTAGCTAGGGCCTCTTGATGTGTGTCCAAAATATAAATATCAAAAAGGCTAAGGAGGAGACAGTAATGTTTTATTTCAGACCTCAGCATGAATCCTCTCTCTCAGTCCTCCAGTCTTTATCTTTATTACATCATATACATTACTCAAATGCCAAAATATACAGCTAATGGTTTTTTCATGTACAGAAATCACTTATCTCAAAAAGGAATCAAATTGTTCATGTCACTGTTAAGGACCAATGGTTAGCTTTTCTATTTAGAAAGTGGTTATGCATGAAAACACCTAAAATCTAAAACCAATTTTCTATTATATTTTAGAGAATCAAAAATTTCTGTTAATCCTAAAGTTATTTCTGATATTCCATTTTCAGCTGACAGGTTTTTCCCCCCATAGAAATGGTTGTGAAAACTTTTTCTCAAAGATACGGTTTTTGTAGTTGAAGTTCTACTGTAATATAAACAATTTAGGGAAAAGGCCTTTGTTTTGTCTACATGAGGACCCTGAGGATTCTATCTCCGCCTTAAAGATATAGGTCCTAATTAATGAAATAGCCTTTTAGGTAATAAGGAAGAGAATGTTAATGGGCATTGCTAAAATATCTTAAGAGTCATAGGCACCTGGAATAGGTATTATTTAAAAAAGATTAATTCTGAATTCACATGTTATCTTTTCAAACCTTTTCCCTTTTATGATTTGATAAAAAAGTATAAAGTCCTTTTTACTTTTGTACATATGGGTCCTTTTGTTCTTTCTTTGATCTCTTTGGGGGTACAGACTTAGTAGTGACATCATTGCATCAAAGAATAAGGTAAGCACGCTTTAATAGCTTTTCAGGGCATGGTTCTAAAATGCTTTCAGAATGGTTCACAGCGCCACCAACAGTGCATTAATGTACCTGTTTTTTCACAGACCCTTTACCCTTTTTCTTTTTTTTTTTTTGAACTTTGACAATCTGATGGATGTGAGGTGGTACCTGAATTTTTAAAATTTGTATTACATTGTTTTAATTTGTGTTAGTGAACTGAATTTTAGAATTGTATTTGTATTAGCATATGGTAATTTGTATTAGTGAACTGAATTTTAGAATATTTCAAAGGGCTTTAAATTCTCCTCATTGTCTGGTATAAGAATTGCACTTTCAAATATTAGTTCAGGCTCAAGTTGATTTGACATTAAGACTTGTATTTCAAACACATTTTTAAAAAATCAGTTTATATATCTTTAGGTCACAAAATACAACACCTTGGTCTCTTTAGGGAAAGTTTAACTCAAAGGACAACATTCAAATCATTGTTTCACAGGGAATGAAGGGCATTAACTTTCTCCTTGAAATTAGCAACTACTTTCTACCTATGTGATAGTAATGTGTCAGAAAAATAATGTCAGATTAAGTACAGTTTCAACCTCTTTTTTTCTTTGTCCAATTTAACAATCCATGGTAAAAAATATATATATACACATATATATATATAAAATCTTTTAAGTATTGTACATATTTTGTGAATCTGATTCCAGCACTTAGTACATAGCATATAGTATGTATTTACTATTTATTCGTTCCAAATATTTTGATTTTCTCAGGGTCATTTTCTCCTCATGGTAGAGGTGTCATCTATACAATAATTCTTGCTTCCTTTTATTTTTCAAGGCAATAATATCACAGAAGAGGAAAGGAAGACAGAACTCCCTCCTCCATTCGTTGTTTTTTACTCATTTTTACCTTGAGGGACTAAGTTTAGAATGAAAAAGAATATTAAAATTTGCTCAAGTTGATTTTAAAAACCTAGATATTTTAAAAACTCTAGATATTACTGAAAACATTTCCTTCCTAAGGTTAACTACAACTTATTTCTTTACATGGTGATATAAAAATTGTTCAAGGATTTGATAGGTATTGCTGCCAATCATACTTACAAACATGAAGAAACGCTAAAAAAAAAAACACAAAACACAAAAAAACCCAATCCAGTTTATTGTGCTCTGAGCACAGACTCCTATCATACAACAAACAGTGAGCACCTGTTTCAGCAACCTTATACATTAGGTACATAGGCAGGCCCAGCACAACTTTACAGAAGGCAGAAAGGGAAGGTAAAGATTTACATATCAAAGAAGTATGGCAGAACTGGAAGATCTTTATCAGGTTAAATAATTGAGTAGTCTCTAAATCCTGGTGATATAGCTGAAATTTGCAGACAAATCACTAAAACCAGTCATAGCTAGTTTCATGACATCTTTTTCTTAAGTAAACAGTGGTAATAAAACCTAGCCAGAGAATCTCTTATCACTAACCAGTTTATCATGGGAGCCACAATTTGATATCTCAGCTTGATTTTGCAGATCCTAGCTAGTTATATGACTGCCTGTCTCAAGCAGATGGCAGTAATAAAGCTAAGCCAGAAAAATTCTTTTATGACAACATAAGGCATATTAAGGAGCTCAAGGCCATAATGTCGGGAGACAAAGGTTTAAAACCCCACGACATACAAAGAGGGAGAGGAATGCACCAAACAACATACCCATTCCTTCAAAAGAGTCTGAGACATCTTCCAACAGCTCTCTAGCTCAGGGGACAGATACATAACAGTAAATGAAATAAGATTAACCCTTCCACAATGGTTCATCAAAGCAATAAAAAAGATTCCCAAGTGACTTGTAACCACGGAATTATCATGTATTGATTCTGAAAATTACCATATTTAATCCAGAGGTCAAGCTATATACATGAACTCTCAAAGCTAAAATACACCCCTGAGAAACCCCTTCCCCTGGTTTCCAGTAGTGAATGATGCTTGTGATCAAGGTTGTTAAGTTATCACCTACTCAGCATATCTGCCACATAACTTTTCCTATATAAATAAGCGTTAGCATCATTCCTGTTAGGTTGCACAGTTCCTTAAGGGGCTCTGCCTGCTATATTGGAGAGTAACAAGAAACCTTTGCCACCTTAACTTAAAGGATGAAATCCCTGAATTCATTCTAGGCGACCCTGAACCCCTTAAACCGCATCAGTATCAGTAAAACATTTATTCTACGTGGTTATAAACATAAGAAGCGAGAAGCCACTTGCTCCATTATTGTAACAATGCACAGAAGACACTTTTTACAGATTTATATTCATTGTACAAAAACGGGTTGGCTTTTTTGGCCATAATTTCACGTATATGGGAAACATCAACTGGGCTAGTTTTGCTGGAATGCAGGAGTTCAAATTCAGCCCCAGACACTAGCTCTGTGACCCTAGGCAAGTCACTTAACCTTGTTTACCTGTTTTCTCATTTGTAAAATAAGCCGGGGAAGGAAATGGCGAATTATTAAGATGGTACAAAGAAAACTTCAAATGGAATCATGAACAGTGGGGGACGACTGAAAGACCGGTAAGGTTGGAGTCGAATTGCGAAGAGTTTTAAAAAGCAGAGGAATTCGTGGTTTTTTTTTTTTTTTTGGTAAAGACTAGAGGGTGCTGTTGCAGTACTTTGGGCTGGAAAACGCCCCGGGCTGAGAAGAGAGCCTGGCACAGCCCGCCTCGAGCTTTTAATCTTTCTTTTGACCTTGCTGCTGGGTGCAGCTTACGTAGTCCGAGTTAGGGATTTTATTCTCTTCGTGTTCCTTAGCTTTTTGTCCCGCCTGAGGCACCATAGTTAAAAGCTGCAGAAAGTTGGTCTCTTTTCAGCAGTGATCGGTCCTAATAATTGCAAACAAGTCTACACCTCCCACTTGCCATGGGGAGGAGGAGAGTTCGGAAGTCACCTGGCCGGGCGTCCAAGGGCGGTAGAATCCTTCGGTCTGGAGCCCCGTCAAAGACGAGACTGAAGCTGGGAAGGCTCTTAAGGACTCTGCTTCCCCTAGCCTGACCACTCTGTCCTATCCTCTTCGGCTTCCTCCTGCCTAGCAGCTCCCTCGAGCCCTACAAAGAACCGCAACCGCACTGATAACGAGTCCTAAAGGAACTCCGGGACAAAGAGTAGAAATGAAGAAGCGGGCGGAACACAGACGCTCATGCGCGATGTACTGCGTGTGCGCGACGTGCTGCGTGCCCCTAGGGGACCCCGGCCGTGGCCTGCGTCACTCCGCCGGCGCCCGCCCGGAAGCCTTCTCTGGTTCCGCTCCCGCTTTCCACTTGCCCGGGGCGGCGGAGGCCTCGGTGGTTTGTCCTTCGCCGCGGCTTTCATTGAGATCGGCTCACCCCGATGGAGGAAGCAGTGCGCGCGGCCGCTGCCCCGGACTCCAGCAGCTCCGGCTCCACGGTGAAGGAAGAGGGGGAGATTGCGACGGCCCCGGCAGCCTGTATGGGGATGTGAGAAGTCTCAGGTGATTCGGAGGGGGGAGGGGGAAGGGGGAAGGGGGAAGGGGGCAGTCGGGGGGTCGGGGGTCAGGGGTCAGGGGTTTTCGGGCCCCGGCCCTGCTGGTTTCTCTTGTTTCTGCTTTTCTTCAGTCTGCACCTGTAGCTTGTCCGGTGAATGCAGGATCTTCTTGGGGCATCAACCTGCCTTCCTGCAAACCCCGGTCGAGAAAAAGGAAAGTCTGTGTTTCATCGTGTGAAAGAAAAGGGTGTATGTTTACATATATGTCAGTAAAGTTTGCCAACTAACATGTATGTATGCTTACATGCCCAACGTGTATGTGTGCTATCAAACTCCAACATACACGTTAGTTATCAAACTAAATATGTCTCATTTTTATCTGATCTGCGATCATATATATTATATACACGTATATAAACAAAACTGTAACGTTTGCAATGTGATTTTCATAAGTTACCTCATTTGATTCTCAACTTTGTGAAGTAGATGTAATTATCCCCATCTTACCGGTGAAATCACTTGATTGACAAGTAGGGAGCCGTTCCTGTGTGCTGGCCTTCGGGCCAGGCCATGAGGATATAAGAAACAGGAATGAAACCATGCACTCTCAAGGTACTAGGTACTTACATTCTAATGGATGAGACAAGCACAAATAAAAATGTATATAGAATAAATATGAAGCTAACAAGTACATACACACCATAGTTAAAATTAAGGTAATTTGGGAGTGTGGGGCCCAGGAAAGGCTTCCAGAAGTAGATAATTGCCTAAGCTGGATCTTAATGTGAAGAGGACTCTGAGGTGGAAGTAAAGAGGAAGTGCTTTCTCGGGGAACTGGAGCTAAGTGACTTTCTCAGGTCTCATTCAGGTCTTGACTCCAAGTCCAGCACTCTACAGACCACTGTATTCAGAACCGTGCAGGGAGCAGCTCCACCAGAGCTTCATCAGTTCATTTCATCTCCTCATCTGTCAAACACTTCCTTGTCCTTCCACCTTTACCTCATCTTCCCTTCTAAACACTGTAGGTTTGGGCCAAGTATTATCACTCTTTATGTATATTATTATATGCATTACATGTTATGCATGTTTTATAAACTGCTTACCTCTCAGTTAATACAAGTTGACCTCTGAGAAATTCAGTGACTTCCCTGTTGTCACACAGTTATGGATAGGTGGAAGAAACTGATCTTTTCGTTCTAAGTCCCAATGTTATCTTCATTACATTGTGTTTTATCCATAAGAAAAACATTCAGCATTGGTGTACATTTATATTTAGTCATAGGCCATGTGATATGGGGGATAAAAATCTGCTCTCAAGTCAGAATGACCTGCCTCTGATAAGATACTGGCTATGTGATCCTGGGCAAATGACTTTGCATTGGTAGAAGTGTTTTCTTAGTAGGAATTCTTTCCACTAATAAAATCAAAGATCCAGTAAAAACAAATTAGGAAATTTTAAGAAGTCCATAATTATTAAAATTAAAACAGTTCCCTTTACATTTTTCTGGTTTTACTATTTCATTTATCAAACTGCTGATAAATTGTGTTTTCTTCAGGCCAATTCCTATTTTTCTTGGAAGCTTTGGATGTAGGGAGCTTTGACTTTGTTACCTTCTTCAGAATGTGTGTTTTGAACTTCCTTATCACTATAGTAACTTTCTGTAGTCAGAATATTTTTTTTCTGTGGTTTGCTCATTTTTCCAGTGTATCGCTTGACTTTTAACTCTTTGTTAAAGTAGGGCTCTACTTCCAGGGTGGAGGGTGTACTGTCCCAAGCTTCAGGGGTTTTGTGCAGCTGTTTTCAGAGCTATTTCTAGAGACCTGTAAGTTTTCAGTTCTTCTAAGGTGGTATGATCTAAGATAGGGCTGTCCAACCTTAAGTTTTTATTGAAACAATAGACAGTATATTTTGATTTGCCATTTTAGTGAGAGCTCTTTGGTAGCTTGGCTTTCTTTACTAAACATTTGTGTAAATTTCTATGCTTGTAGGCGGGCTGCATAAATAGCACTGTGGGGCAGCATGAGCATTTTGGACAGCCCTGATCTAAGGAGAGGTGTTTTCTACTCTCCTGGCCTGTGCTCTGGTCTGTGAGTGACCATAAGCACTCTTTTCTACTCTGGAACTTTGAGAAGGGTCTCCACTCCACTGCTTCTGCAAGCTCTGCTATGCTAGTGCTCCTCCTCACCTTGGGACTGCCATCTAGGACTCTGACCAGGATTCAAGTTTGGGGAAAGCAACAGAATCTTACCTCAGTGCTAGCAAAAAGACCCCTGTAATTTCCTTCTGACCAGTTTGTCCAACCCCCTTGCTGTCTGTGGGTTCAGATCTCTTATCTGTGGACTCGGATCTCTAAAAGCAGCAGCTGCTACTGCTGCTGATTCAGTCACTCCCAAGACCTATTCCTGGTTTGCTGTGGCTGAGACTGTGTTGGACTGCACTCCTCCCTCACCCTGATGCAACAGACCTTTCTTGCCAGTCTTCCAAGTTGTCTTGGGCTGGAAAATTGTTTCAGTACATCTTTTTTGGGTTCTGCTGCTCTAGAATTCATTTAGAGTGACATTTTTAAAGGTATTTGAAGGGGTTTGGGAGAGAGCATAGGTGAGTCCTTGCCTTTACTCTGTCATCTTGACTCCATCTCCCCCAGACTGTTTAAATTTCTTTTCACTGGTCACGGTGACATTTGGCTCATACCTTAATTCCTTGTGCAGTTTTGGAGCTTCTAAACCAGCCAGCTGCCTTATCACCACCCACCCAATCTGCTACCAGAGACTATGCTCTCACATTAGTGCTTTCTTGTACAACCCAGCAACCTGTTTGTACAGAAATTTGAGAAAACAGTAGAAATATTGTAAGGTAAATTTTTTTATTTACTGTTTGAATATGTTATTATTTAGAATGTAGTAGTATTGACAAATCATGGTGGTAGGTACAACCATCCAAGGTACGTTTCATGATTTTCTAACCCCACTCCCCCCGCACCCTTCTTCCTTCATTTCCTGTAGGAGAAGTGAAGTTGACAAGGCTCCAGATGAAGGATCTTAACCTGTAACTTGAGGTCTTTGCTAAGGTGACGCTTGACTATTTGGTTGCTTATCAGCTTGGCCTGGTCTACATTGAATCTCTTAAACATAAAAAGTAACTCTGTAGTCTGTGTCCTGTGAATTGCCTTTTGAAGACAGGAAATGAGAGCAGAGCTGTTTTTAGGTGCATCAAAAAAGTTAATGATGTTAGATGTCATATGAGTTGAAATCCTATTTGCAAGCTCAATTATAATTAAACTGTACATTAACTTAGTGCCTATAGACTTTATCACAATCGGAAACTTGAAATTTTATTGTTGTTCTCCTTTTCATTAACGTAGTTTTACCAAATTAGTCTGCTTATGTCTAATGCCAAATCAGTCTGTAATAAAAAATATTCGAGTTCACACTCTTTCAGGAGGGATACAGAAGTACAAAATAGAGACTCTGTGAGAGGCCTACAGTCTATCTGACAAGACAGTTATTCATCTAATGTGAATCAGAATAATTAAGTACTACATTGTGAGAAATTAAATGCAGCAAAAGTTTCCCTGAGAAATTTGTGAAGGGGTGGAATTGTTGGAGGAGATAGAACTTAGGCTGAGCCTTGAAGAATGCAGTGTTTTAAAATTATTATTGGTATCTTTGATTTTCATATTACCTTCATTTCCAGGTATATCTTTCCCTTTTCTTTACCTAGAAAGTCATCCCTTATAACAGAGAGTAGGAGCTAGAGAAGAGCTAAAGGTGTGGGGAAGAGTAATTCTATTGTCTTCTCTCTGATAATTATTTCATACAGTTTATCCTGTATATAGCTTGTTTGCATGTTGTTGCTCCCATTAGATTGTGACCTTCTCAACTACAGGGACTGTCTTTGCATATCTTTGTATCCTTAGTGCTTAGCATGGTGCCTGGCATGGTGCTTAATAAATGGTTATTGACTTACTAGTGGGGAATAGGGGAAGGAAACAAGCATTTATTAAATATCTGTTATGTGCCAGACATTGTGCTAAGGGCTTTGCAAATATTTCCTCATTTTGTCCTCAGAACAATCTTGTGGGGTAGGTACCGTTATTATCCCTATTTTACAGTTGAGGAAATTGAGGCAGAAAGAGATTAGGTGCCTTGCCCAGGCTTGCACAGCTAGTAAAGTGCCTAAAGCTAATTTGAATTCAGGTCTTCCTGACTCCAGGCCAACTGCTCGATTCATGGCGTTGCCTAGTAAGAACAAAGGTGCTGAGTTGAGAATGAATATCATTTTGTGGGGCATGTGAGAATACCTGCCTGATCCGGGTGAAAGACGGGAAGGATGAGCCCGAGTTATGGAAACATTGAAGGAAAAGCAGAAGAGTTTGGTAGCTGAGCTTTGAGCAGAGGTGTGGTACAGTGAAAGTGATGTTTAGGAATATTGTTGGTCTGATAGCAATATAAAAGATTATTTAGAGGTGAGAGAGACTAGAGGTAATAAAAATCCCTGATAGAATTTAGGTATCAGGAGTTAAGGGTCCAGATTAAGGTGGCAACATTAGAAAGGAAAGAGTTAACCCCAAAGACATTTTGAAGGAAGAAAAATAGGACTTTGTGACAAATTATATAGAAGGGATTTAGGAGAAGGAAGAATGAAAGGTGACACCAGGATTTCTAGCCTGAAGAAATGACAGTGGTACACTTCTGTCCCAAATAGAGGAGATGAAAAGAGGAAGTAATAAATTGGATCTCAAACTACCAAAAAAATTATTTTATTCAAACTACCAAAAATTGTTTTATAGAGCTGGATAAAATAATAACAAAATTCACCTGAAAGAACAAAAGGTCCAGAGTATCAAGAGAATTAATGAAAAGAAATGCTAGGGAAGGTGACCTAGCCATACCAGATATTAGACTGTGTTATAAAGCAGCAGTCTTCAAAACTACTTGGTACTGGCTAACAAATAGAGTGCATCAGTGGATTAGATTTATGGAGAAGAGAAGAATTTATGATCAAACAACATAGCGTTACAAAATGCAAAATGGATAATTTTGATTATGTTAAATTGATTTTATTGAATTATTGAATTGAAAAGTTTTTGTATGAACAAAGCCATTGCAACAAAGATTAGGAGGGAAGCAGAAAATTGGGGGTTTTTACAACTAGTGTCTTTGATAAAGGCCTCATCTCTAAAACATACAGGGAACTGAGCCAAATTTATAGGAATACAAGTCATTCCCTAATTAAGAAATAGTCAAAAGATAGGAACAGGCAGTTTTCAGAGGAAGAAATTAAAGATACCTATAGTCATATGAAAAAATGCTCTAAATCACTATTGATTAGAGAAATGTAAATCAAAATAACTCTTAGGTACCACATCTCTCCTGTCAGATTGGCTAACATGACAAAACAGGAAAATGATAAATGCTGGAGAGGATGTGAGAAAAT
>CM053622.1:495406593-495440831 GCA_028646595.1 Phalanger gymnotis | reverse complement strand
CAGAAGGAGGAGGACAGAAAAAATCGGATCAGTTATTCCTCATACTTGGCATGAGTTACTTGCTTTTATTAAGTTGCTGTTTGAAAAGTTGTATGTATCTTTTTCCTACAAAATATAGTTAAAATTTTTATTTCAGTTCATTTTTCCAGTCCATAATTACTGAAGAGTCAATTAGCAAGCATTTATTAAGCAATTCTCTGTGCCAACTGTAAAACCTAATGAGGTAGGTACTCTGCTAGGCACTAGAGATAGAATAGATACAGAAATAGAATAGAAATAAATAGAAATAGAAAAATAGAATAAATAGAAAATAGAAAAAAAAAAGCCAGGCTGTCCCTACTCTCAAGAAGTTTACATTCTATCCAGGGAGACAATATTTGGATATATAATATATATAGAATACATACAGGGTATTCCAAAAGTCTTTGTGCACTTTTAAGCTTGAGACACCTTATGCGGTGTAGTTTAGGCAGAAAGGCCACTAGAAGATGTGGGGCAGGGGATAGGGATTAGGAAAGGCTTCATGTAGAAGGGAATGTTTGAGCTAAGTCTTAAAGGAAGAGATTTTATGAGTCAGAGGTGAAGAGGGTTTGAATTCTAAGAATAGGGAATGAAAGGCATGGAGAGGGAGTACCATGTGTGAGGGATAAGAAGATAAGTCTAACTAGACCCTAGAGTGCAAGAAGGGGAAGTAGTTGTGAAGTATTTCTATTTTGTCATAAAGCAGAAGTTTTTGACCGGGGGTCTCTGCCTGCTACATTTGATAACTATGTTTCTATAATATAATTCTTTTTCTTTGTAATCCTATATGTTTTATGTGTTTACAATCATTATATTAAGAAGATCCATAGGCTTCCTTGTAATACTGATGGTATCCATAAGAACCCTTGCCCTAGGAGCACTTGAAAGCCATTGGAGTTTATTGAGTAGCAGAGACCTGTATACTTAAACAACAGCACTTTTGCAGCCTGTGAAGTGGAGAGAACTTGGAGCTGGTAGAACAGTTAGGAGGTTTTTGTGGTAGTTAGGTGAGAGGTAACAAGGACCTAAATTGAAGTGGTACCTGAATGGGGATGGATGGATATGAGAGATGTTGTGGAGGTAGAAACAGGAAAATTAGGCAGCTGATTAGAGATGTGGGGGTGAGGGAGAGTGAGGAAGAGTTGGGTTAAAGCCAGAGTTGTAAACCTGGAAGACAAGGAAGATGGTGATACTGTCAGCAGAAATAGAGAGGTTTGGAAGATGATTTAGGGAGAAAGATAATGATTTCTGTCTTGGATATGTTTAGTTTGACATGTCTATGAGCTACTTAGTTTGAAGTGTTCTATAGACAATTTCTGATGCAGTTCTGGTGCTCTGGAGAGAAACTGGAATTGGATATATAGATTTGGGAATCATCTCTATGGGGTGGGTAGGTGGCTCAGTGGCCTGGAGTTGGGAAGACTTGAGTTCAAATTTAGCCTCAGACATTTAAAAGCTGTGAGACCTTGGGCAAGTCACTTAACCTGTTTGCCTCATTTTCCTCATCTGTAAAATGGGGGTTATAATAGCACTTACCTCACAGAGTCTCTGTGAGGATCAAATGAGATAATTATTATAAAGTACTGTAGTTTGTGCTGTAATTGTTAATATTATGTGTTTTATATATACATTGTTATTAATGAAGTCATGAGTGAATGAAAGGGAAAAAAGCATTTAAATGCTTACTCTCTGTTGAGTACTATGCAAAGTGTTAGATATATAAAAAGAGAAAATGAGAAAGTCTGCTTTCAAGGAACTTTCAGTTGCAGGTAAAATAGAAGGACCCAGAAATCCTAAGGATGCATTAGCAGGTAAAATAACAGTGCCAAGAGATCTGGCAGGCATAACAAGGCAGTCTGTTAGGCCTAGAAGACTTTAGGATGCTCTAGTGGGACATCTGTTAAGGTCTGGTGGTCCTCCATCTCACTTGGAGGCTTAAAGTTATTATTCCTACACCTTTACCACATGAGGCTGGGCAGCTGGAATTCCTCTGGGGAAGGGTGCTTGAGGGTTCCTCTTCTGAGTTCTTCTTGGCCAGACAGAGGTGAAAGGCCCTATGTTACAGAGAGCGAGAATATAGAAAATAAAAGAATAGGCCCCTGATAGCTTTGGGGTATGCTCACAGCGAGATGTGATACAGATGATATATATGCTTGTCCTTCATTCTTGAAGAGGACCAAAATGGCATCACTGTGTTAGAGTCAAGGTACAATGTGTCTGACTGTGGCTGATCAGACCACTTTGAGCTCAGAAGGCTTTACCACAGGTCAGGCACAAATAGGCCATGTGGACATTTGGGGTGGATTTGTGCATCTCATGTTTCTTTTGAGCTACTTCAGTTCTGTTTTGCTCACAGAGCACAGCACCTTCTCTGATGTGGGCACTCCATGCTGAGTGGTCCTGTGCCAGTGTCTCCCATGTCATACAGTCAATTCCAAAGTTCTTAAGAGAGACCTTGAGAGTGTCCTTGTATCGCTTCTTCTGACCACCATGTGAGTGTTTGTCCTGTGTGATTTCTCCATAAAATAGTCTTTTTGGCAAGCAAATGTTTTGCATTTGAACAATGTGGCCAGCCCATTGGAGTTTCACTCTGTGCAGTAGCGTTTGAATGCTTAAGGACCTCAAGGTACCTTATCCTGCTAGGTGATCTTCAGTATCTTCCTAAGACAGTTCAAATGGAAGAGATTCAGTTTCCTGGCATGGTGCTGGTACACTGTCCAGGTGTCACAGGCATATAGCAATGAGGTCAGCACAGTGGCTCTGTAGACCTTCAGTTTGGTAATTGGTCTAATACCTTTTCTCTCCCATACTTTCCTTCGGAGTCTCCCAAACACTGGGCTCGTTCTGGCAGTGCATGTGTCAACCTCATTATAAGTGTGTACATCCCTGGAAAATACACTACCAAGGTAAGTGAACTCATCCACAGCATTCAAAACTTCTCCATTTGCTGTAACTGATGGTTCTACATATGGATGATGTGGTGCTGACTGGTGGAAAACCTTTGTTTTCTTGGTGTTAATTGTTAGGCAAAAATTAGCACAAGCACCAGAGAATCGATCCATAGTTTGTTGCATCTCAGCTTCAGAGGCTGTTCTGAATGCACAGTCATCTGCAAACAGATGACTGGTCTTGGCTTGTAGCCTTTTCGGGTTGAAGAATTTACCATCAGTGCTGACCTCAATGTCATGTTTGACCTCATTGTAGGTGTTTGACAACATGGGTGAAAACAACTTAGTGTTATTTCACTCCATTGGTGACTGGGAAAGTGCGAGAGTATCGTCCATTATCCACAACCTGGACAAGCATGCCATCATGAAATTGATGTACAATATTGATGAACTACTCAAGGCAGTCAAATTTTGACATAATTTTCTGTAAGCCCTCACAACTAACAGTATCAAAGGCCTTGGTCACATATATATAAACCTCTCTTCTGCTCTCGGCATTTCTCTTGGAGGTTGTCAGGTAGCAAGCAACACATTGACCATTCCTTGGCCCTTTCTGAAGCCGCACTAGCTCTCAGGTAGATGATCATCTTCCAGGTGAAGGATCAGCCTATTAAGGACGACACTGGCAAGAATCTCACCAGCAGTGACTAAGAGAGAGAGAGACCCCCTGTGATTGTCACAGGGTAATCTATTTCCTTTACCTTTATAGAGATGGACAATGGAAGCATCCTTGAACTCCTGGGGGATAACCTCTTGCCATACATCCCTGGAAAATTTCAGCCAGCTTTTGTATGAACAGTGGAACACCCCCTCCCCCTCCCCTCCTCCCAACACCTCGTAAATTTCATCAGTAGGTTGTCTTGTGGACTTAAACATAATAAAGGAGACCATATTTTCTAAAGTAGGGATTCTTAACAGTTTTTAATGTTGTTAGTCCCCTTTGGTGGTCTGGTGAAGCCTATGCATCCCTTTTCAGACTTACTGTTTTTTAAACGTATGAAATAAAATTCACAAGATTACAAAGGAAACCAACTATGTATTTACATAGAATTATCAAAGTTTATAGGTCCCAGGTTAAAAACCCCAGATCTTTTCATTAAAAGAATGAGAATGTAGGATAACATTTCCATTATATTATTGTTTGGTATATTGCCTCTAAGAACTTAGTGACTTAGTGGAAAGAACTTTGGAGTTGGAATCAGAAAACCTGGGTTCAAATCCTAACCTTGACACCTCTTAGCTATATGACTGTGACAAGTCATCTTAACTTCACAAAGTCTTCAGTTCCTCATATGTGAAAGAGAGGTAAATGATACTTTAATTGTTTACCTGGCAGGGCTTTTAAGAGGATCAAATGAAATAAGATCAGTAAAACAGTTCACACAGTATAAAGCATTGCCTAAAATGACAGCCCTGGTACATATACTAAGCAGCTAATTACCACCACAACAGAAAGGATAAACAGTTGATTTTTAGTCTTATAGAATTATTGTAGTTTCATGACCTGAATGATATTTTGAGTATATTATACATGTTAATCTCATTTATAAATCATGCCAGGTTTATTATTGCAGTTTATTATTGCACTGTGGGCCGCAGGCCGCGTTTTGAACAGCTCTGTTCTAGATAATATAACATACCTATTAACCAAAAACCACGAAATCTAATCTAGATTTTTTTGGGGTAGATTTGGTAGATTTCTGTAAACTGAAAGAATGTAGCTTCTGCTTTTAAACTCTTATCA
The DNA here is from genome assembly GCA_028646595.1 of Phalanger gymnotis. Classification (NCBI taxonomy): domain Eukaryota; kingdom Metazoa; phylum Chordata; class Mammalia; order Diprotodontia; family Phalangeridae; genus Phalanger; species Phalanger gymnotis. The sequence continues at coordinate 495,436,118 of CM053622.1, read as the reverse complement.
GTATAACAGCTGTCAGACCCTGGGTAACTCTCTTCCTCTAAGACCATGGTTAGAAATTCCTTTATCCCTGGCTGAGCAGTCATGGGGTTACTCTGAACCCTTTTTTGAGAAGGGGGAAGAGGAAGTATAATGTTTTGAAGTTACATATTCTTCCATTGCTTCTTTTTAGGAGCAGCTTTCATGCCTCTTTCACTTGAGCAAAGAACACTCTTAATTCCCAGTCAATATTTATTTTCTGGTCCAGGTAGATCTAGATTTACTATTGCTTCCCCATTTCTCTTGCTTCTCCAAATAAGATAACATGTAAGGGAAAATGTAGGACAGTAGTTGTGGAAGATGTAAATGTATAATGCCATTTCTCCCTCTCTGGCTCTTTCTAATTTAATGGAAATAAATATTTCTTGAATTTAGTGATGGATTCTGTTTTTAGAAGCTTGACATGACATCAGGATGACTTGTATTAGTTTGTTTAATTTTAAAATATAATGTTATCTGTGTTTTCTTGAAAATGCCTATTAACTTCTATGTTCAGAGGAAATGTCTTAAAACATTTTGTTTATACAAACATATTTTGGATATACTTCACGTATAAACAAATATTTTTCAGGGGGAGTGTTATGTAAAATTAGTTATTTTAAGATAGGGCTAGCTCAGGATAAGTATAGCAATTATAGCAAAGAATTTAAATTCTAAAACATCTTGTTAAGAACCATACTGCTCTAGTAAGAGTAAGAAAGTTTGTATTAGATCTTGATCGCTGTGCTTTCTGTAAGGTTGGTTATGATATAGAAATCATTAAGTGTTGGGTAACTAATGTTTAATGTGCCAGAAAAGAGAAAGTATATATCTGGAAGTCTTGAGGCAGAGGGAATAATGTATTATGTATTTTAATCAAAGTGTGATCGGTCTGCCAACAAGTATCAATTGTTTATATCAAGTCTGCTCCTGAGGGAAAGAAAAGTAGGAAGGCACTGTTTGCCTGAAGTTGAGAGAGAAGTTGGAGGTAAGAAAAGGTACAAAAATTAAAGGCAGAGGATTCACAAGAAAAAACTTGGGGTTTCACAGTTTTGTCAAGAGTTGGCCCTGTTCATTGGGCAGCAGCAGACTTGAGGCGGGAGTGATTACTATTGACTTATTGCTATTCACTGTTGAATTGGGGGCTTCAGAGAAAGCTTTGGAAGCTTAGAGAATTATCATTTGAACTGATCCTTGAAGTATGAGTAGCATTTCAGCAGATACATGCACATAAATGTACATGCACAAGCATTCCAGGTGTGTGGTATAGCGTAAGAAACATAGTATAATGGAAAGCATTTGGAATATTTAAACACTTCAAATCACCTTTTGGCTTTAGCACCTGGTATGTTGGGGTTGCTAGGAAGAATATGAAAAAATAGATCAGTGGGACATAGGGATTCAAAGGTTAAATCCAAATACATATATGTTTAGTTTATGATTAAACTCAGTGAAATTAAACAATGGGGAAAAGAGTTGTCATGTAATAAGTGCCCTCAGAAAAATTGGATTTTAAGGTAGAATGAAAATAAACCATATAGGGTGTCCATAAAGTCTGTGTGTAATATAAAATAGTTGTTGTAACTTTGTAACTATATGTGATAGAAAGAATTTGTAAAAAACAAAAGAAAGAAGAAACACTTAAATTTTTATTGTTCTTGTTAGTTTTCAGCCTGTCTACCATCATTACTAATATAAAGGGTAATATGATTCTGTAGTTTGTGGAAAACATTTTCAAGCTGATTTACAGTAATGCCAGCAATCACATCAGTTATTCTAGCTTGCCAAGTCATCTTTAGATTGAGGTTTGGTTGAATAAACATTAGTTTTCACATGTCCCCATAAAAAGGAATCCGATGGAGTCAAATCTGGAGAACGTGGAGGCCAAGAAAATGGCAGACTTTGGACAGAAGTGGTAGATTTTAGTTCAGCCAACCAAAGAACACAGTTTCCTTTCTCTTCTAGTGAAGCCATGGGTCAACAGTAATCCTGAAAAATAAGTAATTTTTAAGTTGAATTTCTAAAAATAAAAATAAAATTTCTAAAGACAAAAATAAACTAGACACATCAAGCTTTCTAATCCTTGTTACAGATTCTTTTTATTACATATAGTTACAAAGTTACAACTGTTTTAAATTGCACATGGACTTTATGGACACCCTCTATGTAGCAGTAAACTACATGAAGGTTAATTAGTTTCAAATTCTTTTCGAATGAGCTGTGAGGAAAGGTCCAGACCTATGATTTCATTGGTTTAAAGCAGTGGTATCAAACTCAGAAATAGGGGCACTAATCTGAACATAAGGATCTCTGCCAGCTACACATTAGTTTTAAAATGTAATTTTATTGTATTGTATTGTGTTTTATTGTATTTTTATTTATTTTGTTAAATATTTTCCAAGTACATTTTAATCTGGTTCAGGCTATTGCAGGGCCTGTGTGCTGCATATTTGACACCTCTGGTGTAGGGAACTCTGGTGAGGAAAGTCCCTTTACCAGTGCAATTCAGCAACGAGTCATTTTTAGTGTTAGGGAATTGCCTAGGCAATGAGAAGTTTTAAATAGTTTTGAAAATCCATAAAATATAGAAAAAAAGTGCAATAGCATATTTATCACAGATATACAGGGGACATCCTGACTATGAAAGTACAGATAAAACCTGCCTAAATGTTATTAAGTAGTTTGCAGGAAACATGACATTAGGTGAAAGGAATATGGGGGGCAAATAGTTTCACTGCTCTTACGAGTAATAATAGCAATAATATCAATATTGAGGAACTGACATTTGGTTTATGTTATTCCATCCCTGTAACAGAAGAAATGGTGTGGAACATGGTTTGTCATTTTGATAATAAAAATTTTAAATTGCACTGTGAATAGGAGTAAAGCTAAAGTAAAAAGAAAGAAACCATGGGGAAAATGTTGATACTCATAAAAGATTTCAAGATTTACAAGGGATAAATATCAAGTTTACATGGACAGTATTAGTATCCACTGGCCAGACAAATGGAATATAACAAAAAGTTTTCAAATAGTAATATACTTGAAAAAGATTCAACTTCACTAATAAATAAAAATTATAACTGTGAGATAACTCACACCAGTTAAATTATCGAATATAAATAAAAATAAGACAACTTTGCAACTCTGGGGAAAAAAAAACAGGTACATTTAAACCTCATTGATGGCAATACATTTTGGTGCCTTTTTTTTAATACTTCAATTTAACAGTGCACCCAAGAGTTGGTCATTAATCCTCACCGTACCAAGTATGACCTATTGAAGTAAAGAGGGGGAAAAAGACTTTTCTATTCAAAGAACTTTAAGGCTGTGCCATATTTAAAAGTTGGCAACAACCCAAATGCCCAGTAGCTAGGAAATGACTAAGAAGCATATGATATGTTGATATAAGTATGATTTTACTTTTGTTATAAAGATTGACAGATATGAAGACTACTCAGAATACGGAAACACTTATGTGAAATAGTGCAAAGTGGATTGGCTGAGTACTATGTATTCAGTATGTAGAAATCATTGTGTAAAAAAATTATAAATTGTTTATTTCTACCAGTTTTTTTTATTGTAGTAGTACTGTCAACAAAAAATGATAGCATTAGAGAAGGTGAATGGGTTTGTTGATTATCACAGCCTTTATTGAACAGTGGAAGAGAGGGTCATCTGATGAACCAATAAAGACGGGAGGAGATGTGTAGTGGTTTCCAAGTGATTCTGTAACAGGGACAGAAATATATATTAGTACTAAAAGCCTCAAGAATTATCAGAAAGCTGGATGGCAATTTCAGTAAACTCCTATGTGCCCCATAAGGGAATGAAAATGAAAACTGAACTTTCCACGAACCTGTCTTCTTCCATTCCCACTCTTCTAGTTTTTCTAGCACAACTGTTAGTAACTTGTAGACCTGTGGAAGTCTTATGCACTTACTTACTATACCTCCTTCCTTTTGATACTCATTGCTGGTGCCCTCTGTTGAGCTGGCAGGGGGCTTAAGAGGTCATTTAGGTCAATCTTCTTATTTTACAGATGAGAAAAACTGAGGCCCTGAGAGGTCTTGCCTGTGATCATTTGGTGGCAGAGCTGGGGTTTGAAAAGGTTCTTTCTAAAACCAGTGCTCTTTCCATTGTACCAAACTGTCTTAACACTACCCTTCTTCTTTGTGAATTATTTAAGCCAGTAGCAAAGCAATCTGGATAGTTATTTATACTGAGGTGTGACTAAAGATTTATTAATTCCAGAAGGTACTTCCATTTTAAAAGAAGTTTGTTATTCCAGATGCATCTTTAATTGTAGAATGTTCTGGGTCTTTCTGAATGGTTTCTCTTAGAATTGCTCCCATGCTAGAACATGGGGAACTACAGTTTGGCACCATTTCTGAAAGCTCTCCCAGTCCTGATGGCATCTTTGTCCCAAACACAAGAGATTTTATCAGATTTCTGTGACCCCAGACATGTCATTTTCCCTCTCTGGGTCTCACTTTCCTGTTTGTTGCCTTTTCTCCTTTGTTGCCTTTCTACTTTGATTATACTTCTCTTAGAACACTGCCACTTCATATTTCGTTGGTATTCAGTCACACTACAAATGAATTCTCCAGTTCCAGCAGCAATCCTTGTATTTCCATTTCCATTTTGAGTTTTCACCTCTTCTCCAAGTTTGAAGAGCATTTATAATCAGTATTTAACATTGTATTCAAATATTTCCTGTACCTGATAAAGAATCTTCACTGTAAAATATTAGGCAAGTAGTGGTCATTCAGTTCTTTCCTGCTTGAAGACCTTAGATCTTCCTGTGCCTGAAGGGAAATACGTACTGCAACAGCGTGTCCTTATTAGTTTAGACATATAAAATAACTGAGTTTACAGGACTTAAGGTAATATTTATTCATCATGTTATTTATTTCTTTAAACAGGATTCTACTTTATTGAATCAAGAACATTGTTATTTAACTATTCAGATCCCTTACAATTTTCTCTTGCCATAATAGCATTAGTTAAACATTGCCCACAAAAATTTCATCTAACTATTGCTGTAGATACTCATTAAATTCCTTTTTTTGTAGGCTAAGTTTCCATTCCTAATGAGCTTGCTTTCATTTTTCTCATTAAAAAAAGCTATTTAATACTACCAAAATGAAGAAAAGTGGAGCATGGCGGCTGTTGCCTGTAATCTGTGGGTCTGGGAGTCTTAAAATCAGGGGTTCTGAGCTGCAGTGGACTAAAACTGATTGGTTAACTGCACTGTCTGACACCAAAATGGGTGAGCCCCTGGGAAAAGGGGTCCATTAGGCTGTGGCTGCCTAAGGAGAAGCATGCTGGCCTAGGCTAGAAAAACTGAGCATGGTCAACTGTTCTGTGCTGGTCATTACTGATCATTACTGGGCCAATAAGCCTGGGTGAGATAGGAAGCTGTAGTCTCCAGAAAAAAAGAAAAGACCTTTCCTTTAGGATAAAAGAGAGAGTGTAGAATTTCTATTGTTGAATACTTTTTAAGAATCGTATTTGTGGCTTGGCTATGTTTCTAATAATTTGTTTTTAAAAAAATTTTTTTATGGTTTTTGTGTTTAGATTTGAAGATTGTGTCACCTGGCCTTTAGTACCAGCAGTTTCTCTGTTCTGTGCTCAATGTGACTCACCTGAACACTTCAGTAGTTAACGAGATGAGCCGGGATCGTGGAAAATATGATTTTTATATTGGTCTGGGATTGGCTATGAGCTCCAGCATATTCATCGGAGGAAGCTTCATTTTAAAAAAGAAGGGTCTCCTACGGCTAGCCAGAAAAGGCTCCATGAGAGCAGGTAGGTTATGTGTGTCTTTTATTCCTTCTATGAAGATTCATTCTTGATAAAATTATCTTGTAGGGTAGTAGGCTATTTATATTTAGTTTGCTCCCCTCCCTCCCCCCCAATTTGGAATAGAGTTCTATATTGCTAACAGAATGAGAGGAATCAGCGTTGTAATGAAACAAATCCCCCCGTTCCCCCCCGCTCCCTGCCAAAATGCATTGTCCTTAAGCACAAACATATTATCTCTTCATGCAGCTGCTTGCTTGGCTTCTTCACTTTCCCTTCTTTGTAAATTATGATGTTCCTAAGTATATGACACCAAAGAAGGAATTAATGTCTTTATTGAAATAGCTCTGCTAATCCCCTCCTAGTAGCAGTAGCATGATAGCAAGATAGGCACAGAATTTTCATTGACATCTGCCTTATTCATATACCTTTTTTTTGTTAAAGCATTGCATAGTCGTTACAGCCATTGTGGTATATCAGGGGATTAAATCAGAAATTTTCAATTATAAGACACTTGATAACACACCATTTGTAGGCAGGTGGGAAGGTAGGTAGATGTAGCTAAATAACATGGTAAGGAGTTCTCTAGACTAGGCCAGGAATTTGTGTTTGACTCTGTGCTAGTTCATTTTTTAAATCAGCGGCTTGAATAAAGGGATAGGTGATTATTTATCAAGTCTGCAGATGATCTGGGAGCGATAGTTAAGTCAGAATCCAAAAAATATTGATAAGCTGTTGAACTGGATGAATCTAATAAGATGAAATGCATTAGGGAAAAATGGAGAGTCTTATACTTGAATATAAAATTTAACTTTATCAGTACGGGGTAAGGAAGCAAAGTTAAGAAGCAATTTTTCAGAGGAGCAGGGCAGGGAGAAAGATCTCGGGATTTGGTGGACTGCAAGATCAATGAGTCACCAATATAATATAGTGGCCGAAAGTGCTAATGCAAACTTGACTTCATTAAAAGAGTCATAGTTCTAAGAATAAGGAATTGATAGCCCTCATGAACTCTGTCCTCTCTGGAATATTGTATTTTGTTTTAGACACTACTGTGTAGGAATGACATTGATAAATTGGAGAGCATGCAGTGGAGGTCACCCAGGAATGGTGATAGGCTGAAGAGTTGGTATAAGTTGCAGAGGCCAATTTAGACTTGATTTCAGGGAAAACTTCCAAACAAGTAGAACTGTTCGGAGATAGGATAGGCTGCCTCAAGAGGTGCTAGGTTCTACTTCCTTAGAGGCCTTGAAACAGAGCTAATATGTTATTATGGAGAATCTTTTTGGGTAAGTGTTGATTGGATTAGATGGCAACTGATGTTCCTTCCAGTTTTCAAAATCTGTTACTCTGTCAAATTTCCTTACAGATTTGGGTTGTACAAAACTTGACCTATAATCATATTCTCTAAGTGTAGCAAAGGTGAGATTTTGTGGAAAAATAGGGGAAAAGAACAAAAATGTCAAAGATGTCGAGAATTGTGATGATAAAAGTGAACAAATGATTTTTATTTGAATTGAGAGAAATCTTCTAAAAGGTTTTCATGATGAATACATTTAATATAGACTTTTTGCTGTGAATATTTCTATTTCAATTTTCTGGGAAACTTCATTTTAGGGGCATACTTTGATCCAGTGTGATAAACATTGCCATATACTCTCATTGTTCTTTTTTAATATTTCATACTTATGCACATGTTCGCACTATAAACTTGACAGTTTTTTTGCATATTTGTGAAAGAATATTTTGAAGATATGATTCTCTTTAGTTATTGAACACCTTCCCTCATATTCCCCTTATAATTTTATGTATCCTGATTGATTGTGGTTAGAATGTTTAGAATCTGATGATCTTCCTGAGATTTGAAAAATACTTTTTCTTCATTTCCAGGACAAGGTGGCCATGCATATCTTAAAGAGTGGTTATGGTGGGCTGGACTTCTATCAAGTATGTATTAAATAAAATGACCAGGAAATACTACATTTCTATCTTCAAACGTTTTTTACACCACACCCGGGTTATTAAATTTTTATATAATTATTAAATAATTATTAAATTAAATTAAATCATTATTATTTAATAATTATTAAATTAATTATTAATTATTAAATTATACAAATTTGAAAGCAGTTTTATGTAAAAAATAATTTTGCATTTGCTTCAGAATTATACATTTTAAGATTATTGTTATTTTAAATATTTTCTTTTACCCATCCATACCTAGTAGATTATTGTTGTTAACATCCTTCTCCTTCCTCAGTATAAGGACAGGTGTTCTTTGAGAGTAATTCCTTTGAAAATTTGATAGCACTGTTATTTGTTGTCAAAATGTTAGCAGCAGCGTTGGTTGACTCAGAAAAATATACTGCCATTTATTTTAAGTGGTGGTATGTTTTTCTGAACCATCCAGTGCTTATTATTATTCTTGTAACAACAATGTTGCTAGCAGCTGTTGTGGGGGTGAAGGACCAATAACACTAGCACACTGGAGGGCTGCTAGCACAGGTTCTTTGATCTGCTTTTCTAAGGAAAGCAACTTTAAGGGTTTACAATCTCACTTTAATCAAACATACATATATCATTCACTTAGTTCAAGGGAAAAAGTCATCACCCTGAACTTCAGAGAAAAAGCAAGCAAATTACAAGCAGAAATTATATAAACAGAGCAAATAAACACAAATCAACAGACAGGGCTTCTAGCTGACCAAGACATTACATACCTAGTTACCAGAGAGAGAGAGAGAACCACCAACATCTGGGTTTTCAAAGCCTAGGGGGTTCCTTAATGGCTGCCCAGAGTCTCCACACTAACCCTCTTCTAATGAATGAGCCCCAAACAAAATGCTAAACTAAGAGTACGTATACGCTTCAGGGTCAGAGAGGTTCACACCTCTTGTGACCTAATTGGCAAAAGGGCGAGCCTTCCTGCAAACAAAGGCAAGACTAACTCAAAGGCACTTGATTGCCTTGGTGCTGAGAAGCACTCCAAAAGAAAAAACAGCAAAAAGTCCCAATTTGCTTGCCCTTACAATTCTGAAAACAAAAAATAGTCTGAATTTCATTAGGACATTTTAAAGAAGAAATCAAAAAGAGAAATCTTCTTTCCAGTGATTCTTTATCACAAATTGAAATAGGTAATAGTTTTCAGGCTTTTTAAGGGGCATTCGAAGAATGGTGATTCTGAATGCTGAAGACATTTGGCATTTTAATTGTAATTTTTATTGCCCCAAGTTGGAACCAAAAGAAACCTTGAAATAAATTTTATTAATGCCTTTTATTTTTACATCAATAATTTTTTTGGGGGGACGACGACTTCAAAACAAACACTCTCCTTCTTTCAAATTATACCTTTCCTTGTAACCCTTCCACTCCCTCCCCACAAAAAACACTCAAACGAAAATAAAAAACACCCAATACAGAGACTATAGATGATGATATAAAACATTAAAATGTGAAAAGTAGTAACTTTTTTAAGCTGCTTCATTTAAAAAAATTCCGGTTGAGTATACTACACTATGCTACAGAGGTATCAAACTTACAGGCCTGAAACTTCCTGGGAAATATTTAACAAAATAAATAAAAATACAATAGAGATAATGTTAATTTGTAGTTTTTTTAAGTTAATATATGGTCTTTTTTATCCAGTTCAATTTTGGTTTGACACCACTAATATATACTATTGTCCTTTGGTTAGGACTAGTCAGATTTTCTTTCATTTCATTTTCTGTGTTTAAGAAAAAGTTTATTGTACCTTAGCTGATTTGCACTGTTTGTATTTGTTTCACTGTAGGAACTCTATAATTAAAGTGTCTAACTATTACTTTTTGCACCCTAAATTTAGGCATTAACTTTACATTCTCTCTATATTATTTCAGTTAAGCCCTTTAGTTTTATATTGCTTTCTATAGTGGTTCAGTGTATTGTCCCACAAAGTTTTCTTTAACAAGGTAGAAAGAACCACCCAAAATTAAATCAGGAAAATATTCAGAATACCTAAGTACATGAAATAATCCATACATAAGATTGCATAAAGTTTAAGAGGTTACTTGTATTAATACCACATGTGAATACAGGATTTTAAAAAATTTGCAATTTTGATCTGTAACAGTGAAATTGACATTTAACTTTTTTTTTTTAATTCATCCCACAGTGGGAGTTGGTGAGGTGGCCAACTTTGCTGCTTATGCATTTGCACCAGCCACATTAGTGACTCCATTAGGAGCTCTTAGTGTTCTTGTAAGGTAAGGAAGTTGTTTTTTGCTTGGCAAAAATAGAAATTTCACATGTAAAATTTGTAGTAGTACTTTCAAGCTCCATTTTATTAAATATTACTTGGTTTTGCTTATGAATCTTCTGTTTATTAAGTAACAGTTGGACATTGTATGTTACTGTTAGATCACTAATGTTAAGTTAAAAAGTCTTTTTATAAGCAGAAATCATTTTAAGGGCCCAGTGGAAATCAGTACTTAGTGATTTTTAGTTTTACACAGAGAGCCTGTATAGATTCTATAATTGCAAAAGTAGAAGATTTGCACAGATTATTCATTTAATTCAGTTATTAATTCAATTAATTAAAAAAAATTTTTACTTGTCACAAAGTTAAATAATTCTCTGGAAATATTCTTGATAAGTAGCATTTTGTTTGGCATGAGATCTAAAATAATGGTGTAGTTATTCATTATTTTTTATTAGTTCTCAGATTTTTCTCCCCTACTGTTTGGATGGGTATTTGTTTCACATATGCAATAAGGCTAGGAAAGGGAAAGAAAACCAATAACTTTTAATATCTGGGATGATTTTTTTTTCTTTATAGTGCCATCCTTTCGTCATACTTTCTAAATGAAAGACTTAATCTTCATGGAAAAATTGGATGTTTATTAAGTATTTTAGGGTCTACTGTTATGGTAATTCATGCTCCAAAAGAAGAGGAGATAGAGACTTTAAATGAGATGTCTCATAAGCTGGGTGATCCAGGTAAGAAAAAGATCATATCAAATAGTCTCCTTTATGCATTATTTTTCAAGTTATCCATTTCAGATTTGAGCTTCACCTTGTAAGCAAATTCTATGAGATTTTTCCCATGTTGCTACTCACTGTAGCAATTGCCTCCTGTGCTCCTAAATATCTCAGATAGAGTGTCCTTTGAGCACAAATCAACTGATTTACATTTTTATTGTCATTTTTATGAAGCTGGTTATATTTAATATTTGTGTATTAATTGCTCCCTCTTTGCTATTTTCTGTTTTTATGGTTGTATTGGTATATATTCTGTTACTATGGAGAATGTGTCAGAATAGATAGGACTTTGCCAGGCCCTGAAGCGGATCATGTTAGAAAAATGGAATATACAAAGAACTTGAGCTTTGTAACAATTTCTTATTTTAAAGTGTAGGCAAACAAATTAACCCCTTTACACAAATTTTTCTTTGTAAGACTGGATTAGCATCACAAATATAACATAGATGGAGATACACAGTTTTGGTTTTTGCTTTTAATGAAAATGTAATAAATTTTCCTGTTGTAATTATACTGAAAGCAGATCTAACGATTTATTCTTTACTTGAGAGTAATTGGCATCATGTAGTGGGAGACCTGGGTTCTGGACCAGCTCTGGTGTGTGATAACTCTGTGAACTAGGGCCAATCTTACCTTGGAGGTTCAGTTTCCTCCTCTGTAAAACAGAAGTTGAATTACAGTTCTGTGGGCTGAAATTGTTATGCCCTCTGTTTTTCCTAGGCTATGTTACAAAATGGCAGAGGTTTCTCTTAGCACTTGACATTTTTAACTAAATATTACCCTTCTTCTCTCCTCTAGGTTTTGTGGTCTTTGCAACATTGATTGTCATTGTGTCCTTGATATTAATTTTCGTAGTGGGACCTCGCCATGGACAAACAAACATACTTGTTTACATAACAATCTGCTCTGTAATTGGAGCATTTTCCGTCTCTTGTGTTAAAGGCTTGGGAATTGCTATTAAAGAACTTTTTGCAGGGAAGCCTGTGCTGAGGCACCCACTGTCCTGGATTCTGCTGCTAAGCCTTATACTCTGTGTAAGTACACAGATCAATTATTTAAATAGGGCCCTGGACATATTTAATACATCCATAGTGACTCCAATATATTATGTATTCTTCACTACATCTGTTTTAACTTGTTCAGCTATTCTTTTTAAAGAGTGGCAGAACATGCCTGTTGATGACATCATTGGCACTTTGAGTGGCTTCCTTACAATCATTGTGGGAATCTTTTTATTGCATGCCTTTAAAGATGTCAGTTTTAGTCTAGCAAGTCTGCCTGTGTCTTTTAGAAAAGATGAAAAAGTAGTGAATGGCAATCTGTCCGACTTGTACGAAGTCTTTAATAATAACGAAGGAAGCTTAGCCTGCGGAAGTGAGCAACAAACTGGTGAAAACATCTCCAGAAGAAATGGAAATCTGATGACTTTTTGAAAATAGATATAATTTTTAAAGACTTAATCTGTAATTGTGGTTTTTTTTTTAATTTTTGGCTGTAAAATGAGCTTGTCTGAAAATAGAAATTGTCATTTTAAATGCTGTCTAGAGACAATCTTTTTTTAAATGGTTTCACTAATTTGGGGGAAAAAAAAATTATGACGTGACTTTTCTTATATATCAAGTATAAGACAGTTCACTAAGATGACCTAAATATGGTTGGTTTGGGTTTCTATTAACACTGTATAATTTTAAATTTCAAATCTTTCATCAAAAAAAGCGAACAACTTATTGCACTAAGAGTTTTAATTATAAAAATGCTTTATTTCTTCATTGTTGATAAAGATTGAAATGAACACTTGTCATTTACTAAATGACAATGCATTAACATTTCCTTTATCTTCTTCCAGTATGTGGAAGAACAAAATATTCCAATATAGTATCCTGTGGATTACACAGTTGTGACTCATGTTGGATGAGTCATGAATTAATTTATAATTGACATTAATAGATTATGGGAAATGAGAAATATATTTACTTTAATTTTGAAGTATTTTGAATGAATCTTAAGTTAGGCAAAATGGATAAGAAATAGAATGATTTTTGGCTTAACTGTAAGGGTGATTTTCTGAGATAGTTTGCCTTGTCAATCTAATACAGCGTCCCTATAAAATATTTAGGTATTTATGAATGGTACAGTTACCACATTGAAAATACTCAATGTACAAATTTGAGGAATTTCTTTAAAAAGCAGTTTAACAATTCTTTGCAAAAGTGTTTTCATTCCCTTGTGCCTTGCTGACCTTAAACCATTATATGAATGTGAGTTATTACCAGTAATTTTGCATTTTGTACTATTATTAATGTTCTATTGTAGTACCAGTTATTTTACACTGGAAGGATTTCTTAAATCCCTTAACCTATTGAGATTTGTGTGTAGTTTCATTCTCATAGTCAGTTAGAAACTTGAATGTTGTTTAGGATGATATTATGAGGATGGACTTCAGTTTCTAGAGGGTAGAAAAAACTACTTTGTATTTCCACGTAGTAGTTCATATTAGGTCATTTGATACTTATAACGATAGAGTAAAGGAGGCCAGTTAGTGTACTATAGGTGAGGAAAGTGTTACTGGTTAAATGAGGAAACCAAGAATGTATCCAGTTTTCTTTTCCCTAAGCCATAAACGGTTATTTTTGAAATACTTTTCGTGAAACAAATTGAGAAAAGAAATGATTTTTCCAAAAGCCAAAGGCCTGTAGAACTGATTTAACTACCATGTTTCTCCTAAGATTGTTTGTGGAATTTATTATTTGTTTATAAATTAATTTATTTTTAGTTTTCCACATTCACTTCTATAAGTTTTAAATTTTTCTTCACCTCCCTCCATTCCCCCCTCCCCAAAACAGTGTGCAATCCAATTATAGGCTACACATATACATTCTTATTAAACATTTTCACATTAGTCATGTTGTAAATAAGAATTAGAACAAATGGGAAGAACCATGAGAAATAAAAAAAAAACAAAGAGAGAACAAATAATGTGCTTTGATCTGCATTCAGACTTCATATTTCTTTCTCTGGATGTGGATGGCATTTTACATCTTGAGTCTTTTGAAATTGTTTTAGGTCCTTGCATTGCTGAGAAGAGCTGAGTCTATCAGTCAGTCATCAAGCACTGTAGTTGTTACTGTGTACAGTGTTCCCCTGGTTCTGCTCACTTCACTCAGCATCATGAAGTCCACCTGTTCATCATTTCTTATAGCACAATAGTATTTCATTACATTCATATACCACAGCTTGTTCAGCCATTCCCCAGTTGATGGGCAACCCTTAATTTCCAGTTCTTGGCCACCACAGAAAGAGCTATATTTTTGTACATGTGGCTCCTTTTCCCATTTTTTGTTTGGTTTTTTTTTTTGGTTTTGCAGGGGGGAAGGCAGGGGCAATTAGGGTTAAGTGACTTGCCCAGGGTCACACAGCTAGTATGTCAAATGTCTGAGGCTGGATTTGAACTCAGGTTCTCCTGACCCCAGGGCTGGTGCTCTACTCACTGCACCACCTGGCTGCCCCACCTTTTCCCATTTTTATGATCTCTTTGGGATACAGTCCTAGAAGTGGTATTGCTGGGTCAAAGGGTATGCACGTTTTTATAGCCCTTTGGGCATAGTTCCAAACTGCTCTCCAGAATGGTTAGATCAGTTCACAACTTCGACAATGAATTAATGTGCCAATTTTCCCACATCCTCTCCAACATTTATCATTTTCCTAATTTGTCATATTAGCCAATCTGATGATAGGTGTGATGTGTGGTTCCTCAGAATTATTTTGATTTGCATTTCTCTAATCAGTAGTGACTTAGAGCATTTTTCATATGACTATAGTTTTAATTTCTTCCTTTGAAAACTGCCTGTTTATATCCTTTGACCATTTATCAATTGGGGAATGACTTGTATCCTTACCAGTTTGACTCAGTTCTCTATATATTTTAGAAATGAGGCCTTTATCAGAGACATTGGCTGTTTGTGGAACTTAGAGATAACTTCTCAAGTCTAGTTTTCCTGATAACCAAATATATGATCCTGGAATTTAATTCCCTATTTTCTAATATAAAATGTATAATTATCATCTATAAGAGGTTTTTTAAAAAAATTTGCTGGATAATACTGAAAGTAGACAAAAGAGGAAAAAATTTGAATTGAGTCTTTTTTCCAAATCAGTAACTTTAGAGAAGTTTTATAGTCAAATGAACTATTGCTTCTGACATGTAAATTTTACAGGATTTAGATTTATAATTATTTTATCAAATGTGTCTAGGAATAAATATTGCTATCACTTGAAGAACCTTTGTGAACACTATTCACAAATGTGTATTGACAATGTTTCTAGGATTTTTAAATTTTTAAAAATTATTCATTTATTTTGGAATCTCTTTTTCAATTCCAAGTTAACAGCATAGCAAACAAAACTACCTGATTTAATATTTACAAATGATTCCAATGTGAAATTTAAAGTGAAAACTCTTCAGATTTACACAGCCATTTAAAAATTACAGCCTTGTAATTTTTGTACAGAATTTTGTACAGAATTGAAGAGTTAGAAGAGATCCCAGATACCACTTAGTCTAGCCTATATAGGAAAAAAAATCCCCTTTTACAGTGTACCTAATAAGTAGTTACTCAGCTTTTCTTTGAAGACTTAGAGGAAGAGAAGACCTACTCAAGTAGTCCATTCCACTTTTGGTTAGTTCCAAGTGTTAGGAATTTTTTCTGGATATCAAGCCTTAATTTGCTTCTTTGCAAGTTCAAGCCATTGTTCCTACTTCTGCCCTTTGAGGTCAAGCTCAAATCTTAATTCCTTTTCCACGTGGCAGCCTTTCAGATTTAATCAGATTGAGTTACATTCTCCTCCTGAGGCTCTTCTTTATTAAACATTCCTGATTACTTTCACCACTTCTCATTTGGCATGAACATGAGGCTCTTCTCCATCCTGGTCACCCTTCTCTAGACGTTCTACCACTTATTAGTGTCCTTCCTAAATTGGGGTGCCCGAAGCTGGAAACAGTATTCCAGAACAAGTCTCACAAGGGGAGAATATAAGTGGGTTGTCACTTCTTTATGCTTGCAAATTATGCTTCTCTATTTAATAGAGTCCATGATTATGTTAATTTTTTTGACCACACCAGTTTTCTTGTCTGCCATCTGTATCACACTGGTTGATTTGTGATGAACTTAGTGTGGTTCAGTAAAATCCCCAGATCTTTCTCAAACTGCTACCTAGCTGTATCTCCCTGACTTTCTAAGTATGAAGTGGATTTTTTTTTTTGCACTCCCGCATAAAGCTTTATGTCATTTCTCTCTCTTAAAGCACTGTTCAGCTAAGTGTTCCAACCTAGCCAGATCATTTTTGGACTTTAATCCAGGACTTTGGCCATCCTTCCCAGTTTTGTTACCTGCAAATTTGATTAGGATGCCACCTATGCCTTTGTTCCAGCCATTCTCAATTGATATAAATCATTAACGAATATTCTTTGGGTTATAGCTTTTTAGAATCTACTTGTACGCCAGCCCATAACTAACCATATTTTCTGCAACAGGATGAGAATTTATTACATGTTTTTTCTAGGATTTAGGCAGATATATAGCACTCTCCTGATATAACAATTTACAAATAGGAAATAAGTTTAACTGTTCATGATGAAGTCATGTGGGCCCTTTGATTTTAGAATTTTCTCAAGAATTAAAGTGAAACTTGGTGACCTTTTGTTTTCAGTTCTCTCTTCTCTTTTAGAAAATCATACATAAAAAGCAGTCTACTGTATTTCAGTTATAATAGTAGTTGCTACCAAAAAGATAAAGCTAGTATGTGCTGTTTCCATTAACATGAAGGAAGACAACATAGCAGAAGTGACTTTCTCTACATTTGTAGGATGCAAAACATAGATGAATTTCTTCCTTCAGGTACTTTAAGATTTGACTGTGCTTTCCAGTTTCCAAAGGCTATAGAGAATTATGCTGTTAGCATTCTGTATTTTAATGTTTTGCACTCAAATTTGTTGTGAAGTAACAAGCTGTGAATTTGCCCTAAAACCGACATCTTTTCCCATTTAACAGGCCTAAAAGTGAAAGTATGAGTTCTAGGCTCATTCTGTGACCTCCAGGTCAGCTGGGCCTCAAAAAGGGGTGAGATGCACTTAGGTTTTGTTATGCTGGGATGTTTTAGTAAATGAACTGTGAAACAAAATCAAGATTCACTAGTTTTATTTCCATAACTTTAAATCATATCTCTCACATACTACATTTTGACAGTTCTATTGGGGAGGGAGAAATAAGGCAGTAACACCCATGACAAGAAAAAGCAACAACTAAAGAATGCATTCATGAAACACCACCAGAAAATCTTAACGCTAAAAAATAATTGAGCATGTAGTTTTATTCTAATACATAGACAATTTTATTACAATTAGCTGGTATATAAAGTGTTTTTCACCCAAGTCCACTATTCTTTCCACCTTTCTTGAACACTGACAACTGATAAATAAATTAACTCAACAGCTTCCTATGTATTAGCTGCTGGGACTATCAGCTGAAGGACTTCCCAAGATTATGGCAATAACAATAAGCAGCCAGTACTTTTCTCAGACATCTTAATTTCCAAGAGCATATAAAATTTTAGTCTAGAAAAATAAGTATAGATTGTATAAAATTAAGCTTTTAGATTGAAATCAAAAGAGCACCACCATTTTAACAAGCACAAAAAAAAATACTGAAAAATATTTCCTAAACTCTAGCTATTTTAAGGAGGGAAAAGGAAGCATGCTACTGTGATTTACTGGAACCACACTAAAGATCTGACAAGCTGTACATCCCTCAGGTGCTGGCCAGAGATTGGTGGATGGGGGGTTGGAAGCAGCGCACATGTTCCACAGGAGTGCTTTCTCCATCACCAGATTTCAAGTACTTGTCCAAGATAGTAATTATTTCATCATTTAAGATCTGGAACTTTCGGATTCTCTCAACCATCTTCTTCAAAGGCTGAAAAAAATTTCACATTAGCAAAGTGTTATGATTTAAAAGTAAAATCTGACAACTTGGCAGTAGGTAGGGGCCAAAATTAAAATAGGCTTTAAACTTCTTCAGGCCACAGATAGGTTAGACAGGGTGTTGGTTGCAGAGGGTCACGTAATAAGCAGGAGAGAGTGAAGCCCTACATTTTTTGCTGGCCATCCAAAATCTTTTGGTTGGCTACAAGTGCCCCACAGGCCATATACTGTGCAGACCTGAGTTAAACCTTTTACAGTCTCCCATAAGTGGCTCAAAGTCTCTCCTGGCACAAGTGCAAGTATACTGTTAGAATGAAAACTGAAACAGTATACTACACAGGCAGTGATTGCATTGGCGCTGGGAGAGACTTTGATCCATCATTCTAACAGATGGTAGTTATGAGGTCCTCTTTATGGAGTAGAAGTAGGAGAATTCTGTAGTTTGCCAAATTTACCATCTCCCTCCCTCTTATGCTAAGAGTTTTGCTTGAACCTTTCCCACCCATATCTTTTAATTTTAACAGCATCTCCCTTCTGGTAAAAGTGCAGTAAAAAAAAAAAACAAAAAACAAACAAATCCTGTTTTGTTCTAAAAAGGTTACATCCGTGTGGATGTTAGGAATCCTACTAATCCTACTAGTGGGGGGAAATCATCTTCAACATACCACATTCTTTATCACTTCATCTTTGCCATCATGTTTTTGTACTTTAAGCAGATGGTAGCAGAAGTCCAGTACATCAAAACGACGCTGTTGTCCTAGAAGCACAATAATCATGCATCCAGCCCAGTGGAGCCCATCTCCAAAGCACTGTCTGAAAAAAAAAAAAGTGAAGTATAATTGAGCTTTTTTGAATGAAATTAGTGCAATTACATGATTCTTCTCCCCCCCCCCCCCGCCCAAAAGGCAGACAAGTACATAAAATGGAGAATTCTATTTAACTAGCTGTGTAATTTATAGGCAAATCTTTGAGCCTCAGTTTACTGATTTATAAATACTTCACTGGATTATTGCTAGGCTCAAAGGATAATTAGGTAAAATACTTTCTAAATCTTTTGTGATCTTAGGCATGTCAACCTCTCAGTTTTCTTTTACATTATACCCTATACATGAAAGACACTGGCTCAGATGATCTCTCAAGTCCCTTTCAACTCTGTTCACTTTAGAATGGAAGAATGAAATTACCTTTTCATATTAATAGCTAGCTGCTTTCTGTGATATATCATTGCCCTAAGAAAAATCACAAGTCCCAAATACATCAATTCTCCATTAAAAAATAAAAAACAAACAAAACCAGTAAAGGAAGCTTACAAAGAAAATGGGCAGTTTTCTTAGCATTCTTCCAAACTCTTTATCCTCACCATGTACTTGTTTAAAGATCTGAAAGTAGTTTTTATCTTCATTGCCTTAAAATAGCTAGCTTAGAGTTGGGGCTTTTTGTCTCTTACTTTCTGCTCAGTACCTGGCGTTTAACTCAGCTGTCCTGACTACTAGATGTCTTGTCGCTCTGGGTTTGGAGATTTAGGCCCTTGTCTCCAATTTATGTCTTAACCGAGGTCCTGAGGACCTTAAAGGCTGGTCTGGCTTCCAGGTAAGGGTTAAGTGAACCTAAATGAATATTCTAATCCTTCCATACATAAACAGCCACATCTTTATAGTTCCCGGTCATCCTGATGTGGGAATAATGATGGTCTGACTTTTGGAAACCTATCATTATGCTAGGCATCCTAGCGTCTGGCTTTTCAAAAATAGAGTAGGCTGAAATTTAACAATGCTTACTCTACAGTGAATTCATGTGTTCCTACAGGAATACAGTACACAAACTGCATGGCACTCCAAAGCCTGTGAAATTCCACACATTCATCCACATGCATGACCCCATTGCTTGGGAGAGGTCCACGCCAGATGGGATCATCTAGGAATGTCCGAATCCGGGTCAGGATCACTTCAAACATAGATAAACCACAGCAGAGACGTTCCTTGGTCAGCAAATCTCCTTCTCTTGCTATTGCAATTTGCTAGTATTCAAAAGAAAACGACTTTTAGATAAAATAAGTATGTTTTTTAACTCTGCCTCCCCCTCCTCCCACTTAAATAAAGCAACAGAGAAAAAATAGGCCTTACAGTGTATCCTAAAAAATATGAGTTTAAAAGAGTTAATGATTTTTATGCGGTAGACTGAGGTTCTGATATCTACCTAAAGGATAGTCAGTAAATCTTCTACCAAGGAAGAATTTGACTATGTGGTCTACAACTGAGTTCTCCCCTCTTTAGTCTTGCAATGTATGTACATTAGAACTGTATATTTGGAGACGCTGCTGTTGCTGATGACTTCTTTTTGTATACGCTTATAGATTGATTAACTCAACACTCTCCTTCATGCTAGATGTACATCAAGACTTTGGTTTTGAGTTGATCGATACAGCTGTCATGTACACATCTGGGACTGAGTCAAGACTCTTGTCAGCTCAGAGCCTGCAAAAGCCATCTATTTCTTATTGTTGCAGCCTAGACACTTACGTGTGTGTGTGTGTGCGTGCACGCATGAGCACACTTTCTGTTGCTTCACAGTAAGTTCTTGTTCTAGACAGCAGAACTTATTAGTCCATCATTAAAATGCTTTGCTTTGAGCAGTTTAATAACTACTTCTTCCACGTAGAAGATAATCTGGATACCTTGTTAATGTTTTTTGTATTTCTATCGGTCAACTGGCAGCACATGCCCTCAACTGGTATCATTCACTGTCCTGAAAAAGGGTGTTTTTTCTACATCTTGTTTTTCCTGATCCTGTTTTTTCTTTCCTTCATGTAATCTCAATGACAATAATATAACATTTAAATAGACACCATAAAATACATCATACTCCATACTCATGATCTTTTTAGTAATTGTATCAGTTTCTCAGACTATACATGTTTTATTGGAGAACAAACAAAAAAGGCTCATTTTCACATTTACATATGAACTTGCTATAACCCAAACAGCTACATACCTGAGGTGTCCCCAGTCTCTCAATTAAAGGAACAAGATGCAGTGGAGCATATTTTGATTCTAATCTTTTCATTTTTGCATCAAGTCTTTCACCTTCTGTAATATAACAACAAAAACAAAATACACATATATCACAATCCTAAATTCCCTGGGGGAATGGGGAGTATTTGTAAGCAAATAAAATAATGCAAAGATGATTTTTATTTTATGTAATGTTTGTGTTTGCTTCTGATTAAGTAGAGAAACATCACACCGAGTAACAAATTATATTCACAGCTGCCTAGCTCATTGCCACATATACTGAAAACCATCTAACTTCAGACTAAAGCCCAACTTAGGGGTTTGAGCCTTCTACTTGTACGTACTGTCAACTGAGGCAGTGGTAATCTCACTAAATAGTACTGGGCAAAAAAGAACAAAGTGATGCTTCATTCTTACCTTTGACATGAACCCTTGGCAAGATATTCTGGAATGGAGCAGCGTGCAGCAAATCACACACTTCTTCTAAGGACTAAAACCAATGAGAAAAAGACAAGTTAGGAGGAAAACAGCCTTTTAACTTACCAGGACAAAAAGGTATTTTTGAATGATCAAGGCCAATTGCTGCTATTTACAAAAGTCACACCAGAGGGCACTGATCCCACAGTTAAACAGGATGGGCTTACTTTTCAGACCTACCATAGCCCAGGGGCTGACTCACCAAGCTCTATTCACCCTCAAAGCTATCAGACCTTAAAGAGATAGACCTGAAGCAAAACTTCTGCAGAATGACTCATGTCAATGTTAGGCACAGATGACAAATAAGTCCATCTTAAATCCAGAGAATGCCTATCTCCTAGGCTTTTCCCAGAAGAAAACTAGGGTTTCTTAAATCCTCGCTTGTACTTCAACCAAAAAAGAAATGAGCATCATGGCCTAGAATAGACTGAGGGATTAATTAATGGCAATAGCTCACATTCCTATAATGCTTCTGGGATTACAAAGCACTTTCTTCAAAACTATCTAGGGAGATAAAGAGTGCAAATATTCTCAAAGAAGAGGAGGCTGAGAGGCTAAGTGACTTGGCCACAATCACTGTTCATTCTGTTACACCACACTGACTAAATCACCTTATAGAAACAAAAGAAGCTGAAATAACTGAACCACCTCCTATATCTTACATAAAGAAGTAAACATGTCAAAATATTGAGTTAGAGAACCTTTCAATAAAATCATAAAAAAAAGCAGCAGCTATCTAGCAAGATACAAAACACTGAGATGGCAGGAATCACACCTCACTTTATTTCATTGAAATGTCTAGCATAGTGTTTGGCCTTTTTGGATTTGGTCTGGACCAGTGATTTCACTGGGGGTAAGGGGCTCCTTCCTAAAGATACTCCTATGCTAATTCAGATCAGCAACTCTGTTATAGTCTTGTAAGGGTAGTTGCCTGGGGACACTGGGAGGTTAAAGACTTGTCCAGGGTCACATCCAATATGTGTCAGAGGCTGGACTTGAACCTCTTCCCGAGACCAGCTTTTATTTGCTATACCATGTGGCCTTTCACTTTTCACAGAGTAGACAACTAAGAAATATTCACTGAATCGTATTTAGTTTTATCAGGTATGGTCCATGTCGACCTGGACAAATAAATACAGCAGGCTGAAATCTCAATTAGCAATCCAAGTGACCTTTGAACAAGAACCCAGCCCTTCCACTAACTCCTATGCTAGACAAAAGCAGCAGTAAACCCCACTCTTTAAAACAATAAAAGCTAAAAATGAGCAAATACACTTTCAAGTTAGATTGGGGGGGGTTGGTGTGTTTTGTTGTTTGTACATTTTTTGACATAAGTATAAACATTTGGAAGGATGGAGATTCTTTATCAGGAGGACTCAGTTTTGAAGAAAATAAAATCTCAATTCTTGAAATAAAGTCTTCTTTAGCTGCTGTCCCCACCACCTGAACAGAGAAGCCAGGATGGTAAGGAAATTTTACAGTATTATGGCAAAGCCTTGACTGTAATACTGGCTGCTCTTCTGAGCTCAGCACAGAGGTGGTAAGATTTCTCAATTGCCCACTGTGGAAAGTGTTTCCGAGGAAAGAGTTATAGGAATAACGTAGAACTTAAATCCTAATGGGATATTCCTTTAGTGGTCTCAAATATGATCAGGTGACATTCTGAATTTACATATTTGCCCCTCAAGATATCCAATTACAGAAATAAGAAATCCTGGCCTTTTCAGTTCTTAGGTGGTTTGGATAGGGGGCAGAGCAGACATATTCTAAAGGGGAGGTTCTAATTCTAAGTATATTTGATGGTGCTCCACATTCCCACATCACAAAGGAATGCCAGTGGCAAAAATCTGTCCCTTGAATGAAGTACAACATGGAGAGTTAGAAGGACAAGGAGATATGAGTAATAGTGTGTATGGGAGACAGGACAGGGAATGGATACATTTAGGTTGCCAGAATGGTGCCAAATTGTAAATAGCCTTGAGTTCAAACAGTAAGATGTGCCTAAAGCTGAGGCACTTAGCACTGAGGAAGCAGGGAGACTGAAGCCCGATTCTTAAGAACTGGAAAAGTCAGTCAAATTCCTGATGTATCAATTCCTATTTGTCAGTTGTTTTCTGTTGTCTGCCATTTGCCTAGAGAAAATTCTCACTGGAGGCTTAAAAAATAAATGAATGAAAAAACATTTGTCAGGTGCTTGCTGTAAGCTACTGACTGTGTAAAACATGAGATAAAAACAGAAAAAAAGACAGTCTCTTTTCTCAAGGGGCTAATTCCAGTAGGGGTAGGCAACACTCATAAGAGATCAGTAGCAAGGCAGATGGCAAGACCCTTTGGAGTCCTTAGGGTGTACCAAGAGAACAAGCAGTAGAGCTTCCTGGTCCTTCATCTCTTTGGAAAACTTCCAGTTGGTGACTCCCAGCTCATCCAAGTGGTATGAAGAATCATGTCACTTCCCAAGTGGCTGTTCCATTGGGTCAAGAGGGAGTAGCAAAGGGAAGACAAGGGTGAAGGCCATCCCTGTTGGTTTTTTTTTCTGCCTGGCTAGGGTCTGGGTGGCCTCAAGAGAGCTGAGAAGATGCAAAAGATGTTAAGAAGCTGCTAGAAAGGTTTAGTTTGTTAGGTTATCATTTGAAAGCCCTGGATCTGAGCTCTGAAATGACAGATGTTGTAGGTCTTTTTTTCTTAAGTAGCTAACATAACATGGCCACTGGGAATTCTCAATCAACACTAAATGAAATGCTACTATCACAAATACCCCATAAAGCTGCTCAGATAATATGAACTCCTTGACACAAGTATGCACTTAATATATTTTTAGTTGTTCTATTCAAGTTCTAATTTCTACAGTTCTATAGTTCTTCGATACACAAAATGGCCCTATCTTCTTTTTTTTTAGTTGAGGCAATCTTGGCCAATATAGCTCTAGTTTAAAAAAAAAGACTTCAGACAAAGAGGAGCAAAATTTGGCTTTTAAGCTGACTTCTGTTACTATGAATACACACGTATCACCTAACCATTCTATGCTGGTTTACCCAGCTATAAAAATTCTAAGCTTCTTTTAGAATAATGATAGGTTTGTGGTCTCACTTTTACACCAAAGTATATTCCTGAAAAGTTCCACGAAAAGGTAATTTTTATAAATATTTAAACTACACTACGGAAGTTTGCTATTTTAAAGGAATCCTTCTATAATGTAAATGATCACTGCATAACTTATCTAGCTTAAAATGTAATTCTTACATATTGATGTTTCTTAAGGTGAGGCACACTTATATTCCTGGCTAGATAGATTTAAGTGAATTGACCTGGGTCACAAACATTTCTCTCTAATCCAACTGCCCTAGTCAGGCCAAACTTCTAAGCCTTGTCTTTTTTTTTCACTTTCCATCTCCTCAATCAGTTCCGGTACTAGAAACTTGTAAATTCCTTGAAGGTAGTGTTTTCATTTTTAACTTTATTAACCCCAACACCTAGAATAGTTCGGCTCAGAGGAGGCACTCAAAGCTTGCTGAATAATTGTTCCTATTGTTTTAAAACAAAATTCTCCAACGCCTGTGGGCACCAATCATGATGAGTTAATTACCATTTGATGAACATATGAAAGTAATCCAAAATATAAGACACCTCTCCCCCTTAAAACAAAATGCTCTTCAAAGAATCCATGTTTTCAAATTTTTGGGGAGGAGAGGGTAAGTTTGGAAGGATTAAAAAAAAATCCCTTAAAAAAAATCTGATTTCTAAGACTTTGTAAAACTAATGAAGATTGTCAAAGTTTTGTAAATTCCAACTCAGATTACAATCTTGAACACTCACCAAACTCTGCTCTATGAGGAGACAAAAGAGGACAGCATTTCCCACTTCCCTTAGGTTCTGGAAACAGACTGTCTTCAGTTCTGCATATTCAACAATGTCCTTGAGCTGATGGTGGAAGAACTCCAGGATTCCTAGGAGTGCAAAAAAAGCCAATCAATGCTGCACAGAAGAAAGTGAAAACCCCCGAACCACTGGGATACACACATAGGTACATATCCACATACACATTAGCCATGAAGTTTACATGCCTCTAGGGATATATTCTATTGGGATGCAGGAGTGTAATACACAATTCGATTTTCTAAATTTCTCTCCATAAATGATTTTTCTTGATTAGCCCTCATTTCTCTTCCCTGATGAGGATATTTTTCACATACTCTGTGGTAAGTATTACTTAATTCCAAATCTTAAAAGTTCATGTTTACTTCAAAACTACACAACTCTGAGCAGTCCCACTTCCTCTCAGTAGAGGACTAACCCCTACTTATGTGAGATTACCAAATCCATTCAATTTGAACTTTCCTTTACCCCCTATAAAGCAAACAAAATCCTCACTTACCCTTTCCTTTTCACTCGTTTCAGAAAGTGTACTTGTCTCTTTGTTAAGGCTAACTCCTCCACATTTGCCTCCTCCTTTGCCTTGCCTTTAATCTTTCCTCCTTGCCTTTCTCCTTTCCTTCTGTGTACAAACATACTCAAAGTCTTAATTATCTTTAAAAAAAATTTTTGACCCTGACATCTTTTCAGGCTATCATTCTCTCTCCTCTCCATCACCTGCCAATCTTCTAGAAAGACAGACTAAACTCAATGCTCATCATCTTGCAATTTGACTCCTCTTTTGACTGCCCTACTAAAAAAAAAGTCTTATCAAGTTCATTAATGATCTCCTTATTGTGGAATCTAAGGGTTTTTTTTTTTACTAAGTTTATTGATGCCTTTTGTTTTTATACTAGTCATTTGTGAATATACTGCTCTCTACTTCCACAGTGAACCTTTTCTTTTCACAAAGGAAAAGGAATGGTAAGAAAAGCCATTTTATTGACTGTATCTGATACAGTATTCCAAACTCATTGTTCCCCACCTCTCCAATGAAAGGTAGACAGATAACGTTCTTCAAATCTTCACTAGGAGTAAGACTGGTCAGTATAACTACATAGTGTTATTGTTACTTTCTGCATAGCCATGTTTATTGTTTTATTGATTCTGCTTATTTTACACTCCATCAGGTTCATACATGTCTGATTTCCTCATGTTTGTAAGTTTTACTGAGAAATAATACTCTATTGTATTCATGTGACAATTTGTTAAGCCATCTCTCCCACCCCCCCATTAATGTATACTTACTTTGTTTCCTATTCTTTATTATCACAAAGAAGTACTGCTATGAAAATTTCAATGTATATGAGACCTTTATTTTTGTCTTTGCCTTCTTTGCGGTATATGTCCAATAGAGATCTTATACCTTGCAATCCTATTTGTGACGCCAAATGAATTGGCAAGGCAATAAATACATCAATGATAATTGTGAATATGCCTATGTAGTTCTGTATCGCAAAATATGAGAGACTCTCCATATAGAAGGTAGAAGAAACCAGAGGACCAAATTCCATAACCAGTAAGTCCAACCCATCCAAGCAGCAACCAACTCTCAAAACCAGTGAGATCATTTTATCATAACAGCAAGGAACTTAAAACACAATATCACAGCATGGAGCCTCGACATCCCATAACTTTCCGCCCCTCTGCTAGGGCTTTCCCACAAACACATTCAAAGCACAGCCAGAATGGCTACTGCTCTCCCTCAGTTCTAACTGCTCTGAGAATTTCCTGTTCTACCCTTCCAGTTCCTCTCATTCAACAAGCTCCTCCTACCACATGTGACTTAGGCTTTCTGTAACATAACCAGATCACATAGACTATTAATGGGTGGGAAAGATCTTCGAATTTAAATTACCATTACAGGCCAATAATGGAATCTTGGGGTCAAAGGATAGGAACTACTTAATCACCTTTTGGAATAAGTCTAAACTATTTTCAGAATAACTGGAACATTTCTCAAGTGTACGAACTATGTATTAGAGAGTCCTTCCCCAGGGGTTTTGTCCTTGTGTTTATAAAACTGAGTTTGACTGTTTCCAATTCTTGTTGATTTAGTCCGATCCACTGATTAATTTTTGTATTGGTGTGCCCATCTTTCCTCAGTTTTTCCAACACTTTTTTTGTCCTCTGTCATTTTTGCCAGTTTGCTGCATGCAATGTGAAACCTGGGAATTGTTTTAATTTGCATTTCTAATTTTTAGTGATTTGGAGCTGGCTTTCATATAGTTAATATTTTCAAACTTCTTTTGAAATTATCCATATTTTTTAACCATTTATCCACAAAGAAGTGGCTTGTGGTTATATTTGTGTTTATTTTCTATATATCTTGGATATTAGTCCTTAATCAGAGATACCAAGAGGCAAAATTTATTTTCCCTCAATTGAGTTTTCTTAGCTTTCATTTGTTGATATTGTTCATTCAAAAGCTTTTCTACTTTATGTAGCTAAAATTACCTTTTTAGATCTTCTATGATCACCTGTACATCTTCTTGACTAAGAATTCTCCCCCTAGGTAGAGTAAAAATGGTATCTTCCATTTATTTTCCTCTATTATATACATATATATATATAAAAAAAAAGATGTGACCTTTTATATTTAGTTTGGAACTTTAAGTTTAAGACTTTGGTCTATACTTTTTTTCACAAGGAGAGTGGGAAATTGCTTTTCTAGTTTTCTTAGCAGTTCCTGTCAAAGTTTCTTGGGTTTTAAATAAACATTGGGCTACTGAATTTATTTCTAACTCTTGCTTATCCAGTCTGTTCTGTTCATTCACTTTTCTATTTTCAATCAGTACCATATACTTTCTGAAGATTACTGCTTTATAATTTGAGATCTGGAAATGCTATCCCCTCCTTCTTCCTACCTTTTTCATTATTTTTCTTAAGATTCTATGCTTTTTTTTCTCTTGAAATGAATTTTATTATTTCGCCCAATCTTATAAAGTAACCATCTTGTAAATTAAATTGATATAGTACTGACTATTGATAAATTAATTTACTCAAGAAAGCAAGCAGCATGACATAGTCCACTAGACTCAATCAGGAAGATGTAGATTCAAATCTGATCTCTTGGGCAAATCATTTAACCTCTCTGTGACTCGGTTTCTTTCATCTTAAAGATAAGGGTGCTGGATTTGATAGGAAATAAAGGACTCTCCAGCTCTAAATCTCAGAGTCTTTGAACTTCTAATGTAAGTATCATCACTTTTAAAAATTATATTGGAGCAGCCTAGCCATGAGCTATGGATACCCCTCCAACTCTTTTTAAGCCTTTGTTTTGTAAGTATTTGCCACAAAATGTGTCTTACTGAATTGACTTCCAAATTTTGTAATTATTTTGAATGGGATTTCACTATCATTTCCTCCAGAATTTTGTGGTTGCTATGTAGAAATGCTAATTCTTGGGCAAATATTTTATATCCAATGGCCTTTTTCTCCACTGTGTTCTCATGTTCCTTGATAAGGAATTCAGCATTTGACACTGGGTGATTCTCCCTTTCTCCCACTGCCTTGATATTTTTATCTCCATTCTGTAACACTGTGCTGCCATGGTTCCCCTGCTACCTCTTTAACTTTAGTTAAAGCCCTAATCTTTTTTGATCTAGAGTTTTTTTTATCTCAAGATCTCTTTACAATTAAAAAATTATTAAGGATTCCATTATGTGAGCCATACCTATGAATATTTTACCATACTCAAAATTAAAATTAAAATGGCTTAGTATCATTATGAAAATAATTTATACTTTACAGAACTCCCTAAAGGGTCTTAGGAACTCCCTGGAGTCCCTGGAACACACTTTGAGAACCACTGGTCTAGATACTGAAATATACTAAATGGTTATCCTATCTTCAGCCTATCCCCGTCCAATTATTCACATACCACTGCCCATGTAGACCTCTGAACATATTATTCTACTTAAGTCACACTCTACTCAAAAACCCTAACATGGTTCCCCATTTGTTGCCTTCTGAAACAAGTATAAAAGCCCTAATCCTGATATTTAAACTTTCCATAAGCTGTCTTCAACCTACATTTACAGTCTTATTTTACATCACTCTTTTTTTTTTGTGTGGAAAAGGAATAATCAAATTTCTTTAATTTCTAAATTATAATTTGGCTATCTTTCTAACGTATTTCTTTTTTTTTAAATTTATTTTTGACATGTTTGGTTTTCAGCATTGATTTTCACAGGCGTTTGAATTACAAATTTTCTCCCCATTTCCTCCCCCCCCACTCCAAGATGGCGTACATTCTGGTTGCCCTGTTCCCCAGTCTGCCCTCCCCTCCGTCGCCCCATTCCCCTCCCATCCCC
>CM053622.1:495359764-495406093 GCA_028646595.1 Phalanger gymnotis | reverse complement strand
GCAAACTGTTTGTTTAGTTTATTTCTAGGTACCCACAACATAATAGGCAGGTGCCACAAATAAATATGATATGCAGCCCTGTATTTCCTTAGGACTAGCTATTTCATAGGTACTTTCCCTTAAATGACTTTTTAATACAGTTCCCACTCTCCTTTAGTAGTCATCTCTAAATCTGTGGTTTATCAGCTATTTTTATCCAATTCAAATCACCTCCAGGAGGGTGGGATAGGATTTTGCCTAGATTATTTCTGATGGTTAGGTTAAAACTAGAGTCCACTAGGAAATACCAGATAATTAATTTAGTATTTTTTTAACTGGGAGCTTGAATTTAATCTGTTCCCTGAAATGGCAGCTGAAGGATTAGGAAACAGCAACTCTGACCACTCCCTCCAGGCAGTACTCTGATCCTTTTACCCTTAAGGTAGGAGGGTGGCTCCTAATTATGGAACAATCCATAACCAGAAAATCACTGAATCATAACAAAATGACCCAACCTCAAAAATCCAAAGAGGAAATAAGGACTGGAGATTTGCCTTATTTCATATGCGACTGAGTGGGCAGGGCACCCCAGTTTTTTTGTATGAGAATCCTGGAACAAGTTCAAACCATTCTCAACTGAAAATATCAAAAAGAATAAGGAACAGACACACCTTACAGTTCTACTTCAGAGTAGCATATTATGTTTAAGTAAATATATTTTCCAAAGACAAAGCAGCACTTGTATTCTAAATGGTATACTTAAAAAATATATTGTTGCTTTGTTTTACACCCCTTTTCCTTGCAAAAACAGAGAAACACTGAAGCAAAACCAAAACACACAGTGACTATATAGCTGAGAGAGCATAAAGCATTTCCCATCTCTAGTCCTCCACTCTCCCTATAATGGAGGTGAGTTTTGTTATCCATGCTCTAGAACCAAGACTTTTTATTCTGATTCAGAGTTCAGCTGCTTCTCAGGGTCCATATTCATTCAATAAGCATTTATTAAACACCTACTCTATGTAAGTCACTGTGCTAAGCACTGGGGATACTAAGACAAAAAACAAGCAGTCCATGATCCCAGGAAGTCTCCATCTGAGTGGATCTGGTTTTAAAGAGCTGGGTTTTACTGTTCAAATATCTGTGGGGAAAAAATATCAATACACACACATTTGCTAGGACTTGATTTATTGTCCTTTTTCTTGGCAAATTTACTTTTCCTAGAATTAGTAATCCTGACAATTTTCATTAGTAGTATTCCACATGAATCAATACCTTTGGACTGCAAGGAAAGATAGAATTTATCCGGTGACCTCCCACTCTCCAACCTTCATCGCTTCACCTTCAGGTATGATCCAGACTTGGAAGCTAGGAGCAGGTCCATAATACTGCCTAGGACATCCCCTCCTATGCCTCTTCCCCCACCCAACTAAACATATTTATGCAGATTGAAAACTCCTTAAAGTGAATGCCAGGGCCCTCTAACCTCTGTGCTGAGCATAGGTAATCACCAGGTGTGTAATTACAGTATTATACTTATGATGAGACAGTGTGGTTTAGTGAATAAAGGGTCAGTGCCCCAGATGAAGAAGATTTGGATTAAAGAACCACATCTGAAACATACTGGCTGCTTTTTCCACTACACTGCACTGCGCCGTACTACACTATACCACAGTGTGAGATGCAAAAATCGCTGCCAATCTGCCACTGGTAGTGGTGGTATCTTACCATGAACTCTCTACATAACAAAAATCATAGGCCATTTTTTTTATAAGTATAATTAAAATATACACACAGCCCAGATACACAACTGGGCTTTAAACTATCTGGTCCGACCTTTGATTTTACTCCTCTTCACAAATTCCGTGGTACAGCCAAACTCACTTTCTTTCTGTGGCATTCCATCTCCTGTCTTTACCTTTGCATTGGTTTTCTCCTATGTCTAGAATAGCCTCTCTTCTTACCTCTTGTATGTAAGGTGAATTTTGTTCTTTTTAAGATACTAGTTCCTAGGATCCCCAACCATAACAATCTACTAGTTCCCAGGCTCATAGCTTGTAAACAGTCTCACCACACTTGTTCATCATATTGGAATCCTAAGATAATGTAAACATTTGAGTTTAGTTGTAAACACCTACTGCGCATGCACTATGCTGAACCATCACGATATTGCTGAAGTTAATATAAACTTGTGAGGCTAGTGTTGGCAAATTGCCTTCTTTGTCTGTTCCCTTATAAATCAAATGAGTACTGGTCAGTAAATGGGGAACCCAAAGAGGGAATGCACAGACTCAGAGGAATGTAAAGCTGTGCCTGCCTTGACCAGCCCCCATCAAGGCTTAGTGGGGAATGCACAAGATGCAATGCTGTGCTTGTCTCAATTGGCTCCCACTGAGACTTATGGGATCTTGTGGGAGTTGGAACTTGCATTCTTGCCCGCCCCTTTGAGAAGAGTAATTAGGAGATGCTCTAAGTAGGAGTTGGTGCTCACACCATCAGCAACCCCTGAGAAGAATAAAGTGAATCAAATAACCCCTTATCATGTCTCTGTTGCTGTATTTCTGGTTGCCCAGATCAATAGTGAACCTGCAAGAGGCTGGAGCCCAAAAGCTCCTGTCTGACACATGGCATGGTCAGTGTCTCCTCTCCTACACCTCTGCCTCAGCAAATACCTTTCTTCCTTCGAAATGCAGCTCAAGTGCCACTTTCTACATGAAGGCCTTCCTGAATCCCCTCAAATGTTCTAGCCTCCCTCCCAAATGACCTTGTGGTTAATACTTCTTTATATTCTCTTTATATTTATTCTGATTATATTTCTCATGTATTGTTTCGTTCTTTGTATTTACATTCTCAGCACTTAGCATGATGCCTGTCAAACAGTAGTCCTTTAATAAAATGCTTACTGATTTATATATAACATGCTGTCAAATGAGAGCAAGCTAATGAGTTAAAAATTGTCATAGGCGGTCCTGGCTTCTGCTTTTGTAAGCTCCCTGTGGCATACCTCTGCCTGAAAGGATACCTAATGGGTGTGTTTCCAGAGGAAGAGCCATAGAAATATCACCTGCCTTGTCTGTCTGGGGCAAGAGTTCTTAACCTGCAGTCTGTGAATTAGTTTTTAAAATATTCTGATAATTATATTTCAATATAATTGGTTTCCTTTGTAATCCTATGTATTTTACTTTGTGCATTTAGTGTGAGAAGGCATCCATATAGCCTTCACCAAACTGCCAAAGGGGTTCATGACACCAAAAGGGTTAAGAACCCCTGTTCTAGGGCCAGTGGGATGGTAAACTTTTGATAACTCCTGGGGGCTAAAATAATCTAATGGAGTGGCAGCTTCTTCTAAAAGGCTTTCTAGATAATTTGCTAGATATCAATTTGTGACCCTTACCTCCCCCTCTACTACCCCCATCTACTCTTCAAATCTATATCCTCAGGAGGCAGCATAACAGAGGAAAGAGTGTTGGGTAGGTAGAGGACCTAGGTTCAAATGATGCCTCTTCCACTTATTACTTCATGTGTGATCTCAGGCAAGTCACCTCCCACACTGGACTTCAGTTTCCTTACCTAAATAAATGGGTTAGAATAGATGACCTCTGAGTTCTCTTTTAAATCTAAAATCTTGGCATCAGCAAAATCAGTACCTAAAGACAGAGGAAGGAGCACATGGGCACCAAAATGCAGGTTGCCTCACTCTCCTGCTATAGAGTATCAGCAGCAACTGTCCCAATGCAGAGCTTAGGAATCAATTTTTTTTCAGTAGGCCATTGATTTTATGCAAAAAAAAAAAAGTCGTCTCTGTTTTTGTACTTAACATTGTTTATCAAAGGCACCAAGATAAAACATAACCACACTAAAGGCAGTCAAAAACCTCCATCAACCTATGGTTCTGAAATGGTTCATTCTTCAAACGTCCACTGTGTTCAAGGTACCATGATGACCTCTCATGGGTGCATCAGCATCACAGCTTGCTTGGGAGTTTGGAGGAGGTTTCCATAAAATGATTAAGCAGCAGAAAAGCTTCTATCATCAAGTTTATTAAAAGGACAAACCTGAAAAACACTTCTTTTGAAAGCAGCTACCCTTGTCTGACTAAATGCCATGGACTGAAGAGTTTTTCAAGGTGTTTAAAAGACAAATGCTTTGTTAAAGGGAAGGCTCTAATTCTGATGTCAGCAAGAAGGGGGAAAGTACAGTGTTCAGGACAGCATTTCCTATTACTCATGTGTAATAGCCCTCATTAAAAACAGGCTGGTGAAAATAAATAAACCAAGTAAAGCAGACGGGATCCACCAAATGTTGGCCTCCCATTTCTGCACCCCAACTGCTATCACTAAAAAGTTTGTGAGGCAGATGCCACATTTCAGCTCTGATGCAAAGCAGCCAAGTTAACACTTGAGAATGGGTAGAATTTTGGAAATCTGAGTTCACAATGTGAGGAGTGCTGAAGGGCAGTGATTATGACCAAGAATTTCAAGGACTACCCAGCCTAACTACCTTTGTACAGTTAACACTACTTCCTCAGGCTGGCGTTTAAGACCTTTCACAATCTTGTCTCCTCAAACTTTCCCAACTTTACCTCCCACTCTCTTTCTTCAAGAACCCTCTGCTATAGTC
This sequence comes from Phalanger gymnotis, assembly GCA_028646595.1. Lineage (NCBI taxonomy): Eukaryota > Metazoa > Chordata > Mammalia > Diprotodontia > Phalangeridae > Phalanger > Phalanger gymnotis. The sequence goes on along the minus strand of CM053622.1, from coordinate 495,401,494 downwards.
TGGCCCACTTCCTCACTGCTCCCTAATCATATACACTATGCTTCAAAACTTTCTTGATGGTATTCTCTTCTAGAAGGCCTTCATTAATTCATCTCTCCTCTTGATCCAAATTCATAGCCTTCATGGTCCAACTCAAGTCTTGCCTTCTACCTAAGCCCCTCCCCAACTAGTCAATCAATACACATTTATTAAGCATCTACTATATAGCAGGCATTATACCAAGCTACAGAGTTTTCTGGCTTTTCTAAACTTTTCTGGTATTTACTGTCTGGTCCACTCATTCTAGCACTTAGTCTCATACCACTGTTGACTTTTTACATGTGAATTATATCCCATAGTTTACAATCTTCTGGAAGGCAAGGACCATGTAAAGATTTCATTTATAACTCCCTTGGTGCCCTAAAACAGTGCTGACCACAGAGTAACTGAAAAATGCTTGTCAAATGAATTGTGTTTTAACTGCATGCATCCCTTTACTTCTCTAGCCAAGATGGTAGGAGAAAGTGCATTGTACTGTGCTGCCACAGTGATGGCTTGAACTTCAATGAATGACTAAATGCCTCAAATCCTGACAACTCAGTCAAACCTATGGCATAATATATCTTACCTTGGTGGCAGAGTTGATATAAAGGTAGCCTCAAAAATGGGAAGCCCTGGGTTTCAAGTGCCGCCTCTGACACATACTAGCTGTATGACCTGATCATGTACTCCAGCCTCTCAGTGCTCTGGACAACTCTCTAAGTTTAGAAGTTGCAGAGAAGGTATTGCCCTGTATTGGTGCAGGGATTTACCCAGGAGTTCCCTATACCAATAAAATCACAGGTCTAGTCCCTGCCTCTAACACAAATATTTCTCAGACTACAGACAGAAAACTTTCACCTAAAGTTCTTGTTAACATCATTCTCTCATCTTTCCTCCCGTCTCTCTATCTTTTCTAACTTTCCTTCCACCCAACCAATAGAAATATTAAAATTTTGGCTCCTTTAGGCATCTAGGTGGGACCATGGATAACATGGTGTTAGGAAGATGATTTGAATCCTGCCTCAGATACTTACTAGGCATGGGAAGGAAGGGAAGGAAGAAAGGAAGGAAATTAATATTTATCAAGTGCCTAAGGACAAAGTGAGATAATATTTGTAAAGTGCTTAGCATGTAGTATTTCATTTTATCCTCACAACAACCTTGGGAGGTAGGTACTTGAAATTTCTGTTTCACGCCTGAGGAAACTGAGGCAAACAGAAGAGAAATGACTTTGTTAGAGTCATAAATTTTCTCAGCTTCAGTTTCCTCATCTTTAAAATAGAGGTCATAAAAGCCCCTACACCTCCCAGGGTTATTGCAAGGATAAAATGAGGAGTGCTGTGTAAACCTGCTATATAAATGCTATTATTGCTATTTAATGTTGGAATCTCTGATTTTTTCTTGTGAGTACAAACACTGGACATACACATACACACACACACACACACAATCCCCTATGTGTCAGGGATGTAGGAAGGCTTTGTGACAGAGAACTGGCTTTGAAAAACAATTCTATTAGAAATTTATGATATGTGAGAACATTTTATAACCCATCACAGATTATGTCAACCGTCAAACTCAGTTACTTTACCAAACAAGGAAAATAGTTTCATTTTATATCTTTCAAGGAAAAGAAATTTTTTTGAAAGAAAGAAACTTGTTTTTTTTGTAAAGATAAAAGACTCCTGCGAGGTTCAATTTTCACTAAAAGATGAGACTATGTTGTACTGTCTATTTGAATAGCCCCAAAATAAGTATGCTGCAAGCCACTTTAAGACTGTTACCATGGGAACAGAATCTTTGGTTAAGGTTCCTAAAGACCTAATATGCCCATCTGTAGCTTATGTTCCTTTAAGTAGGGATGAACTCTCATTAGAAGAAAAATCTGTAAAAACAGTCTGGAATGGTTGGAGTCTTTTTTAATCAATCAAACCTAATCAATCAAACCCTCCTAATGAAGCATCTGATTTGGGGAATAAAACTCAGGGACTGCTAAATTACTTAAAGGTAAAATCTGATGTGTAGCCATTAAGCAAAAAGAAACCAGACTGCTCTAGAAATAAGCAGGGATTCAGTGTACTTCAAGGCACTGGAGCCAGAGGTCAAGACATTTCATTCTGGGATGGGGCTAATGAAAGTGGGAGTGGCAATCACATAGAAGAGACTGGTAAGTGGATGAATATATTGAGCTAGGGATTCAAAAGAAAGTTATACAAAGTGGAAAGAGCCTTGGATTTAAATAAAGGTCTCTACTACCTCTGCAAAGAGGGTAATAAGGTGGCTGACCTGGGTCTGCGATTTGTTATTACAACTAATATAAATATAGGAATGAAACAGGCTTTTCATGTCTATCCTTCCTTCTTCCTGGGGGTTGCCTCTCAAATGTACCTGCAAATGCCTGAGTTTGCAAATGGATCAGATACAAAAGCAAAGATCAGAAAAGATGTATTGGCATATGGCTAGAGACTGATTTTTTGGCATCACATCCTTCTCCCCAAACCTGAACATTACTAACAAACAGTGGATTCCTTGAGAACAGGGAATCCTAGCTTCATCTTAGCATTAATTTTCTTTGAACACAAGCCAGATGACTTAATAATACCAGCCCACACTTTCTCCTTTCCCCATCAGAATTTAATAAAGAATTTAGACACTCATTTCAAAGCCACCAATTTGATGGGTCATAAAGATACAGGTCTTTCCACTTATTCTGTCAGCCTCATTGGACATTATTTTCTTCTCCCCCACTCTCTGATCCAGCCGAACTGGCCTTCTCTCCATTTCTCATGAAACCACTCCACCTCCTCTCCTAGTCTTTGCACCGGCCATGCCACATGCCTAGAAAAGATACCCTTTTTACCTCTGCTTTACAGATTCCTTCTCTTCCTTCAAAGACCAACTCAAACACACAGTCTTCTGAATGAAACCTTTCCTGATCCCAAATGTTCTCCCTCCCAAACTACTCCCAACTACTTTGTATATGTTTATATTTATTTGCTTTATATTTGTGCAATATGTGAGGTATAGTATATGTACCAGTCCTCTCCATTAGAATGGAAGCCTTTTGAAAGCAGAGACTGTTTCATTCTTTGTACTTATAGCCCCAGTGCCTGAAGGCATAGTAAATACTTAATAAAAACTTGTTGCTTAACTGATGGAGGCAGTCCAGTTAATTGTTAACAGCTTATTTAAACTGCATTTCAATAAGGAAAGGGGATGGAGCATGCATGAGTGTGTGCATGCGTGCGCACACACTCACTCACACTCACTCACTCACTCACCTGGAGAGCCATACTCATGTCTGGGCAATCGACATATCTTTGGCATCACTTCCATCAACGTCTTCACATACTGAAGAATGGTACCTTGCAACTACAGAGAACAGAAGCATTGATAAACTTGTGTTACTACGAATACTTTGGTAAATCATAAGGTCTGATTTCACTAATGTGAGTGCTCCAGACACATCCCCTAAACATTAGGAGACAGTTTCCATGAGCTGCTGTGGCCCCAAATATTCACCACCAGTTACACTTTCCAACCTACCTTCCACTGAACCTTCCCAGTAAATGAAGAAAAACAGGTTAAGAAAAACCGAGCAACAAAATATTTGTCTAGTTGGATGCAACATTCTGCACCACAGTTTCTCACATCTCTCTACTGAGAAGGGAAACGTGTTTTATCATCTCTTCTCTAGGACCAAGACTGGTCAATGCAATTAAACTGAGCTTGGCTGCCTCTGATGCTATTTTACTTATGTTACTTGTAGTCACTGCATTTATATTATTCTCTTTTTTCTTACTTGGCACAGTTCATACAGTCCTTTCCATTTTCTGGAATTCTTCAGAGTGGTTGTTTCTGATGGCACAAATACATTCCATTCCATTCATGCCAGGCAGCTTCCTAAGAAGCTGAGAATTTCTCCTCCCTGTTATGATATGACTGCCAAAGATTCATGATGCAGAGATGGCAGCTGAGCTTAGAGGCTGATCTCCCCTTATCTACTAAAGGCTCCTACCTACTGAAATGGTTCATTATAAACCATTATCACACTTCATTATGAAACTACAGGGTCTATACCCCCTCCTCCACAGTGTGTAGGCACTAAAGATGATAACAATGATAGAGATACTAACCTCAAGGATATCAAATTCAAATAGAAACAGCACCACTAAACTGTATATAAGAATCGCCTGCTGACAGCATGCCAATTTAAAAAACCGTAAACCAACATCATCTACGTTCTATTGTATTTTTATTTATTTTATTAAATATTTCCCAATTACATTTTAATCTGGTTCCAGCAGCACTCTGGAGTTTTGGGCCCCTTATGTTTGCCATTTCTGTTCTACATGGTACATCTTCAAATTCATTAGTAATGTTGTCCTTAGACCTAAAGACAAGGACTTCAATGACAAGGAGGTTTCATAACAATAGAAAGAACCCTAGTTCTGGAATCAGAGGATCTGGGTTCAAATTCAGCCCTGGATGCTTACTATGAAAAGTGATGTGTTGGACGAGAAGCAACAGAGCACTGGACTTGAGCTCAAATCCAACCTCGGAAACTCATGAGCTGGGTGATCTGGGCAAGTCACTTCCAGGTCCACATCCATGATCTATGATCATCATTTCTTTTTCTTATAAAACTCATTTAACATGGCCAGTATTAAATGTTATTAAACATCTTGTGTATTTGTAGAGAGTTAGGAGGCCTAAGCTTTATGCCTGAATTGCTACTGACTTGCTAACTAGCCCAAGATAAATTAATCTGCTCCTCTGTGCTTCAATTTCTATACTATTATTAAGATGGAAATAATACCAGTAAGCCTTTAACTACCTCAAAGGATTCATCGGTGAGTCTGGAAAATACTTCTGGCATTGCCAAACAGAAAATACTTTTGTACTTAACACCTTGTTATAAAGCACTTTACAAACATTAACTCAATCCTCATAAATCCTTTCAACTTCAACTGTTACTCTTAGGTCTCCCCTGATTATATTGTTGTTGGAGAAAAGTCCTGGGTCCCGATGATTTATTTTAAATTCGTTTTGATTCACCATAAATGAGTGTTGGCCCAACTGCCAAAGGCCTATCTATAGTTAGGATGTTAGCCATTTTAAGGCAGCAACCCCTATGACTCAGAGAACCAGAGATGGACAAAAGCAGAAGCTTTTGCTCAGAATAAACCTAGGAAGTGGTACTGCGACAACGCTTCTCAAACTTCTCCATACCCAAGACCAGCAGTGGGGAACACATGGCCTTCCAGGTCCCTGGGCTAGGCCTTCTGACTGAATTCAAGATTTACCAAACAAATCCTTTTTATTAAAGACTGTAACCCTAGCAATACTCTTTTTATTGCAGTAGAAAGACAAACAACTTTGAAAGATGTAAGTACTCCGATTAACACAATCACCAACCATGATTCCAAAAAATTGATGTTGAAAGAAGGCTATCCATCTTCTGAGAGAGAAGGAACTCAGGGCAGAGAATGATAAATTTTTTTTTTCATAGGGTGGGGAATGTGGCCAAAGTGAGAATTTGTTTTGCCTGACTATGCATATTTGTCACAAGGATTTTTTTTTTTCATCTCCCCCGCCCCACCCCCGACAATGGCCCTGGGGTGGAGATAAATTTCTGTTAATTTAAATTTTTTTTGTAAAGATATCACTGAAGGAATATTATAAAAGCAATCCTAGAAAGAGGAAATTGCCAAGTATGCTTTCCTTGCACAACTCCAGGGGCACCACTGCTACTACCAAATTATTGCTAAGAACTTTTTGACTCCCTTATGTTCAACCTCTTTGAAAGTCCTTTGGCAAGGTTCCTGGACATTAGAAATCTCCCAGTCTTCAAAGTGATACAATACTAGAATTTACTCCTAAATATCCTGCAAAAATCTATCATTGTGGTGTAGCAGAAAAGGTACTGGGTTTGCAGGTTCAGAACTCAGGTTCAAAACCCAACTCTGTCACTTTGAGGAGGTCACTCAACCTCTGGCCCTCAGTTTCTTCATCTGTAGAATGAAGGGGCTGGGCTAGATGGCCTGAGGTCCCTCCCAGCTCTGGCTTTATGGGTCTGTTATCTAACACTAACAATCTCACAGTGGCAGTATATGCCTGTGAATCACAAAAGGCAACATACATATATGGTGGATATAAATAGGCTATATGTAGCAGCCTATTTATATCCATGATAGCCTATATTTGAAGAACTTATGTGAAAGATATCATCAAAAGCATGAATGACTGAAAAAGGAGATGAGCCAGTCATGAAGAAAGAATCAGAGATAAAAGATGGATTTAGGCTGAGGGATATCTTAGCACATATTGCTGAGTGCGTCTGGTAGGTCTTCTATGGAAGAAAGACAAGGACAGGAATTTTATAGTAAGAAAAAGAATGGAAGAATTGTAATCTGCACTGGTGAAGGAATTCCACAACCCCTCCTTATCAGTAAGATTAAGTATCCATTAAACACACTGGAATCAAATGATTAGCGTTGGAGGGGCTGTAGAAAGATGGGTATACTAATGCATTACTAGTAGAACTGTGAATTAGTACAATTGTTTTAGAAAATAATTTGGAATTATACAAATTAAATGGATCAAAATGCTGATACTCTTTGACCTTGATTGTACTTCTAGGAATATGCCCCAAGGAAGTCACTGATAAAAAAAAAAAGGTCGGAAGGGAGCCCTTCCACATACACCAAAATCTATTATAGCAGCACTTTTCTGTGTTTGCAAAGTACTACAAACAAAGCAAATGCCTACTGATTGGGGAAAAGCTAAATAATTGTACTGTATGAGATGCAATGGAATATGATTACGTTATAAGATGAACGTGATGAACAGAGATTAGTATGGTAAGACTTATGTGAACTGACTCAAAGTGAAATAAAGAAAACAACATATAAATGGGCTAAAAGAATGTAAACAGAAAGAACACAAACCACAAAACAGATGAAACTGTATGTTGTAATACTATAAAGACTAAGCTTAGACTCAGACAAAGGATGTGAAAAGACATTTTCCTTAACTCTTGCACAGAAGTGGATGTTCATGGTTTTGAAACACTGTATATAACAGTGGAGTTTTGCTGAGGGATTTCCCCCCCCCTTTTTTCCTATTTTAAAAAATTATTCTTTGTTAGAAGGGATAGTACTTTGGGAGGGCAAGTGGGGGAAGGACACAGAGAGAAATGGGGGTGATGTAAAAGCACGAGATGTCAATAAAAATCTATTTTAAAAAGAATCAAGTGGGCTTTAAAAACTGGAACACATAGGGAGAAAGTTCTAACAGTCACGGTTTCAGAAAATAAGTTTAAAATAATAATAGTAATGGACATAAACTAGTCAATAATGTACTCTATATTGATGAAAAAAAATCATTCTTGCCTTGTGTTTATGAGGTGTGTTCTTTATCAGAGAAAGAGAACTCCCACAGTCTTAACCCCAGTAAGTACTGAAGAGTAAGTGGCTAAGCCATGACTTTTCTGCAGGAGCTCTCATTTACACAGCCTTTCCTTCTCTCTGTGTAATTAGCTACTACCTTAACAACAAGACCACAAGGTCCAGATTCAATAAGAGAGACACAGGAAAATGGTAGGTCTTACTAGTCATCATTAAGGGTCAAAAACAGAATACCTATCTCTGTCAATGTTTTTTTTTTCCACTTTAAAAGGCCTTAAAAATGTCAATAGTTGCTTCCAAAGTTCTTACTCCCATCCAGTCTAAGTTCTTTTTTACCACCCTACTTCTATTTTGAGGGGTGGTGTGGGATCCTGGAAAAAAACAAAAAAACTGGGGGCACCTAGGTGCAGTGAGTAGAGCACCGGCCCTGGAGTTGGGAGGACCTGAGTTCAAATATGTCCTCAGACACTTGACACACTTATTAGCTGTGTGACCTTGGACAAGGCACTTAACCCCAACTGCCTTGCCTTCTCCTCTCCAAAAAACAAACAAACAAAAAAACTTGGAGCCAGGAGATCTGAGAACCAATTAGTCAATCACCTAACAGCATTATGTGCTATATAGAAGAAGAAACAACCCCATCACCCAGGGAGTTTACATTCTGTTCTTTGTAATAGGATATGTGACTGCTGTGCAGACCGCATCACCTTGAGCATCAGTTTCCTAATTGTCAGAATTAAGTACCTGTGTTACCTCAAAATGGCATTTTGAGGAAAACATTTTTTTTTGGTAAATGTTAAAGCATTTCAAAAGTTCCTTTTTTGTCTTGCCTTTGAAATCCTGGGAGCAGCCAATCTGCTTTACAGAGATAGAAAAGGCCATGTATGCATACAGAGACTCTCCATCGAGAGTCATTAATAGCTTCCTCATGGCAGAGTGCACAGTTATTACACGTGCTCACCCTTTTTGTGAACACAGGTCAGAGACTCAACACTCAAGAATGAATATTCCTCGTTCAAGAAACAGCAGAAGCTGAGGCAGTGATATCCTGGGAGCTCCGTGTGTTTACCCATGTGGTTAAGGGTGTTGATGAGAGATGTTTCTGAAACTCAGCCTCCTCTGAAGAGCAGGGGTATATTGTTTACCCAAAGGGCACAATCTTGGAAATCTAGCATTCATACACAAGAAAGAAAACAACCAGCCCTGGAGATTGTGCTGAAAATGGCCCTAGGTTTAAGACTAGAGAGACAAGTGGAGTATTTAAGTAGCAAGCATCTCAGAGTGAGACGAGCACTACATGGTATCCTCAAAGCTGGAGATGATGTAAGGAATTAGAGCTACAAGATGAGAGAAGACCTGTACTTTGCTTTTCACTCTTACTTATGTAAGTCTCCCATTTAGTCAACATTTCTGCTTAGAGAAAGAGGACTAAAGATGGGCAAAATCAGAGTTATTCCATGGCCCTGAACAATCTCTCTTGTATAAGCCATTTTGGAGTTATAAATAGCATTTCCCGGACAAGACAAAACTGCACAAGTAAGATAGAGCAAGTGTTCACAGTGGAGTAACAAACAATTCAATTAACAACTTGCCTCATCAAAGAGAACAGTCCCTAAACTTTTAGCAAGGCCTTGGAGAATCATTTTCTTAAAACCATGAAATCTCTGTGTGACCCTGTCATATAAGCACTATCTGCCTCAGTTTCCTTAACTGTAAAATACAGATAATAACAGGGTTGTTGTGAGGATCAAATGAGATAATATTTGTAAAGCACTTGATACAGTGCCTGGAACACAGTAGGTACTTACTAAATGCTTGTTCTCGTTCTTCTCTTTTCTTTCTCTTTTCTCTCTCTCTCTCTCTCTCTCTCTCTCTCTCTCTCTCTCTCTCTCTCATTGTCCTTTCCAACTTCCTTATCAATGGAAGTAATCAAAGACTCATCTTAGCCTGATCATTAACCTAATCTTTTGAGGAAGGAGTCTTTCCTGGCATGGTCAGAGAGAGATTTGGGGGTACAGTTAAAGACCGATAAGGCCTTTCTCCATCTCTCCTCCCCCTTTTTTCTAGGGTAATTTATTACCTGGCTCTTCTCTAGTTGCAGTATTTATTTTTATCTTCTATTTCTGCCTCTGCAGTGTTTGCGAAGCAAATAATCTCTTCAGGTCTGATTTTCTTTATAAGAAATGCCTCTTACAAAGAAAACGTTCAAATGCCTCTTTTTATCGAACATTCTTCTTGTTTTTGTTAGTGGGCAGGCTTAGGTTTACAGGGTACATTTGTCACCTTGGGTTTGCTGGGTGTGTCATCTAGAGCTTCTCTGCTCTTCAGAACATATCCTTCCATCTCCTGTGGTTTCTAGTGGATGCAGAATAGTCTTGAATTATTCAAATTTCTTTTCCTTTATATTTGAAGGTTTTTCTCCTGGTCACTTTGCAGAACTGTTATTTGCCATCCAAACTACAAATTTATCCACTATGTGTTTTGCAGTTTGTAGCACGGGACTTTTTTTTATTGGAAGCAATCTGTGGATTATTTTGATTGGCACTTTGTTGTCTGTGTTCAGAAGTTCTGGGCAGATTTCTTGATTAGTTCTTGTATTATGGTACACTGGTTTTTTGACTTGTGTTCTTCTGGGAGACCTATGATGTTTAAGTTGTCTTGATACTAGCTGTTTCTGAGTTCAATATGTTTAGTTTGTATAGAGATTATGTCTTCTTGTAATGTGATTGCTTTTTGCTTCTTTTCTTCCAGATTATCCTTCACTTCTGCCAGGAATGCTCTCCCTCCTCATCTTCACTTACTGGCTTCACTGGTTTCTTTTTGATCATAACTAAAATCTCATTTCTACAGAAAACTTTTACATTCCCAATCCATTGTTCTTTCTTTGTTTCTTTGATGAGGTTTGCCATAGAGGTACTACTTCTACTCTGCAGGCCATAAAACCTACTTTCACAACTCTTATTCCTCTCTTGAACCACTGACAAACATTTTGTTGTAATTTTGTTCTCTTTAGAGAATCCACAGAGTTGTGTGCCTCAATAGGTGTTGATTTCATTTTCCTTTGCCTTGTAATATTTATTCATAGATGTCTGGCCATATTTAGATGACCTAGAGGCCATTTTCCCTTCTGTTATTAGCATCAATCAATCAATCAGTACTTATTATGCACCAGGCACTCTGCTAAACACTCAGGATAAGATACAAAAAAATGCAAAAGACAATCCCTTCCCTCAAGAAGCTTACAACCTAATGGAGGAGATGACATGCCAAGAAAAGCAAGCTATATACGGGATAAAGGAAATAATTAACAGAAGGAAGGTACTGAAATTAGAAGAGGTTGGGGAAGCCTTCTTGTAGAAGGTGTAATTTTGGCTGGGACGTAAAGGAAGCCAGGGAGGTCAGCAGAGTGGAGTGCTTATGTTCAAAGCTTTTAATAAAGTGTTCTTCCTCATGAGAGTTTTGATAATTTCAGTCTGTCTTCCTTACTTTTCTCTTATTGCTCACTTTCTGACTCTTTCCCCTTTGGGAGAGGTTTCTCAGTGGGCTGAACATCAAAACTGTCCCCATTCTAGGGAATCCCCATTTCACCAGCCTCCGTCTCTGCCCCAACTACTTCCAGAAGGAAAGAACTGGGCCCATGAGAACTAGCTTTAGGCCCAGTGGATCCACTCACACATTCTGGCATCTTGTCCTAGTTTCCTGTGTTCTTCAGTTCTCTGAAGGCTAAGTACTACTGTACTTCCACTTTGCAGTCCCAAACAGAACAAGCTTTTATGATTTTGTGTGTCTGTGCCTCAGGATGGAATTTGGGGTGATACTGAGTTGAGATCAAGTGTAAGCCACTGGATGGCCTGAGGGTGGCAGATAGGGCAGAAAATGGACCTCATTAGAGTGTCACGTATTGTGAAAACAACTGAAACTGCTTTATCTCTTACATATAATTCTAATTTTGAAGAGATCTGAGGTCTCTTATCCTTTTCAAGGATAAGAGAAATTGTCTAGCCTTCCACTTTGTTGGTTACTTCACCCAGAAGTCTTCCTGATTAGGCTTTTGGTCAGAATAATGTGGAATGTTTTCAGTGCATGACTTTTTTTTTTAAAATCTGAATTTAAAGGATGATAAAGTTTCTCTTTCTAGATAAGTCCAAAGGCTTCAGTTTAGAATAACTTTTAAATGCTTTCTTAATATTTTTCAAAAGAGGAAGATGCCTTGATCCACTTCTACAAAGTCAAACAAAGAAAACCCCACAAGAGGCCATTCCAGAAAGTTGCCCAAAAAGGTAAGTAAAGATAAAGTTAACAGCACACATAAAAATCTTATTTCACTTTTCATATAGGCCTATCCTATACTGTCTTTCTAAAAGGAAACCCTTCAGCTCCCGGTAGGGAAAGAAAGAAGTCTACTCTTATTTCTCATACTGGAAATACTTCCTCCAAATTCACGTTTTAAAAAACAAAGGACTTAAAAGCTCTGGAGCTTGGCTAACCTGTGAGGAGCTGAATGAACTGATTTCAGAATAAAGTGAACAGAACCAAGAGATACTACAACAACATTATCAAAAACGAACTCTGAAGGACTTCAGATCTCTGACAAACTGTAATGATCAGCCATGATTCCAGAAGACCAATGATGAAGAAATAGGGCTACCCATCTCCTGTTGAAGAAGTGATGGAATAAGATGTAGAATGAGACACACGTCTTTGGATATGGCCAATATGTGAACTTATTTTTCATATTTATCCTAAGAATTTTGTTTTTCTATTCTTCTTTCTTTTTTTTTTGTTTTTGCTAAGGGGAGGGGAGAGAGAAAAAAATATTAGTTATTTGGAAAAAAACTTAATTTAAAAAAGAAAACATAGGAGAGTCAGATGAATTAGGTGAACTTTAAGAGATGAGGCCACTAATTAGGACTTTGACAGGGGAAGAACTTTAACTGAGGCTCCTTAACAGGTGTGAACATGCCAAGGGAGTAATTAAGTTTTAACAATGAGGATGATTTAATTAGGTTTGTTGTTGTTCAGTCTTTTTAGTGTGTCAACTCTTTGTGACCACATTTGGGGCTTTCCTGGTAAAGAAAGTGGAGTCATTTGCCATTAACTTCTCCAGATCACATACAGATGAGCAAACTGACAGAAGCAGGGTTAAGTGACTTGCGCAGCACTGCATAGCTAATAAGTGTCTAAGGCTGGATTTCAACTCAGGTCTTCAGACTCCAGGTCCACTGTCCTATCCACTATAAAGTTACATAAGGATGCTTTTAATAAGTCCTCTAAGAGGGAACAAGGTTGATATTCAGCAGAATTACTCAAAGACCAGATAGGAGATCTTTGTAAAGCCTGCCCCCATGACCTGTAAGACAATGGCTATGGCCAAGAAATGGCATATGCTCTTGGCTGGAGAGATGGTAGCTCTGAGAGATATGCTGCATGTCCAAGAGGTAAGAGTTCCTGAGTCCCATACTTTAGAGAATTGTGAAGAATTTCTGGGCTAAGAATTGATCACTTAAGCTTGAGGAATAGTAAAGGGATTGGGTCATGAGGCAGAGACATAAAGCTAGGACTTTGTACTCCCTTAGTACTATGAAATATTCAGACCATGCAGTTCTAGTGTGAACGGGGATTTCCTCTAGCAAGTTCAGGGTTGTTTTCCTTCTGGAAGGGAAGAGAGGGAGAAGAGGGCTGTCTTAATACTTAGGGTTGCACTATAAGGTTTGGAGACCCGTACAGATCCTCGGAGAAGAAATGGAGCGAGAAAATATAAAAGATTAACACTATTGTAGCTCCAAGTCTGTTTCTATTCTGGATCAATCCCAACCCATAGGGTAACACTATAAGGTTTGAAACCTGTATAGATCATGACAATATAAACTAGAGGGAAAGGAGAATAAATTACTTATTTGGGCTCCTGTGAACCTTCTGCATTCTTTCTCTGGCACAAAATAAAAGCTGTCCTATATCTGGCATGCACTATTATCCTCAGTGCTTCTATGACAACTAGGAACCTTTTATACATATTGGCATAGTTAAAATTATAAAGTTCCTAAGGAAATCTGTGTAGCAACAAAATGAGCAAATGGGATATGATTGAGAAGCATCCCAAGACTGAATTCAGTCTATGTAATCCCAAACATAAGACCCTCAGCCACGGGTTATGTTCGAAAAGTGGAGTTTATGTGATCCATCTTACTGACCCGTATCAGTTGGAAATCCCAGTCACATGAGGAAAGAAAGAAGGGAGGAAGAAAAATAAGGGGAAGAGATTTTCTAAAAGTGACCTGTTTAAAATTGTATTTCAATTTCCTCAGCAATAATTTTTCTACAGTGCTTTGATAGTAGGTAGTTTTTTTATTTTTCGAATCCAATCCAACAATCAAAATGTTAGCGGTACTTTTATATTTGTATAGTACCTTTCTTTTTAAGGAACAGAAGGCGTGTGTGTGTGTGTGTGTTTTTAAACCAGACAAATCAATAAAAATACCCTGGAACTATTCCTTCTTGGGTTGCACATAGAGAAGATGGGTGGCAGTCATCCTAACAGGAGTTAAGATATCCATGAAGCTAAATTTTATCCATTCTTTAAAAAAAAAAAAATAGGAGAATCACAGTGGACAGAAAGCAAAACAGGATTATCTTACCTACATTTTCTTTCCACTTACATGAATTAAAATGTCCAGATAAAGGAATAGAGGGGAGAAATATAAACTTGTAAACTTACCAGGCTCTTGACGACCTTCAGTAACTCTTCCATTACCACAGCAATGCCCTGATAGCCAAGAAGTCTGCAGATGACTTTAAAATGTGGAGGACCCACAAAGTTTCTATAGTTGCTATAAATGCTGGAGTAGGCCAAGTTCAAAGCCTAGAGAATAGGAGAAAAAGAAGAGGAAAAGGGAAAATTTTCACTATGAATAACATTGTGGCGTGGAAGCAAGAGTCAAATGTACAGCTCTTCATCTACAAAGTTGAAAACTAAATTCAAGAATAAATTAATATGCATAATATACAGCACAAATATCAAATAAACTCTATTACAAGGGATTGCTTTACAAAGTGTTATGTCTTCAAAATTTTTTATGAAAAGGAATAAAATAATGTTTTAAGCACAGATTCCCTAAGTAGAATGCTAAGTAGAATTAAAGATTAAAGTTTTCTAATCTTTTTAAAGAGGATTTTCATTAAAACAAATTAAAGTGGCCTCTCCTCAAAGTGAAAAATTGGAATATAGTTAATAGTTTGGGTGAGGATTTGGAGGTAGGAGGTATTTTTTCACCTCTATATTTCCTCTGGGTTCAACTCACTTCCTGCCTTCTCTAAATAGTTATCATTAACACCCCTCAACTCTTCCTTGGCTTGAATTTTTGGTTCCAAATCAAAGTTTTTTTAAAAATTATTATGTATTAGTTGGCTGATTAGAACACTTGAATAGAAAATAGGTGAGCTCTAACTCCTGTTTGCCAGGAAGTGGAAGTGAATAAAGACTCAAAGGACACATATTCTAGGAAGCTGGGTCAACACTACCAACTGTGATTCACACTATACTCTTGTTATTATAATTATATTTCCCTAAAAACACTGGTTACTGAAGAATTCGAACATTCTTTGGACCAAAAGTTCAGTAGGAAGGAAAAATGCAAGTACTATTTAGTTTAAAAACAGTATTGAGGTCAAATCTAAAGTCATAGGGCTTTCTGATTAACCAGCTCAAAAAATATTAACCAATTATACAGGTATACGTTCAGATTAGTGTAAACAATAAATCCCTTGAAGTGGTCGTATGTATCTGAATTTGCACTATTTGAAATTGTATGTAAAATATAGTCATGGGTCCAGCCCAATGGAAATATGCAGTACAAAGACAAATAATATGACCACTTCAAGGGAATTTATTATTCACACTAATTCCACCAATACTACTAGTACTAACACTAGCTGTTCACATTTATTAGTACTATTAGCCTTATTTTACAGGCATGGAAACTGGTCCAGAGAGATGAAGTGACTTATCCACAGGCTGAGAACTAATAAGATTACAAACTAGGATTAGAGCCTGGGAATCCTGACACCAAATCTGGTGCTCTTTCCCCCAAACCCTTATGGACCCTTGTGAAAGGGGCCTATGAACTAGGATGGGAAGAACTACATCTTTATTTTCACTAAACCTTTTATAAAATTTAGCATTTTCTTCAATTATTTAAAAACATTATTATGAGAAAGGTTCCATAAGCTAAGGAGCCCATGCCAAAGGTCCATGATTTATATGGAACTCTCTCTCCCTCCCCCAACTCTGTGCCTATGCATTCAAGGGTAACCAGAATGAATAGAAGCTTTTACGTATTCTTTATATCTGCCAATTTATGGCCTCCAGATAACTTCTAAGAAACAAGGAAGACCTGAAGGCATATTAAGTCAGGATCACACCTAGGCAGGAACACATCTTGCTTCCTAGACCTAAAAGTTAAAGGCATTTCTAACATGCCCAGGTTCTTCTCTGCTATCAACAAGATTGTCAGTGAGTCACACCAAGTAATAATGGATCAAAAATGGGATAGTAATGGTTTTTTCTTAGGCCTTCCCAATTCATGAGTCTCAAGGAGCAGTTTAAAGAAAATGGAGGAATTTCAGGTGGTGGTTTGGGTCAAGCACAAAAATAAAAAGGTTGTAGGCTCCTTTGACTTTAATCATGCTTTTAGAAAAGAATCTCAGGGCACATACCAAGCCTTTTCATCTAAAATAGTAAGTCTTTTAGGTTTATTTGTTTTTTTAATGGTTAGTGCCACTTAATTCCTAACACTTACAAAAATATCCAGGAAAGTCAAAACTCTCATAATCTTAAGATCCAGAAATCTCATTTTGGGTACATCCATGTCTAAAAGAAGGTACAGACTGACTAGGTGTGGGTGTTAGCTTTTGCATCAGGGCAAGAGAGAGCATCTGATGCTGGATGCTGGCACAATCTTTGCATAGTTTCTCATAGGAAGGGGAGCATAACCATAGAAACAGAGCCAGATTGCTACCAGTTTGCAAGTTTGAGGATTTGGTTTCGATTTAGAAGTACAGCAAGAGCACAAAGGAATATGGTTTGTAGAAGCTTTGAAAATAGATACTAAAATGTGCCCACAGAATTCACCAGTCTGCCCTTTTAATTTAACTCAAGTAATCAAATTGGCTTTCTATTTGTCTGGCACAAATCATACAAAAATGGCTGTGCTAGGATGGTTACAGGAATAAACTAAGAAAAAACGGAGGTCTCCCTCCATAGGAGGGCGTAAGAATGCTGGGGTCTATTCATGCTAAATTTGGAAGCTGTAAAAGTGCCCAAATTCAAAAGTGAAGAACCTCAAGTGCTAGAAGTGACCCTAATGTCCTTCAAGTTCAACCCATACTTCCCCCATACACAAACACACACACACACACACACACACACACACACACACACAAAAACCACTCTGCCTCAGACATTTACTAGCTGTGTGACAACCGGGCAAGTCACTTAACCTTGATTGCCTTCCCTCCTCCCCCCCACCCCCGACCCAAAAAGAATACTGCAAGAGATTTTGTCAAATGGTTTCTAAAACCCAAGGAAATTATATTTACAGTATTTTCTTGGTCTATCCCTAGTAACTGTCAAAAAAAGAAATAAGGTTAGCCTGTCCCAGCTCTGTGATCATGCTTCCTTCTCTAGATAGTCATCGACCAGCCCTTTCATAATAATTTAGAATTTTTCCAGAAGAGGAGGAAAGAGCATATGCATTTTAAGGCCCTTACTAATATGCCAAGTACTTATATTATCTCATTTGATCCAGAAGTCAAAGTCAAGTTCAGATACTAGAGAGACCTTAAAGTCATAGAAGGTGAGGAGTGGGGAGGGGCAGGGAATTTGCACCACTGAGAAACCATTTGCCTTAAAATCTTAAGGACCACAGCATGCTTTTATATTCAATCCTCTGTTACCTTCCTTGCTTTTGTCTTCTGTACCGGTCTTCTAAAAATCAGAGCTGGCTCAATTTCTAGCTCATCAGCTAGGCACCTTTTTAGATGACTCTCTCTTTCCTCCTCACAGCAACTGTTTCCCTGCAGAATTCCAATTCTTGGCATCCTACCTATCCTTTCTTGGGATTCTCAGAAACAGATTCTTTAAAATCTATAGTGCACGTCAGACCAATTTCTTGCTTTCCTCTCTTTTGTGTTTCAGGCCCTCCCCACCCAAGGTTCTTATCACTAGACATGTGACTGCAAGACCTAGCTGTTCATAAGGATTTGATTCAGAATAGAATTTCCCTTTGTTGTTTCCTTCACCATTTGAAAGAATAAAATTATTATTAAGTCAAGACTACGAATCACAAGCTGATCCACTTATGGCAGGGGGAGAATTCTAGCCAATATGTGAATAACTGAAGGCCCCTATCACTATTACATCATACACCTTTGTGTCATGCTTATATTCTGTTTTCAAAACTCATCTATTTTCTCTTTCAGTTCAGGCAGTCTATGGTATACTCTGATAACAATACTGCTTCTGTTTCTTACTGTTTTTCTCCACCCCAGTGCTCTCTTTAAATTTTTCCTCACTAATACACAATTTTTCAACATATAATGCTATCTGTCTCCTTTTCTCTTTCCTATTTCTTTTGAATTAGGTAGATCTACATTCCAGTCACTTATCTTAGGCTTGTGAGGTTGAATTTTCCTTCCTTGCACAGGTTCTCTAATTTTGCCTGCTAGCTGTACTTGTAAATTTATTACTGGTTCCTTTCTTAGAGTTCATTCATCTGTCTTAAACTTCTAGATGTTCCCACAACTCTTCTTCTTCCTACATTATACACTTTCCTATACTACTAGGAGAATAGACACTATTCTCTACTAGGATGGCAACTCTCATGTGACCGATATATCTGTGTGCAAAACACGGTACTTTGCAGCCACAAGGAGTTAAAAATTCTAGAACTGGTAATTGGAGGATGAATATAAAAATACTCTGTATAGTATTAAGCACCGTAAATGCTAGTTTTGTTTTTAAATTTGCAGATGACACAAAGTTGAGAGGGATAGCTAACATACTGAAGGACAGGATCAATATTCTGTAAGACTAAACTTTCACAAAAAGACCATGCCCACTTTAAAATAAATTTTGCTCTGCATGTCGCTCAACTAAAAAGAAAGCCCTTTCGTTGGGATTTATAAGACATAAGACAAATAAGACAAAACTCTGTTTCTGGCCAGGAACCTGTCATTCCTACAGTTTAAGCTATGGTCCAGAAATCCAAATCCTATTCTCAGATAGCAATTTCTTAACTAACTACTCATCGCCCAGAGCTGCCTTTTCTTCCTGAATCTATTGCCTTTGATCAGTGCTAGCAATGAAAATAACACTTATGCCCTTAAGAACTCATCTTGTTTACCAGAAACTTTGTATCTTTAGCTGTGCTTTCTTCTGACTCTATCCCTTGTGCTCACACGAATGATACCTTCAATACAGAACCACTTATTTAGTATCCTTAAACTTAGTGTCAGTACTTTGGGTGCAAACTGGTCCCATTTCTATACTATAGATACATTCCAACAACTACTTACAATTATACAGTGATTTAAGGTTATAATGTTCTTTTTCACAACAATCTTGGGAGGTAGTTAAAATAATACCCCTGTTTTACAGGAAGACTCTGGTTAACTGACTTGCTCGTAGTCACACAACTATTACATGCTGAAGCCAGGAACCCATTATTTCCTAAACCAGGGGTGGGGAACCTGTGCCCTGGAGGCCATATGTGGTCCTCTAGGTCAACTGTACCCCTTTGACTGAATCTAAACTTCATAGAACAAATCCCATTAATAAAAGGATCTGTACTGTAAAACTTGGACTCGGTCAAAAGGCTGTACTCAAGGACAGGTTCCCCGCCCCTGTTAAACCTAAATCCTTCCACTATACCTGCTGCTGGAGGAAGAGCTGCCAAGTATATTCTATATACTTGGATGGCAACTCCAACGATTGATGTAGCTGCTGCAGAGTGTGACACTTCACAGCCACAAAGAGAGTGAAATCTCAGGATTGGTATTGAGAATGAATGTACACATGTTTTGCATCGTATAGAGCACTATAAAATAAAAGCTAATTAATTTTATTTTCAAATTTGGAGATGACACAAAGTTGGGACGGAATACTGACACTGGATGACAGGCTTGGTATCCCAAAAGACCATGTCAAACTAAAACATCGAGCTAAATCTAATTAGATGAAATTCAACAGGCATCAATGTTATCTTATAGCTGGGTTCAAAGAAATAAACTATAAATCTGAGATATGGGGAGCAATGTTAAGCACGAGTCTGTCTGAATAAGAACTGGAGATTTTAGGGGGCCTGCAGTAAGAGGCATGGCTTTCAGCAATGATCCCCCTGTAATCTGTCTTGATCAGCCCACATCTAGGGTACTGCTTTCAGTTCTGGAAGTTAAACACTGAGAAGAGCAATCACGAGCGAGAGGCTTTGAGTTCATGGTATATGAGGCTCAGCTGAAGAAACTAGGGATGTTTAGCCTGAAGAAGAAAAGACTCGGGGGAAACATGATAGTTGTTTTGATCCTAGAACACATATATAACAAGAACACCTCAGAACGCTTTGTTGTCCATAGAGATATAATTTAATCTGCATGGAGGACTTTGTTATGTGCCTGGTGACAGTGCTACATTTTGTGTAAACAATGACATACGTGCAAAACCGTGTGCTATTATTTTTGCAAATTCCAAACCTAACAGTTGTTTCGAGATTATGAGAAGCTACACACAACAGGACCCTGGAAAAAGTTAAAGGTCTTTGATTAGCACATGAAAGATGACCAGAATCCTGAATTTTATACACTACTGCTCAGTGGGAGCCACAGATTACAAACATTTTAATATTCTAATGGAGTTGGACAGTGGAACTGAGGAGAAATGAGGCACTCTCAAAAAGGGAGCGGAAAGGAGAAAGGAACAACAGTAAAACTACCTGAATGAATAAATTATGAAAACATAATTCAAATTCATCATTAGTGCCTTTCTTAAAACAAAGTTTCACTGTCGGTATCAGAGATTTGGACCAGATTGTTAAAACTGCATTAAATTACTGGACACTAAACCAAACATTAATATTAATTTTTAAAAGTTAAAAAACAATAAATCCCAAATCATAGTGCATTTTTTTAATAGTCGAATGAATATATTTTGAGCAAAATGACTTAACATGAACTAAAATATTCTCTCAACCAAACTAATGTTTTACTCAATCCAAGGCTGTGGTCAGCAAGCACAGCGGTGGGAGTAAAGACAGAGAAAGGGTCTGTAAAGGATGCAAGATTTGCTAGTTAAGACTGAATAAGCCATCAATACCTGAACACAGTTCTTTAAAAGAGGACAGATTTATTTCTTCTTTAGACACATCTCAGTTACCAATCACTGCAGAGCACATTACCTTGAATATAATAGGGACTTAATAGTTATTGACTGATTACAAAGTGTGAGGGACTGGAGAATATGATATTTGGGGAAGTATTTCTTATCCATCCTGAACATGTAAAAAGGATTCACTTTTTCCGCTAATGTATATAAAACCACAGGCTGGAAACACTCTAATACAATGTAATCTTTCAATATAGTTTCATGTGTTTTTTAGATTCATTCATTTTATTCTTACAGATACTAGTCCTGTTTTTTTTTAATCTACTAGAAATCTCAAATTTCTTTTCTTTTCTTTTTAACAAACATCATTTCTACTATGCGCCATGGTGTTACTTAATGCCATAGAACTCTGCTGAAAACAAAATTAAGTATAGTATATAGTTAATTGTGCTCTTAAATGGCAAAGCTTTCAGCACTGAACACTTTTCCTTTTTAATATTACAGCTTATCTGGCATGATGCTACTGGCTTTTAAAAAACTTTATATAATAAATATGTATATTCATATTCCCTGTATTTTGCTTAAATGTCATATGCACAAAGCAACTGGAGAAGAGCCTAACCAAAAATCCTGGTTCAAACTGTAAGGAGGAATTATCAAATCAGAAATGCTGCAAATTGATAAGCAAAGAGGCTAAAACCTGTTACATGAAAGCTCAGGTTGGCTGCATCAAGAAGTTATTTCTTTAAAAAATAAAAATCCTACTTAATCTAAACCCTCTTGCCACCCCTCCCCCATTCCCACTCCTTTACACACACACACACACACACACCCCACCCAACCAAAAAAAAAAAAAGACTCTTACTCTGCTGATGTCACTGAAGTGCTAACACATTTTTCATTTGGAGCATCACTGAACTAAGCTACACAATGTAATGGGAATACTCAAGGAAGAAGGGAGCTGTCCAAGAAGAAGAAGGAGAATGCCATCATTTTTTGGTGGTGGTGGGAGGGGGATGTATTTCATGATAACCACAGCAACCACAGTACTTAGGCACGACATGCTCACAGATGAATACAAGTAGAGGACAGAGAAACAGTATTACCTGGCATCTCTGGAAAATAAAAATGTGTCAGGCAACAAGAACTCAGTCTCCAGAGCCTGTAAAGATGATGATGGGCTTATAGCGCTGCAAGAAGGAATCTTCCCTGGCAGCAGGGACACAGAAAAACTAGTCTTTGCTTTCCTTTCAAAAAAATCAAACGCTGAAAAAAAATCTTTTCCAAAAGCATTGGATCTTTTTAAGGTGAGTACTGCTATTTTATTCAAACCTCTCGATGGCTTTTTGAGCATACTTATTTAAAAGACTAGCAATTAACTTTCCATAAACCATTTTCCCAAATGACAAAAGTTTTAATTATTTAAAAACTTTTATCAAATTCTACAACTCTGCAAACCTAAGTTTTGAAAATAAAGGTAATAAGAGATCATCTTGGTTTTTATAAAGACCCTTCTACACATCAACTTTTTTTCTATTTTAATTACTATTATTGAATATAACTTACTTCATTGCTTTTCAATATACATTATTCCTACCAAAACAAACACACAAACCCAAATTCAAAGAAATTTTAAATCCTGAACCAAACTGAGTTTTGGGAAAAATTTTAAACTGTGTATCCAATACATTAGCTTGACAGGCTAGATCGGATATTCTGAACCTGGGATCCTGTCCTTGGACAGATTTTGGGGAGGGGGGCAGTGTCTGTAAACTTGGGTGGGAAAAAAAATTACATCTTTATTTTCATCAGCCACTGGTTCCTTTTGTTATCCTATGCAGTTTATGGATTTAAAAACACTACTCTGAGAAGGGGTCCATAGGCTTCTCTAGACTTCCAGAGGGGTTCCTGACCAAAAAAAAGTTTAAAAATCCTTGGTCTAGATATATAAACCTCTTTGCAAAAAACTACTACTAATAATTATAATAATTCATGATTTATTATTATATCATATCATTATGATAATCATAACTTTAAAAATAAACCAAAACCTTTATACAACCTGGATCCTATACTCTTAAAATACCTTAGTTTGTTTCGGTGTTTTTTTCCCCCCATCTCTCTCCCTAATCCTGGCCACTTTTTAAGTTTTAGAGTGAAAGACCAAGATTGAGTGGAGATGTACTTAATTCATCTATAACGTTCAATTTGGTATACTGCATGCAAGAGTCCAATTTAAAATCTTTCCTAAAAAAGAATGCATAAAATATATTTGCGTGTACATATGTACACCCCCCCCCAAAATAGTAAACTAAAAATGTTTTAGATTTGGAAAAAAGTCTCCAAGTATCTATTGAACTACTATACACCAAGAAATATATTTTGCTCACATTATCACCAGAAGCATATATTTAAAAGAATAAAGGTTTTTGTGACCCTCTGAATATAAGTCCAATCAAAGCATTAACTAAATATCATTACTGAAGTCTTTAGTATTAGATTTCTGATCCTAGGCCCTGTGCTGCCACATCTGTTATTTCATATTTTTTCCTTATTTCATTTCAATACTCCATTCTTTATCCTTTGGCATTAAGAAATTCTATCATCTCCACTAGCTACCTTTCATTGAGTTCTATGGAAGCAATACATTCCTCATTCACTGAATACCACCCAGAAAATGTCTCTACATAATATTTATTTTCTCATTTCCTAAACATATAAATTTGAATGTTTTTTCAGCTATAACAAGGAGTTAATCTTTTTGTAGAAAAACAGAAACCTAAACACTGTGTTGTTCCCTTTAAGAGAAAAAAAAGAGATGGAAACAACACCTTGGGAAAGTTTTTTAAGGGATGTCTCCTTAATGGTAACTCATTTTAATAACATGCCAAAAATTTTTAAAATTTATTTTACCAGTCCCATTTACTTCCTCCCAATAAAAACAACAACCCCCCAACTAAGCTGAGGTGTAAGCTCTTACTAACCCCAAATTATCAGTTCTCGGTAGGTAAAGATACACCAGCAAAATATTAAAAATATCGGCAAAAAAAATGAGATACATCTCAAGTAAAGGTCAATGAACTAGGTTTCAGGATAAAATTATCCAATTATGTAGAGGATGAGATAATCTTGTATTGCCATTCTGGGATTAAAATATTAATCATGTTTTGATGAACTACACAAATGTATACTATACCCATTAGATTGCTAATTGATATGTCTAAATCAAAAGATATTAGTGCGTCTGCCAGTATGAGTCCAAAATCTATAATCACACTGATATAAAGAATTCCCAATGTATATCCCAACACATGTTAGCAAATATCACATATTTATACCTATGTTCAACAGCTCCAAAAATAAACTAGAATGAGGTTTATATGGATTTTAAAAGGACTTTGAATGTTCTCCAAATTAGAATGTTCTTGCAAACATAGTAGAGTCCCAATTATGTTCAATAAGTATAGATGATACAAAATAATATTTTTAATTGAATTTGGTTCCAGCATTGATATAAATATCTTTAAGACAAATCCTTCATTTCTTAGCCTCTCTCTAGACTTTATTTCACTTTGTGCTCAGCCCTACCGACAAAGAGAGAATAGACACCATGAATAAGCCACAATTTGAATAATTAAGTATTAAAAAATGTAGTTTCCCCTTGCCTTCACCTGGAGAAGTACATGTAAAATAAACATAATCAGTAATTTTTTTTACTTATACAACTTCTTCTTCTTATGGTAGCAGGTACCTGTTAACAATTTTATGTTTTAACCAAGAGGCATCAGTTGGTGGCCATGGGAATAAAACATTTAGCAGATATCTTCCCTTATTTTGATTAGGAAATGTGCATCTAGCCAGGGTGTTGAAAGATCAGATCTATACCCAAAGAAGGATGGGATCTTACAACCAAAGGCAGAATTCTTATTCTCTGATGCTCTTTTGTGTTATTTTGAGTTGAGCAAATAACCAGGTAAAGGGGAGTTGTGGGAACCCAAAAACGAAGATTAAAAAAAAGGGATTAAAGAAAGAGTTCCACGATTACAAGATTTAGGATACTACCCTTCAACCAACCAACCAGTGTAGCCCTCTCATTTTTCAGTTAAGGAAACTGAGGTCCCAAAAAATTATGTGACTTGCCCAAAGTCAGCAAAGTAACAATTTCCTTTCCAAAATGGGTTCTGACCCCAGGGCCTCCAACTCCAGAGCTAATACTCGGTCCAAGCAACAAATATTCATTAAATTTTGCCATTCAATTTGCCACGCACTGGGCTAGGCAGTGGAAATACAGATGCAAAGACTGAAATAAACCCTCCTCGCAATGAGTTTACTCTATTACTACAGCGCTCTTATCAACAACCCCTGTCACAATCTTCACAAAATAGGTGCTTAAATAAATGGATGCACAACTATATGGAACTATTACTTAACACACTCTTTTCAAATTCTACATTTCTCTCTCCCGGGGTTCACTTAGCATGTTCCCAAGGCTGATTTCTTCAGTACACTGAAAAAAAGTTCTGTTTGTTTTTCAAGGCAGAACTTTTTCTTCAAGGAGCATCAAAATGGGAGTCACCGTGCAAAACGTTACCGGAAGTACTGCAATGGTGATGTGGCCGACCATGGCCAGCTGTGCTGACAGCTTCTACAGTATTATGTACCACCCCAACTGGGACAGTATGCTGTCTGGATACTCAAGGAAGAGTTTTCAGAGGGAAGAGAGGGTACCTGCTAGCCAGTCCTCATTTGTAATTGAAAATCTAACTCCACTGACCAAGTACATTCTTTGTGTAACCTGCCAATCAGCAAACCCATCCAGTGACCAGTGCAGAATCTTTCAGACAAGGGAACAAGATCCATCAATTGTTGGCAACAGAAAGAAAGACCTGGCCTTGGGCATCTGGCTTACCAGCAGCATTCTGCTCCTCATCATCGCTGGCATTCTCCTCTATGGGTGTCTGAACATATGGTGCCGCAAGAGACAAGAACATAACGGAGGCCTAAATCGAATGCCGCAACCAAATAAGGGAGAGGACTGTAGAAACAACAGCAGCAGGGATCCAGGTGAACTGGAGAAGTCAAGCCAACCGCTGGTTCCAAACCTTGAAGACCAACAAGCTGATGAGGTCCACCTTGCAACAATAAAAGAAAATCTCTCCATTCACATGGAACCTCCTCTGCTGAAATGTAACCACCAGCAAGTGATGTCAGTGATGGGCCAGCTGCCCCATATTTCTCAGCTGGGAGGGGCTGTAGCTTTTTAGACAGAGGAGTTGAAGAGCCTCAATCAACCATCAAATTGTCAACAAGTACTTATTAAGTGCCACTTATGTGTAAGGCACTGGAAACACAAAGACAAAGAATGAAATCATTCCTACTTGCAATGAACCTACATTTTCAGTGGAGAAGACAAAAAGTACATACAGCAGAAATATAGTTAAGTCGTCCGACTATGTTTTGCGGCTCTCGCCTGTGTCCCAGTTTCTTTAGCTACGATGTGAGGCTATTATCTGTCCTTGACTACTTTAGAAGTGTGAGAATAAATGAAATAAAAGTAAAAATACTGTAAGAGCTTCAGTAGGAAGGCATAACATAAATCCACACAAGTGATGAGTGTACCCTCCTATAGAATTGAACCATTAAGAAATGAAGTACTCTAAATCCTGTGCCATGTATGACTTCTAGTTGGTTACATCTTTCCATGTATTCTTTTTCTTCACAGCCTACGCTTTCATGTCCTGTAATGGTTTAAAAAAAAATTAAAGGTTTTAAAAAATAGTTTGCTTAATTCAACTGATGTGTGGGGAAAAAACAAAAGAGCTTTCTGATTAGCAGAGGCTATTACACCATTTTAACAAATAAATGTTTAAAAATATGAATGGTGATAAGAGTGGGGGGGGGTAGGGGGAGAGAGAAAAATCAGAGGTATTTTCCTCAAGAAAAACACTACTAGCTATGCTGAAAGCTTCTACAGAATTTTGTGATTTTGTGTGTGTATGTGTGAGATATCACTGGTGTCAGCATTACTTGCACCCTGCCAACAACCTGGTACTGTGATTCAACCATAACAACAGGTCCATCAGGAGCCCACACTCAAAGCTAGCCTTCATGCTCTGCTGGGATAAGCCCAGGGTCACATCTTCATGCCAGAAAGAGGCACCAGATGAGACTTAATATTACCACCATTATTCAAGCAAAGGAAAAGTGGAAAAAATGAGTCACTCTGTGGATAACTTGAACCACAAATACTGACATAAACCTATAGACTGAGTCTATACCATGTGGTAAGGTGTGGAAGGAAGAGGGAAAGGAAGGGAGGGAGAGAGGAACTAATGAGTGTAGGGAGGAAGGAAGGAAGGAGGGAAAGAACTAACGAATGGATAGAAAGAGGAAGGAAGGAAGGATTTGTTAAGCACTTATTATGTACCAGGCACTGTTGTGCTACATATAGAGAAGTTTAAAGCATAGTATCTGACTTCAAGAGGCTTATAAACAGTCAAAACTGAGCTACATGGGTGAATACATTCTTAAAAGAATGCCATTTCAAATCATGTAAATTGAAATGTTAAATCTATGAAAAACTTGAGAAAACAGTTATTTTATGAAATTGAAGATTTAAACAAAATACTACACACACATACATAAATACATGATATATATATATATATTCTACATATAACTTTTTTACTGAACCTGTGATTCACTGGAATAGTGAACTTCAAAAGTGAAAACTCCTTTTACCTCCCAATGGAGATCTACACTTGTCTGCGGATTTAAAATCTTAAGAGCTGCCCGAGGCACTGAGAGATTAAAGTGCCTTCCTCAAGTTTGAGTGAAAGGCAGTTCTTTCTTTCGCGCTTTGGGGCTAGCTCTCTACCCACTGCACCACACTGATTTTGCAACAGAATGTACAATAGTCTTTTAATAAAATCTTTTCCCTCAAACTGGAGATGAGTTTAAGGAGTTAAGAAAGGCCTGAAGGGGTAGCAGAAAAACCACATGAAGAAGGCAGGTGACAGAGATAAATTTTGACTACTTTGCAATTTAAGGACCAGCCTCAAACCTCTCTGTACCTCCTACAAACCAAAGAAAAAGCAAAACCTTCTTCTGAAAAGTGACACCCAAGAGGAAAAAAGCCCCACGTCCCTTAAACCCTGGCAATCTGTAGTTGCAGTAGGATAGGGCAGGAGTCCTGACCCATTTCTACCAATTAGAAATACATGAAGACTACACTCATTCTTCAAAAATATACCCCCATTCTCAGTTAAAACAGACATCATTTCTATTTCTATTTTTCTATTTCAGATATCATTTCTATTTTTGTTCAAAATAATTCAGTCAAATCATCAGATTGCCTAATACCTACACAAGGTATAAGAAAGAGGAGTCTGACTGGGTGAGTTAATTTTTAATAATGGGACACCTGCACAGGATTATGCCTATATTAATTTTTTTAAAAAAGGGAAATGTTGAACTATAAACATATTACCTTCTCATTTAATCGTTAACACTAGCCCCAATTAAATTACCGTAGAGGCAACATTATCTCCACCCCAAGTATGTAGAATTCTAGTAGGAGAGGAAACACGGCACTGTGCATTTGGAATCAGAAGAACTGGGTTTGATTGCCAGAACAAATACTTCCTAGTTATCTGGCCCTGGAGGCAAGTCAGTTACCCTCTCTGAGGCCTCAGGTTCCACATCTGTAAAATAGGTATTATGATAACAGTACCTCTCCAAAAGGGTTGTTGTGAAGGTCAAATGAGAGAATATACGTAAAGTGCTTTAAACTCTGAAGCAGGAGTTATTATCACTTCGCAGCATCCAATTCTAGCCCTTAAGTCCTAATGCTTCATTATTAAATAAACACAAATCTCAAAGTTACAAATGGGTTACTTGGATTCTCTGTAGAAGATTTACCACTTCAAAGATTTTAATTTTACAGTGATGTGGTTGTAGACCATGATTAAACACTGATTCGGAAGCTTGAACCACTGAAAATACCCACTCAGAATTCAGAGGAACTCTCTTGGAAACAACCAACCCTCGCTAAGAAAATCACGACTTCAGTAAACCGAGGGACAAACAACTAAAGTACTACTGCCCCACGGACACCTTCCAGGAATTAAAGGAGACCATACTGGACCAAGTCAGTTTCTCATACACTTATTTGATGCCTATAGCAATGCCTAAACACAAAAGAGCAGCCCTTAAAATACAGGTGTGATGAAAATGCAGAATTACAACTAAGTTTGACATTGGGGCATTCAGACAATTTTTAGATTGTTTAGTCATTGGGAAATTAGGACTTCAGGCCAAATCTGACTTTAGCTTCCAGTGGAGAGAACTGTTTTAAGCCTACTTCTGGGCTTGGCAGTCTCTGGTGTTTTGTTCTTTGGTAAAACTGGAAGAGATCCCAGATGGATCTATACTTATATTTCACAATAAAAACAAATACCAAGTTGCAAGTTATACATTATAGAAAAGAAGGAAACAAGCATTTATTAAGCACCTACTAAGTGTGAGGCACTATAGCAGGTACTTTACAAATATCTTATTTGATCCTCACGATAACAATGTAAGTGGGCTTATCTCTATTCTAGAGGTGAGGAAACAGGCAGACAGGTTTAGTGACTAAGCCCAGGGTCACACAGCTAAAGGTCTGAGGCTTCATTTGAACTCAGCTCCTCCTGACTCTAGACTTCACACTCTAACCACTGAGCTGCCAGCCGCCTATAAGAAAAGGTGACAATAACAACGGATTTGTGTATTATTACCCACTTTCCACAGATAACAATACATAAGGCTGTCTAACCTCTAGTTGTGGTTAAATTCCCTTTTTCCTCAGATTGAGACCCAATCCATAAAACAACGTTTTCTTCTGCTTAAAAGCACAGACTGGGGGGAGATTTTGAGAGATTCTTCTCTGGATTTTACCCTTGAACAGAAAAGTGCCAGATGAATTTTCACAAGAATAACTGTAAAATAATACAAAAATTCCCTGACTCAGCTTATCAATTTCATAACTAGAGGCAGAATAAGATATGGCCATGATATAGTAAATTATCCAAAAATGAGGGAGATTTCTGTGGACTCCAAGTTTGATAAGACAAGCTTGTGATATCTCCAAAAGTTAAGATGATCTTAGAGAGCCTCTAGAAGCACAGAATCTAGCACCACGGAGGCAATCGTCCTATCACACCTTGACCCGATAGAACGCTGTGTTCAGTTCTGGGTGACAATCAGTCAAAAGGCACTTATTAAGTACTTGCTATCCGCTAAGCATTGTGGATACCCCTAATCCCCCTAATTAAGCCATCTCATGGTAGGCAGAACAAGTCTACATTCTCTTTTAAATGTCCTTCGAAATAACTGAAGACAACTATCACGGCCACTTCATTCTTCTCTCTTCTCCAGGCTAACAATCTCAGGATCCTTCAATTAATACTCCTAATGCATGCACGATCTTGAGAATTGAAGATATGCACAAGATTCCATTTATTTTGGTGGTTGTATGGGTCAGTGGGCTGGCAATAAGACTTTTCTTGGGCTTACCCTTTTTGACTTTTGTGTAAACCAACATAATTTTATGTGGCTGCAAGTGTTAAACCCCAGTAAACCTGGCCTACAATTTTTTTTTTGGAGAGAAGAAGGCAGAGAAATTGGGGTTAAGTGACTTGCCTAAGATCACACAGCTAGTATGTCAACTGTCTGAAACCAGATTTGAACTCTGGTCCTCCTGACTCCAGGGCCAGTGCTTTACTCACTGTGCCACCTAGCTGCCCCATTGGCCTGCATTTTTAGAGAATTCGGCCTAATGCCTTACTACTAGCCTCAAATTGGGGATTTCATTTAGAAGAGAAACCATATCCCTATATAAAATCCTCCTCTGATTCCTCCTCATGACATGGAAGTAACTTTGGGATCTCAAATGCCACACCAGTGAACCATAAGCTTCTCTACAAATCCCATCAAGTTCAAAGAACTTTAAGTATATGCCCAATTAATGCCAGGAAGTGATCTATTATAGGAATGGTAACTGGCTTTACAGGAAGGGAAATACACAACAAGGAAATCACAAATCTCTTGAAATAAGCAATCACACAAAATAGAACATTTGCAACAAATGAAATGAACTCCCCTTGGAAATAAGAGATTATCCCTTAAGACTGAGCCACACTCCATTTAGGAAGAAATCACCTCTTTTTAATGATCCAAGAAATCAATTTAAATGTAATGCCTGCTTTCTGCTAATGAATTTGGTTCACAGCTGAGTGTTTTTGTGACCATTCTAGCTATCCTCAAGAGTCTGACTTACCCCCAATGTAGCTCAATATCCTGTGCCTCACCAAAAGCAAAAAAAAATAGTTAACGCAAAATAGAAAATCCTGTTACCCAGTTGTTGTTCAAAATGTGTCAGACTGTCCTGTTGTTGCCTGGCAGGAAGATGCAGGAATGAACCACAAGGATAAAATAAAACAACCAAACTCATGAAAACAACAAAAATAACAAAAAAAAAAATCAGGAAAATATTAATTGCAAAAGTTCTGCCTGTTTTACAGAGATGCCACTTTTGCTCCTGGTTGAGTAGAAAGAGTATGGTGGAATCAGATACATTGGGAAGAGGGTAGAAGAATCTTGAGTCATAGATTAATTAGAAAGCTGGATGGTGTAGTGAATAGATTTTAGGGCCTGGCATCAGGAAGACCTGAATTCAAATCTGGCCTCAAACACTTACTAGCTATATGACCCTGGGCAAGTCACTTAAGCTCTGTTTATTTCAGTTTCCTTGATTGTAAAAGGGGGATTATAACAGCACCTACTTCCCAGGGCTATTCTAAGTTTCAAATGAGATCATATTTGAAAAGTTTTTAGTACAGTACCTGCTACACATAGTAGGAGCTCGTGCTCTCATAGGCGGCTGGCAGCTCAGTGGTTAGAGTGTGAAGTCTAGCGTCAGGAAGAGCTGAGTTCAAATGAAGCCTCAGACCTTTAGCTGTGTGACCCTGGGCTTAGTCACTAAACCTGTCTGCCTGTTTCCTCACCTCTAGAATAGAGATAAGCCCACTTACATTGTTATCGTAAGGATCAAATAAGATATTTGTAAATGTTACACATAGTAGGTGCCCTCCCTCCCTATATATCTATATCTATATATACATATATACATGCATATATATAAAATCTCTGTGTATGTGTATATATATATGTGTATTGTGTGTGTACATATATATGTATATATATGTATGTATGTATTGTGTGTGTGTGTCTAAACACACACTATTGATGACGATGTAACCAAAGCCACGGCACTTCACCAAAGTCTTTGGATTTCAGTTCCCTCAACTCTAAAATGAGGAGGCTGATCTAGAAGAAGCTATCACATTTCTTCCAGCTCTCACATTCTATGATCCTATGAGATTATTTAGAAGAGAATGGGAAAGCAGAAAGCATGAATGGCTCTCTGCTATTTTAGAGAAGAGAAAAAAATTGACTGTGCACATCCTGGAATATAAGGAACATGCAAATTATCCTTCCTACTCCATTTAAAAACAAAACAATCCAAAACCGAAAAAAGCCCTCCAAATGCACTAGGCACAATAATAATGCAATCTGACTCATCCCTCTTAAAATCACTAGCTAATCTTCAATTTCCTTTGTATTTCAACGCACCATTAATTATGATTAGGTAAATCGAGGGAATACGGGGTGGCTTGAGGGAGTTTTGTTGTTGCTGTTTTAGTCACTGATGACACAATAACCAGAGAAGCATCTTCCTTCTGTAACCACAAAATGAGACACACGGCATACTTATCATCATCTAACTCTAGGTCTGAGAAGTTCTCCAACGTGCCAAACTAGTACACAAGGAAACCATCACCCCGCAGACGTGCGGACAACAGAGCTGCCAGCTTTCTGTTTAGATCAAGGTCTGTCACTAAAATGGGAATTCGGGAAGGGACACGGAAAAGATACAGCAGAAGCCAATCATCTAAGCGCCCAGAGGTTAGGAACCCTGCAGTATCTACTCCTGAAGTGAATCCAAAAGCAAACAAGTAGTCAAAGAGGCAAAGTTCCTGTCACAGCCTCAGCTGAACACCACCCTGGCCCAGCGTGTTTTGTGGGCAACATCACTAGATGTACTACTGCAAAGAGGGCTGGATCTGAGATTGAAGGACCTGAAGTCAGCTATGGGCAGCTATGGGGAGTTGTCAATGGAGCCCTGAGCCTCTGTTTGCCTCAGTTTCCTCGGACGTAAAGTAAGGATAATAATAGCACCCACCTCCCAAGACTGATGAGAGAATCAAAGGAGATAAAAATATTTGTAAAAGCACTTAGCACAGGTGCTAGGAGTAGTAGTAGTAGCGGTAGTAGTAGTAGCGGTAGTAGTAGTGGTGGTGGTAGTAGTAGTAGTAGCAGTGGTGGTAGTAGTAGTAGTACTAGTAGTAGCGGTGGTGGTGGTAGTAGTAGCAGTGGTGGTAGTAGTGGTGGTAGTAGTAGTAGCTGCTGTTCAAACACTAGCACTGCCAACTTAATAATAATAGCTAGCATTTATATAGAGCATTAGGTTTGCAAAGTGCTTTACAAATATTCTCTCACTTTATTCTCCACAACTACCCCAGGAAGTAGGTGCTTTTATTATCTCCATTTTACAGATGAGGAAACTGAAGTAAACAAAGTGACTTACTTGCCCAGGATTACCCAAGATCGGAGCTGTCCTGAGGCCAAATGTGAGCTCAGGTCGCTGTTTGTGTACTTCGTTTGGGCAAGTCACTCCCTTTGCCTCAGCTTCCTCATCTGTAAAATAAGGGGGTTGAATGACATGATTTATAAACTCTCTTCCATTTCTAAACCCATGATCTGAAAGAAAACAACATTTTTTCATGAAGATGAGTCAAGTGAGAGCAGAAAGCTGGTGAAGAATGGAGCGCCGCAATGGTTATTGATGGGGAAAGAGGACGTCTTAATTGCTGCTGAGAAAAGTCAGCAGACATTAAAAGCAGTAACTGTGGTGATTTTACTGAGGGCCATGGATTCAGTCCCTGCCTCTGCATTCCAGTTCATCCTTCACTCATCTATCAAACTGATCTCCCTAAAACACTCCCACGCCCACCCAATCAATAAACTCCACTGGCTCCCGATGACCTCCAGGATCGAACAGAAAATCCCGTGTTTAGCTTTTAAAGCCTTTCATAGCCTGACCCCTTCCTTTGTTTTCAGTCTCTCCTCACCCTTTACTTCCCTCTATGTACTCAGTGATGCAGGGATGGCCTTCCTTGCCTCTCCTCGCACACGACATTCCATCTCCTGAGTCCCCAACTTCTCAATGGCTCACTGACCTCTGTGCCTGGAACATCATTCCTCCTCACTGCTATTTCACAGAACACCTTGTTCCTCTGAGACCCAGATCTACACTACATCCTATACCCCCTTTCTTAATCTCCCTTCCCTAAGGGCTAAAGCCCTTTCTCCCTAAACTACTGTATTTTAAATTTTTGCATACATTCTTTCTATATATCTCCTCAATGGATATCTGAAGGCAAAGACTTTCTTTTGGGTCTTTGCATCCACTGTACTTGGCACACAGTAGGCACTTAATAAATGCTTGCTGACCTATTCTTTTCCCATTCTCTCTACCCCTCACGAGTAAACCCTACTTTGTGACAAAGAAAAACAATCAAGTGAAAACATCCATCACAGAAATCTTGTCTGACAATATGTACAATATTATGCCTTGAAGTCCCCCCCACCTCTTGTAGACAAGAAAGAAGGTAAAGAAGACATTTTGGAAATTTGTCTACATATGGCTTGTTCTAATATGTGTGTGTGTATGCATACACACACATATATTCTCATGCCATCATCACCTCAAACTTATAATAGGATGCATTTTGGGAGAAAGCAGTACTTCAGTGAGTTTGTACCCCAAGAATGAGGCAATCAGAATATATGCCATCTTGGAATGGGTAGAAATGGGGAGAAAATTTGTAACTCAAAATCTTGTGGAAATCAATGTTGAAAACTAAAATATTAAATAAAAATGATAAAATTCAAAAGAATCTGTACCCCAAATGACAATTTTTTAATTGAACTGAAAATGCTATTTTGATTTTCAAACACATCTCCATATATCTCTTTGCCTTCTCTCGCTGACACAGCAACTGTCTCTACTTTGTTATTAAGTGGGCTATTACTTTTATAGCTCTGGACCCCTGAAAACACGGGCAGAAGCGATTCCACGGAACAGAATGGTACCTTATGAAAGGAAAAGAACTGGAGGACAACTAGATAAGAAGCCCAGAAGCAAGAGATGCTAAGAGATCCCTTCCTCCCACACCCCTCTTAAACATTTCGGTTCTACGTTGCTACACGACTCTCCCAAAATGTACAGTTACTACTGAAGCCTAGTAATTAGATGAAAGACTAGTAGAGTATACCTATTCTGGGGCTGTGGGAGGTGGGCTATCATACACAGATGCAAAGGGAAAGCACTTTAGGAAACTTGTCTAATCTGTCCATTGCAGCACATGGAATTTGAAGACAGCTGAATATAACCTTACAAAGCTGGGATCAAGGGGGAGGAAACTGCCCATGTTATAACACTTTATCCAAGAGATGCATTACACATGGGGGTACACAGCTCTAACTATTTATAACTATTCATTACTGAGCCATGGTTCCCTATACTTGGTGCCAGTCAAGGTGTTTTGGTACTTAATATTCAGTCAAGAAAAAGAGCACTGGAAAAGGTTCCCAAGTGACTACTGGAGTCATGGCGTTAACCATATATACACGCTCTTCCTTTCTAAGTGTATGCAACATTTATTTGCATAGATATGAATAGAAAAATGCAAACTGATTTAAAATAAATGCATTCCATCATGACCATAAGGAATGGAATAATACTAAGAGAGGAAGCAAGAAAGGAGGGAAAAAACAGGGAGATAAAAAGAGGAAGATGTTATTGCTGAACAAATGACCTTTTTGCACAGAAAGAGGTATAAGAACAGAAGAGCAGATACAAAGAGAGCTCGAAGAAATTAACTGCATTTGGCAGCAGCTTGGGTGTGGGAGAACAGGGAGCCTGAAATAGCATTAACATTGCCCTTTTGGAAGATGAAGAGTTTAACTGAGTTTAACCCACAGTGAAAGGGAAAGCATGAGGTCTGGGAAGAAAGATAGGGTCTCCATTATGCAGAGTTTAAATGGAGAGCGGTAGAGAAAAATCAGCTACACCCAAGAGGGAGATTCAGGAAATATTCCAATACTCTGACCCTGACTTATGGTTTTGTGAATTTAAGACATAGGAGGATATGCCTGCACAGCAAGCTATGACCCAAGATTCATTAGGAGTGGTAGATGGCACTACAGTGTTAGGCTTGGAATCTTGAAAGTCCTGAATTCAAATCCAGTATCTTATACTTACTATCTGTGTGACCCGGGAAAAGTCACAGTGTATTCCCTGAGGAAAGGCTGCTAAAGGCCAGGCTGAGCTTCTTCCATCGGCCTCAAAGCAACCAATTCCATCTGTGCCACCACAAGGCATCTGCCACCACCTAATGCCAGTCTAATCTCCCAACAGAGATGCGAAGAACATCCAGTGCAAAGAAAAGCAGCCCTCCCTCTGACTTCAGGACTCCTACCCTCCATTAAATCTGTCCTTTGAATGTAGGAGAGTTGGATGCTCCACTCAGCAATATACATCTTCATACCTGGTCACCCCTTTCACATCCCAGTGACTCAGAATTCCTCTAGATCATCATCCTAACTCCATTCCATGTCCTCCAACAATGGATTCCTCATTCCCATCCCCCTCAGCCCTCCCACCTCATCCTCACTGGTCAAGATGGGGGAGTTGGAATATTCCTTGCTCTCCATTGCCATTTCCAGGTTCTCACCCTTCTCCTTCATTCGGTAACCCCTCTTCCTTTGGGGTTCATGCTATTCACATCTACTACCCAATCAAAATCCTCGTAGCTGCTGTCTACAAAACTCCAAGTCACTTTCCTTCCTTCCTCAATGAATTCGATACCTGGCTCATAATTTTTCTCTCCTCCTCAACTCCTGCCCCAGTACTAGGGGACCTCAATATACATACTGATTCTTTCTTAAATACCCTAATCACTCAGTTCTTCAACCTACTCACTTGCCAAGAGCAACTACTCCACCCTACCTTACCTACACACAAAAACGGTCAATACCCTTATCTTGCCATCACCCAGAATTGTACCACCTCCATCTTTAAGAATTCCGAAACGCCCTTATCCAACCATAATCTACTGGCTTTTCACCTCTCCTTCTGCCTTCCCTTACAAAATCCCACTCTTCATCTGAGTCATGACATCCCATTGCTCGACCCCTCAATTCTCTCCCTGCCCATTTCCCCTCTAGCCCTCTGGCACTAGCCAGTCTCTCTTCTCCCCATCTTGACCCCTTGGTGAACCAATTCAACTCCGTACTGTCTTTCTCTCTTGAATCCTTATCCCCTTTATCATATCCTTGATTATACCCAGCCAAAACTCGGTTTGGATCACTTCCACCATTTGTCACCTTTACTCCCACGCACGTACTGCTGAACAAAGGTGGAGAAAAATGACACAACTGTTCTGGCTGAGTCTGCTATAAATTTGTGTTACATAATTCAATTAGGCCCTCACTGCTGCTAGGTAATCCTATTATACCTCCCTATCAATTTACTATCCCACTTTCCACAGCAGCTTTTCTAAACCTTTTCATCCCTCCTCAAACCTCCCACTCTCTCAGCTAAGAATCTTCTCTCACATTTTACTGAAATTGAGGCCATCTGCCACGGGCTCCCTCTTCTCCCCTCTTCCGTACCTCCTATCATTCAGTGCTTTCTACCACTCTCCTCCTTCGCTCCTGTCTCACATGACGAAATGACCTTACTCCTCAGCAAGGCAAACCCCTCTACCTGTTCAGATGATCCCATTCCATCCCATCTCCTCCAGGAGACTGCTCCCTCCATCATACTCATTCTTTCACTTTTTTCCAGTCTTTCCCTCTTATTTCCTGCTGCATACAAACATACTCGTGTCTCCCCTATCCTGAAAAAACCCTCACTTGATCCTTCTATCATCTTATTTTTCTTCACTTTTTGTAGCTAAACTCCTTCAAAAGGCCAGCTACAGTATGTGTCTCCACTTTCCTATTACTTTCCTCTTATAATCTCCTAAACTCTGGCCTCTGGCCTTATCATTCCACCCGGTGCTATCTCCAAAATTACCAGTGCTCTCTTAGTTGCCAGGTCTAACGGCCTTTTCTGAATCCTTACTCTCCTTGACCTCTCTGCAGCCTCTGACACTGCTGATCACTCTCTAATCTCTGGTTCTGGGACACCACTCTCTCTCGGTTCACCTCCTATTTCCTCTTCTCTGTCTCTTTTGCTGGGTCTTCCTCCAGATGACACCCTCTAACTATACAGAGTTGTGTCCTGGGTCCTCTTCTCTTCTCCCTCTATACTGCTTCACTTGGTGATCTCATCAGCTCCCATGGATTTAATGACCATCTCTGCACAGATGATTCTTAAGTCTACCTATCATGACCCAGGCTCTCCACTGACCTCCAGTCTTTCATCTCCAACTGCCTTTCAGACATCCCAAACTACACCTCCAGTGGACAGCTTAAACTCATTGTGTCCAAAACAGAACTCATTGTCTTTTCCCCTAAACCCTCCCTGCCTCCTATTTCCTATTACTGTAGAGGGTAACACCATCCTTCCAGTCTTCCAGGCTCTCAACCTAGGAGTCATCCTGGATTCCTCATTGTCTCTGGCCACCCCTCCCCCAATATCCAATCTGTCCCCAAGGCCTGCCCATTTCACTTTTACATCATCTCTCCAGTATGCCCCCTCCTCTCCTCTGTCACTTCCACCACTCCAGGGCAGGTTCTCATGACCTCGAGCCTGGACTTTTGCCATGGCCTGCTGGTGGCCTACCTGCATCAAATCTCTTCCCACCCTAGTCCAAATCCCATTCAGCCACTAAGGTAATATTCCTTAAGGGCAGGTCCAATCATGTCACACTCCACCCTCCCATTTACTCAAACTCCAGTGGCTCCCTACTACCTCCAGGATCAAATACTGAATGGTCTATTTGGTATTGAGCCCTTCATAACCTAACTCCCTTTCTACCTTATTCTTCACCATGTAGTTTTCAATCCTCCTAGCTGTTCCATAAACAAGACATCCCATCTCTCTGCTCTGCGTATTTTCAATGGCTGTATCCCGTGCCTAAAATGTTCTCTCTCCTCCACTCTGCTTCCTAGAGTTCCTGACTTCCTTTACATCCCAACTAACATCCCACATCTACAAGAAGCCTTTCCCAATCCTTCTTAATTCCACTGGCTTCCCTCTTTTAACTATCTCCCATTAATCCTGCATGTAGCTTGATTTGTATATATTTGTTTCCATGCTGTCTCGTCTGTTAGACTGTGAGCTCCCTGAGGGCAGGGGCTGCCTTTTGCCTCTTTTTGCATCCCCAGCTCTTAGCACATTGCCTGGCACATAGAAGGTTTAATAAATGATCATGGATCAATTAAAAGAGAAATGACTGAAGGAGTGAGTTCTGCAGAAGATTCCTATCTCTATAACCAGGACTCAGGTAACCCAGAGCACCAGCTGGTTAGTCATGAGAAATACAGAAGCATTGGCGATGCCTCATCATGCTTTAAAGGTGACCCTAAGTCCTTGAAGATTATGGTCACTAGAGCACAAAACAGGAAAGGTGTAAAGTCCAGACCTAACTACTGCCTGGCCAGGTGCATAGACATTCATCAGATGCGGGCTGGCCTATAAGGAGCCCTGAACATTTGGGGTCTCAGCAACACATGAAGAGTATCTACCACTTTCTGAGGGAAGGAATCTCTATATGTGAAATCACAGATTCCTGAACTGCATGTACTTACACAAACATTAACTTAGTTTTAGAAAACACTTTCCTCACAACTACCCACACAGGAAGAAATGCTAGTTTCCTTAGCTCCATTTTCCAGACAGTGAAACTCAAGCCCCAGCAGGTAACATGACTCGCCCAACATCATACAGCTAGTATTGCACAATATTATGACCCAATAGTACAAAATCTCTTTCTGCTATGCCACTTTGCTTTAACTTTAATCTTGAAGAGGTTCGCTGCTCCTGTACTGCCTACAACCTAAAAATTCATACCATTTCCCCAAAGCCTCTTATTCAGAACAGACCCAGTTTCTCCTCTGACCTTACTCATACTAAGAAAACAAACCATAGGAAAGGTTTTGTTTGTTCGGTCGTTTTCAGTCACGTCTGACCCTTCATTTTCTTGGCAAAGATTCTAGAGTGGTTGGCCACTTCCTTCTCCAGTTCATTTTACAGACTGGGAAACGGAGACAAACAGGGCTAAGCGTCTTGCTGAGGGTCACAAAACTAGTAGGATGTGAGGCTGTATCTGAATTCAAGTCTTCCTGACTCCAGGCCCACATCTCTATCCACTGCACCTCTTACCTGTCCCAAACGGAAGGTCATAACCTTCAAAAGTTTCAGAAGATCTATTGTTGATCATAATGATAATGTATGAATGACATTATTTTAAAAGGAAAGGAATATTCAGAAGTTGGTAATTAAAAGTTACTATCTGGAAATGTCTATCTCCTTGAAGTTTTCAGATAAGTAAGGAAAAAGAAATAATGCCAAAAATGACTAAGGAGGAA
The DNA here is from genome assembly GCA_028646595.1 of Phalanger gymnotis. NCBI lineage: Eukaryota > Metazoa > Chordata > Mammalia > Diprotodontia > Phalangeridae > Phalanger > Phalanger gymnotis. Next base: position 495,360,988 of record CM053622.1, on the reverse strand, counting down.
TAAAGATGTAACAGTACAGCTACCTCCAAAGAAAGAACTGATGGAATCTGAATACAGATTGAAACATACTTTTTTTTTAACTTTATTATTCTTATTTTTTTTGATTTGCATTTTCTTTGCAATATGGCTAATATGGAAATGTTTTGCATAGCTGAACATGTATAATCTATATTAAAATTGCCTGCCTTCTCGAGGAGGGGGAAGGGAAGGGATGGAGGGAATGAATAGGGAACTCCAATTTTTTTTTTTTTGCTGTTCTAACTTTTTATTTTGGGGGACTGGATATACTACTTTATGTTGCTGTGCTTTTTAAAATAAATTAATTTACTTATTTTTAGTTTTCAACATTCACTTCCATAAGTTTTTAATTTTTTCTACCTCCCTCTCTTCCCCCCTTGCCAAGATAGGGTGCAATCCAATAAGGGCTCTAAATGTGCATTCTTATTAAATATATTTTCACGTTAGTTATGTTGTACAGAAGAATTAGAATGAATGGGAGCTACCATGGGAAGGAAAAAACAAAACAAAACAAAAAAAAGAGGAAATGATATGCTTAGTTCTGCATTCAGACTCCATAGTTCTTTCTCTGGAAGTGGACGGTACTTTCCATCACGAGTCCTTTGGAACTGTTTTAGATCCTTGCATTGCCGAGAAGAGCTAAATCTATCAAAGTTAGTCATTGTACACTGTGGCTATTACTATGTACAATGTTCTTCCGGTTCTGCGAGTTTTTTTTTGTCTGAGGTTTCTAATGGTGTGAAGGACAGAAAAGCAGCACTTAGGATGATCAGAAAAGGTTACCCTGCCCGTAGGGAGGTGGCACTTGAGATGAGCCTTACAAGAAGCAAAGAATTATAAGAAGCAAAGAGGAGAAAGGAGTGCCTTCCAGGCCTTCAAGAACAGTCTGTACCAAGGCATGCAGGTAGGAGATGGGGTGCTGCAGTAGCAAGTAGGCCAGTATCACCAGAATATGTAGTGTATGCAGGATGGCAAGTGGAAAAATTTGGAAAGGAAGGAGTGAGACTGCAGTCATTTGGGGTCGTTCTGCTTTAAGTCTCTTTTCAAATTCATCTTTCTAGCTGCCAAAATGATATTCCGAAAGCATGTTTTTGACTATGTTGTATCCCTAATAGCTAAATCTCTAATCCATAAGTCCCTAAAGGCATTTAATGTCATTGTTGTTGAGTAGTTTCAGTTGTGTTCAGCTCTTCATGACTCCATTTG
>CM053622.1:495293613-495359264 GCA_028646595.1 Phalanger gymnotis | reverse complement strand
CTGCCCCTGAGGCAGTGGCCGAACCGCAAACTCCTTTTTACACTCTGTCCCCAGCAGCTTTTCCTACTAACCATCTCTGTTGCCTTTGGTGTTTGTGGGTTGAGAAGTCTGGTAACTGTCACAGCTCACTGATTCAGGGTGCTAGGGCATGTTCCGCCTGGCTCCCAGTTTGGTCAGTCTGTGCTGCCCACCCTGGGCTCTGCTCCACTCTGTTCCCCTCTGCTCCCAGATCCGTGCAGGATAGACCATACCCAGAGACCATCCAGGTTGTCCTGGGCTAGAGCCCTGCTTCCCTCCGCCACTTTGTGGGCTCTGCAGTTCTTCTCTGTTGTCTTTGGTGTCTGTGGGTTGAGAAGTCTGGTAACTGCCACAGCTCACTGATTCAGGGAGCTAGGGCACGCTCTACCCGGCTCCTGGTCTAGCTGGTCCACGCCGCCTACGCTGGGCTCCGCTCCCCTCTGCTCCCAGCTCCATGCATGAAAGACCTTACCCAGAGACCATCCAGGCTGTCCTGGGCTGGAGACCTGCTTCCCTCTGCTATTTTGTGTGTCCTGTAGCTCTAGAATTGGTTCAGCGCCATTTTTTTTATAGGTTTTTGGAGGGACTTGGCAGGGAGCTCATGCCAGTCCCTGCTTTCCAGCCACCATCTTCTCTCTAGCTCTACTCCAAATGTTTTTTAAAAAACAAATGTTAAAAATTTTTATCATATAATTGAGAAGTATAAGGGGAAAAAGGAAAAAAAACCTAACAGTACAACTCTGTTAGAAATACTAGTTTAGTCAAGGGACAAGAACATTGCCCACTTTAGAAGCTTCCCATGTGCCCCAAGGGAAACATACTAACAGCCCTTTGTACACAGGGAAATATATTTTACCTCCAAGTATAAATAAATTAGTAGAAAAGTAAAGGGCTTTATAATTTTATGGTTTTATTGAATTTAAAGCTAACTCTACTGTTCATTTTCACGTCTGATTTGCAACTGCAAAAACCTAAGAATCACTTTTGAAGGATTATTTCTAAGCAAGCTGCTAATGAGATGGAAGAAAACTGTGCTTTCAACCTTCCTTTTCAATTACAAAGAGCTACAACCAGAACAATATAAAAAAAAAAAACTCTGGACTAGGTGTGTGAAGATTAAAATGAGCAACTTATTCCACTGTCACCCCACAGATTTCTTTCCAAAGGAATTACAATAATGACAACATAGCGATGGTCTACCTTGGATCCATGAAGATACTGTGGCTGTGCGTTAGGCTGCTTATCTCTTTGAAATTCCTGAGAAAACGGTAACACTGTTCGAACAAATCTAAGAGAAAAAGAATTACATAGAATGTCATTAAAGGAAAAACCTTCAAGCTCAGAAGCTTCAAAATTCAGAAACTTTTTTCACTAATTAATCCTCACATTTCCACTAAAGAGCAAATACTGTAACAATAATAGCTTACACAGTCTCATGTTTTCAGGTTTGCAAAATGCTTTACACAAAATACCTCCTTACTCTCTGCTATCCAATTTGGCCTCAGAAAGGGATATTTAGGTAAATGGAATCATTGTGTTAACTCTATATAAAAAGGAGGATCTGAACCAAAGCTTTTTGACCCCCGAACTAGTGTCATACTATCCTACCTATCTGCGGTAGCTGGATGGTGAAATGGATGGAATGCTGGGCCTGGAATCAGGAAGACTCATCTTCCTGAGTTCAAATCTGGCCTCAGATACTTACTAGCTGTGTGACCTTGGGCAAGTCACTCAACCCTGCTTGGCTCAGTTTCTTCATCTATAAAATGAACTAGAAAAGGAAATGGGAAACCATTCCAGTATCTTTACCAAGAAAACCCCAAAGGAGTCACAAAGAGTTGGACACGTCTGAAAGGAATGAACAACAAAATATCTGTCTACTATGGCAGTGCTTCTAGGATCAAAAGGCCTGAGTTCAAATCCTCCCTCTGATGTTTTCTATCTCTGAATAAGTCAGTTAACCTACTGGGTTTCCCAATTTCCTTAACTGTAAGCCAATTCCCTTAAGTTCCCTTTTAAAGCTAAATCTACAATCCCTGCAAATCTTCAGTTACCAAAGTACCTAAAATCATTATTATGCAAAATTTTCTGTTATACTTCATAACAATACATTTACATGGCAGTTTAAATATACAAAAGTTATCAGTAACAAGGAGTTCTGGGTTTCAGAATTTTGAAGAACAAGGCTTGCTGTACTCTTTTCTTCTAGGGTCAAGTATCCTATGGACATTTTGATCTGTAGCAGAACAGGCCCCCTGACAGGTAGGGTGGTGTTTCGGGGCCTGACGGAGAATGGTAGGGCCCTCTGAGCTCTATAGATCATTCTTCAAGTCTCTCTAAGATAGCTAGGAATGCCTGAATTAAACAAAGCTTCTTCAGTTTGGAATTCAAGTGATCAAGTCTTTTCTTCCCAACCAGAAGATAAATATTTCAAGGGTAGGAACCACCTCTTATACGATGAATAGTCACTCGATAAATATTTATTGCTTGATTATTCAGTAAATCATTCCTCAATCAAAACGGTTTCTACCCCAACTAAAAACTGAAAAAGGAAACGTAATTTAACAAGCATTTACTGAGTCACTACAATCTACCCAGCGCTCAGCTACATTATGCTGGAGATAAAAAGATAAAAATCAAACAGTTTTTGATCTCAAGGAGCTTATAGTGTACTAGGGCAAAAAAGCTAACACCTCTAGTTATGTGTAATAGTATATCGAAAAGCAGTAGATAAAATAGACATGCTGTTGTTGAGTCATTCAATCATGATGACTCTTTGTGACCCCATGGACCCTACTATCCATGGGGTTTTCTTGCAAAGGTACTGGAGTGGTTTGCCATTTACTTGTTCGGATTAAGGCAAACACAGGTTAAGTGACTTGCTCAAGGTCACACAGATAGTAAGTACCTGAGGCCAGATTTGAATTCTGGTCTTCCTGACTCCAGACCCAGTACTCTAGACACTGAGTGACCTAGCTTCCTCATAACAGATACAATGTATCAAGAATAGAGTAACAAAAAAAAAAGTAAATAACAGACTAGTACATATTCAAAAAAAAAAACTCAGCAACAATGAATTTGTTAAAGGGACTGTTTTCTTAATAAAATAATTTCAAATATTCTGAGGCTTACATTAATATTTCAAGGATCTGTGTTTTCATCAGGATAGATCTGTTCTGGATCTATGGAGATCACAACCCCTGCTACATCTGTGTTGAATTGTTATGGCCCCCAATAAGCCACCTAGTGGTCAACCTTCTGGTACAGAGCCTTTTCTGAACTTAGACACAAGCTGGCCGGCCCTCACATGACACACATGATACACAATAGCCTTTCCACCTAGGTAAGGACCTGCGAGAGCAGGTATTACACTCTCTTAACACTTAAGAGCCCAATGTCATTATGATGAAGAATCAGAGCATGGCTTTACTAGAAAACAGTACGGCCAGCTCAGTGTTTCTCATCCTATACTGTAAGGAACCCTGAAACACTGTAAGGTTTTTTTTTATGAACTTTATGTTGTTATGTTAACAAGCCTTAATTAAAATATGTTTTCGAGGATTTAATAATAATTAGAGGATTTAATAACAATTAATAGCACTGATAGCATATTATTAATAGCATTAATAGCAATATTATAATTAATAATTATTAATAATAATAGAAACTAACATTTATATAGTGCTTACCATGTGCCAGACACAGTGCTAATAAGCACATTACAAATAATATCTCATTGGAGCCCTCACAACAATTCTGTGAAGGAGATGCTATTATTATTTCCATATTACAACTGAAGAAACTGAAGAAAACAGAGGTTAAGTGACTTCCCCAGGGTTATACAACTGGTAAGCATTTGAGGCCAGATCTGACCTTCAAGTCTTCCTAAATCCAGGCCTCCTGTGCTCTATCCACTGCCCATACCAAATGGGTTCTGCCAAAGTTTAGTTTAAACTGAAAGGTTCTACCCACTGGGAGCAAATAAATATAATAATTGAAATTATCTTACCATACATAAGCCACATTTAAAAAAAAAGCACATTGCATATGCTACAATGAGTTCCTTTGACTTGTCTGGATAGCTAAGATTTAGGGGACAAAGTAGGAAGGAGCAATGACTCCTGGTTAAAAGAAAACAAACAGGACTTTAGGCAAGTCACTTAAACTTGATGGACGTCATCTACCAAAAAAAGGATGGGGAGAAAAGATGGGGAGTTCTTGTTCTTTTTGTGTGTCATGGGAATACATGGTCAAGCCTATGAGTGTCCTTTCTTAAGAGAGATGTGTTCAAATAATTGAATGAAATACTCTATTTCAGTTAGATGTTAGTGGAGATAAAGATGCAGTTTCTTTGCTGAGTTCATACCAGGTGAAATCTATCCATGGACCCGAGAGTCAAGATCCTCAGAGCCAAATGATCTCTGGCTCCAACCAAGCATGACTCAATGGCTCTAACTAAAAATTCCACACACTTACAAGATGGCTATTCACCTTTAAACAATTTCAATTATGTGTAGTCCTGTAAGGTTCGTTAAACTATATGCCTGCTACCTGTATGCTTCATTTCAGAGCTAAAAATAAACAAAACCGAGGAATTAGTCTCTCGGAGAAAGGATGTTTAATACAACAAATACAATGTGACTTTGAAAACACTCATGGAAAAATCCATTTGTTACAGAGATTATAATTATGTCTAAATTCCTAAAATAGCAATGATCCTAGGTTATTCAACCTATTAGTATGAAGCAGGCTTCTCAACATTTTTAACATTTACACTGCATCATGAAGATAAGCCTTACATTAAACTTGAATCCTAGTAACAAGCAACAACCTACCACTATTTCTCCATATACTATTTTCCCCCCACATTATCAATCCCCTATGCTGCCTCTCTGAAATGCCACTACCCTCGCCTCCCTGACGTGAGAGAGCACCATCAAATAAAATGACCCATTTAAAACTGATTACTGTAACACGTATCAAATCTGGTGAGATTAGTGAGCAGTGCATGTCATCCATTAACAATTTTCCATTTAGTTTCAGCATTAGGCGAAATGGGTTATAAAATATGATGTCTGTCTGCATCAAGGAGGAAAGGCGGTTAGAGGAATAATGATAATGAGGATGAGAACGACAACTAACATTTATAATCTCATTTGATCTCCATGACAACCCTCCAAGTGCTATTACCTCCATCTTACAGATGAGGAAACCGAGGCAAACAGAGTTTAAGTCATTTGCCTAGGCCAGGGCTAGGAAATCTTCGGCCTCTAGATCATACGTGGTCCTCTAGGTCCCCAAATAAGGCCCTCAAGGGCACAGGTTCCCTACACCTAGCCTAGAATCACACAACTACTTAGAAGGTCAGATCTGAACAGTTCTTCCTGACTCCAGTCCAAGCCCTCTATCTGCTGAGCTACCTAACCGCCCTAGGAAATCAGTTTGTTGGGAAAGAGTGGTAGGCTGGACTGGCAGTCAGTAGGGTCTTTGGTTCAAATCCTGCCTCTAAATCAAGGATTGAGAGCTATAAACTCCAGTGACTCACTACTTCTCCAGCCTTACTGGATGTAATTCCACAAACTCCATGGTACTCTCTGTCTTACGACTGCTGTGTTTTCACAAGCTAGGCCCATTTCCTGTAGGACACTTCCCTCCTCACTTCTGCCCTCTGTGATCCCTGATTTCCTTCAAAGCTCCATTTGAGAGCCACATTCAGAAGGCCTTTTCCCAGTCCCTGCCAGGGCCACTGCCTTTTACCAATCCTCCCAACAATCACCTTGTATTTATTTCACAGATGTCTTGCAATAAATAAACATGTTTTCCCTAAAAGACTACAAGTGTCTTCAGGGCAGGGACTATTTCATTTTTTTGTCTCTGTGTCCACTGGGCTAAATATAGTGCTTTGCACACAGCAGGCTCTGGATAAATGCTTGCTCGTTGACTGATCTAATCCATTTGGCCTGGAGTCAGGAAGATTTTAATTCAAATCCAGTCTCAGACGCTTACTAGCTGTGTGACCCTGGACAGCTCACTTAATCTCTGTTGGCCTCAAGTTTCCTCATCTGTAAAGCGGGGATAATTATAGCACCTACCTCTCAGGACTGTTGTGTAAATCGAAGGACAGAATAACAGTAAAGAGTTTAGAACAGTGTCTGGCACATTGGGATCATTACATAAATGTCAGCTATCGGGATAAAATCAGTCCCATTGAGAAGTAAATTATCCAAAGTCACACAGGTACCAGATCATAGAATGGGAGACCTAGAGCTGGAAGGAACTACGGAAGCCATCGGCTTAACTTGTTTTATACATATGGAAACTGAGGCCCAGAGAGGTTAAGCTATTTGCCTGAGGTCACACAGGTCGTGTTAGAAAATTTGAACCCATATCTTTTGACCCCAAATCCTGCTTCCCCCCCCACCTTCTTTGACCCTGTTTCCTCAATTGTAAAATGGGGTAAATAATATCCATAGTAATTCCCCAGGATTATTGTGATGATCAAACACAACAATCTGCATCACGTGTTCTATAAAGCTTGAAAAAGAGAATATTATGTGTGTGTGTGTGCGCGCGTGTGTGTGTATGTGTGTGCGCGTGTGCGCGCATGTGTGTGTGAGGTGTGTATAGATATATATACATATATAGTATCTATACATGTATATATCATATGTACATGTGTATATAATATGTACATGGATATACTACATATATCCATATTATGTGTGTGCCTATCTATATTGTATATATAGAGAGATACTTGTTTATTTTCACATTGTTACAATCCTGTCCTTTCTACTTCTTTAGGTTTTCAGGGATCTTAGATAACTATTTCCTGGGGAGAAGAAACAGAATAAAAATGGACCCATACATAAGGAGGTCCTGTAATGGCAAGCTAAGTGAGACTTTTCCTTGTCTTTTGTCTTGGAGAGCTTCTCGGCACTAAGCCAATCAAGTGCCTTTGATTGAGCCTTGCCTTTGTTTGCAGGAAGGCCCACATCCTTTTGCAAGTTAGGTCACCAGAGGTGTGAAATTCTCAAGAGGTGGGAAACCCTCTGACCCTGAAGAAGTATATATATACTCTGAGGTTAGCATTTTGTTTGGGGCTCACTCACTGGAAGAGTATTAGGGTGCAGACTCTGAGGAGCCTTTAAGGAGCACCCCCGGGCTTTGAAAACCCAGATGTTGGTGCTTCTCTTTCTAGTAACTATGTATGTATAGCTTTTGGTCAGACAGCTAGAAGCCTCTCTGTTGATATTTTCTTTGTTTGTAATTTCTGTTTGTATTTGCTATGAAGTTCAGGGTGCTGACTTTTTCTCCTGAACTAAGTGAATGATATATATATATGTTCGATTAAAGTAAGACTAAACCCCTTAAAGTTGCTTTCCTTAGAAAAGTGGATCAAAGAACCTATGCTAACAACCCTCTGAGGTGCTGGTGTTATTGGCTTTACACAGCCACAGTAGCGGTAAGTAGCATTGTTGTTACAGGTCCTAAAGGTGACTCTGGAACCAATGAATATTTGTAGTCTCCTAGGAAAGTTACTAGGAAAAAAAAAAGTGCTCATGGCTGTACTCTGCAGTGAGGAAATGACTGGATTTGGAGGCAGGGGCATGGTTTCAAATGCCAGCCTGGATGTAACACCTGTGTGAGGCTGAGCACATCATCTGAGCTTGCAGGGCTCCAGCTTCTCTTCTGTAACACAAAGGGGCAGAGCTAGATTTTTTTTTTTAGGTCCCTCCCAGATCTAAATCTATGACTCTGCACTTTTTTTTTTTGCTGTATGGTATTTGTGTTTATGGGCATCCATCTTTGCCCATGGCTCCTAAAATGCCCTGCTGTATGGCCCTGGGTTCAACACGGAGTTGATAAATACAAGAGCATTCAAGAGCCAAAGCAGTCTTGGCTGCCACCAATGCCCCAAATCACGAGCAATGGGAACATGAAATTCAGAGCTTTCAATTTCTCTAATAATTGGGAAAACATCCTTCCTCACTGAGGAATCTATTTTCACCAAACAACAATAAAGGCCATTATAATCTGGTAATAAAAATGATTCTTAGTGATATATATATATATATATATATCACACACAAGATATCAACAAGCCACATTGCTGATAATCTCAAGGGGAAGGTACTAGCATTAAGGGGAACTGGAAAAGGCATCCTGTACATGGTGGGATTTTAGATGAGGCTTGAAGGAAACCAGAGAAGCCAAGAGAGAGGTGAGCAGGAAGAGAATTCCAGATTGGGGGAGTGGGGGTGTAGCAGCAGCCAATGAAAATGCAGGGTGTCAAAGTCGATAAAACACAGACCCCAGAATCAAGAGAACCCAGGTCTGAATCCAGCCTCAGGCATCTACTAGCTGTGTGACCCTGGGCAAGTCACTGAACCCCAACTGTGAGGAGAGAAGAGAGGAAAGGAAAAGGAAATGCATGGATGTGAGAGATAGAGTGCCTCATGTGAGGAAAAGCAAGGTGGCCAGCGTCATTCCATCACAGAATGATAGAGGAGAGTAAGATATACAAAGACCAAAAAGTTAGGAAGGGGCCAAGTTATGAAGGGCTTTAAAAGCCCAACCATTTTATAATTGATCTCAGAGGTCACAGAGGGGAACTGGCATGGTCAGACCATCACTTCTGAAAGATTGATAGTTATCAATACTCCATGAAACACACACACACATTTTATATGTATACACATATATGTACACACATTTTATATGTATACACATATGTACACACATTTCATATATACATGTATATGCACACACATTTTATATGTATATATGCACATGCACATTTTATATACACACATACATTTTATATGTATACATGTATATATGCACCCGCATATTTTACGTGTATACATGTATATATGTGTACACACACACACACACACAATTTGCATTCAGCCAGTAAAGAAGTACTGCTTATGCCCTAATTCAGGATAGGGGAAGAAGAAATATGGGGGCTGGGGGTGAATTCTTTTTTTAAAACACTTAAAAAACAGCTTGTTCACAGAATAAGTATGTATCTGAAGCAGGACTTGAACCCTAGGTATTCCTAACTCAGAGGCTGCCTCTCTATCCATTCTCATCACATTACTTCTCAAAATGCTGACTTCTATAGGCTTTGAAAAAGAATTAATATGGTACATTTGACAAAAATTTCAAAAACCTAATGATTGAAATGACAATGAGGAGTGAATGAAGAAGGAGGAGGGAAAAAGGGAAATAAGGGGAAGGAAGATACATGTGCAGGACTTCAGTTTATCAATTTCTTGTACAGATTATATTAGCATGCCTATTTCTTCTTCAAAAGGGACATTAAAAATGATAGCCACAACCAATTAGAAAAGGAGATCCAGAATCTTAAAGAAGAAAATGATTTCTTGAAAATCAGAATTGGGCAATGGGAAGGCAGTAAAGTTATAAGGGATCAAGAAATAATAATACAAAATATAAAGAATGAAAAAATAGAAGAGAATGTGAAACATCTCATAAAAAAAACAACTGATCTGGAGAATAGATCAAGAAAACATAAGAATAACTGGACTACCTGAAAGCTATGATCTAAAAAAGAATCTTGATACAATAATACAAGAAATAATTAAAGAAAATTGTCCTGAAGCATTAGAACAAGAGGAGAAAGTAGAAATAGAAAAAAATCCATTGATCACCATCTGAAAGAGATCCAATGATGAAAACCTACAAGGATATTATAGTGAGGGGGCAGCTAGGTGGCGCAGTGAGTAGAGCACTGGCCCTGGAGTCAGGAGGACCTGAGTTCAAATCAGGCCTCAGACATTTCACACACTTACTAGCTGTGTGACCTGGGGCAAGTCACTTAACCCCAATTGTCCTGCCTTTCCCCCTCAAAAAAAATATTGTAGTCAAATTCCAAAAGCCCTACCTAAAGGATAAGATATTACAATTAACAAGAAAAAAACAATTTAAATATGGTGGTGCCACAATTAGAATCACACAAGATCTAACAGCAGTGACACTAAAAGACTGCAGATCTTGCAACGCTACAAAGTGAAAAGCAAAAGAATTGGGGTTCTGGCCAAAAATATCATACCTAGCAAAGTTAAGCATAATCCTGAATAAAAAAAAAATGGACATTTAATGAAGTGTCAGAATTTCAGGACTTTGTTAATTTAAAAAAAAACCTTAAAGCTAATAGAAGATTTGACATACAAGAGCCAAGAGAAATATAAGGTACCTACCAAAGACTATTTACAAGGGACACAATAAGGACAGACTGTTTACCTTTTATGTATATAAAATGTAAAATGTATGTCTAAAGTTGTTATTAGTAATTGGTTAGTTTATAAGAAAGCCTGGGGTAGACCTGAGTATGATATGACTTTAAAAAATAAAACCATTTAGGAATAGCTAAAAAGAGTAATTGTTTTATACAAACGTGGCGTGAAAGGAAGAACCCGACACAGAGGAACTGGGTAGGGGAGGAGGGCTGTTAGTTCTGGAAACCTACTTTCATTGGGATGGGTTCAAGAACGAACAATATCTAGAAAAGTCTTCTAAATTCAGAAAGAAACAAAACGCTAAAGGGATAGGGAGGGGAGAGAGTACAAGGGAAGGATCTCTAGAGAGGAGGGTAAGGGAATAGGTTAAAAGAGGGGGTACAGAAGGGTGTTTTGATTTATGGGAATGGGAGGATAAGGGAGGATCCTTGGACGGAGGGTAGGTTACGTAGGAGGAGGGCTATGTAAACGGTAGAAGTAAAGTAGAGGAGTTAGGAGGGATAGGAAATAAGAGATATGCACAAACATGAAAACAAAGATAAGAAGGAGAATTTGTCATATATATGTATATCTATATTCATATATAAATACATCTGTGCTTAATGTAGCAGGGGTGGGGGGAGGAAGAAGGGAAAAAGAACAAAATAAAAAGTACACAGCAGAGAACAAAAGAAAACTAACAAGGAAGCAAAGAAAAGATGGACAGCTCTCAACATATAATGCATAGCATTTATTATACAGACTTTCTTGAAATGGAAATTTGCCATATATTTTGAATCTTCTTACATTCTGCTATGCACATGACATGTTTTTTTTCTTTTCTTATTTTGCATTTAAGTTTATAATGTTTCTTTTTCTTTTCTTATTGCGTATTTAAGTTTCAGTAATAAAAAACTGGTAGCCATAAGAATTTTAAAAGAACTATAAACCTCCATGAGATTTACAGAGACTCTCAGCCCGTCAATGCCCAAGATGATAAACTGACAATATAAGCAATATAGACATCTCGCTGCATGCTTCATCTCTGTATTAGTGAAAAAAAAAAAGGAAAATTAAGACCAAAAAAAAAATCATAAAGCAAAGATGTTCCTGAAGGCAAGCCTACTGTAATGCTATATATAAAATTTAATTCCTACACTGTCTCAGAAGGAATTCAAGCACAGAGTGGACGCTTGGTAAATATTTGTTGATTAATGTACTAGATACTTCATGATCAAGGTTACTTCTTGACACATAGATCATGATGCTAAAGCTCAGAAATTAAAATTTGTTCAGGATGTTTTATATAATCCAGAGTATCTATGAGCCATCTGATCAGTGTTAAGTCCTTAAGTTACAGAAATTATTTTTGTGGGCTTATTATAATAATGCTCAACTCCACCTTTAATGGTGATCCAGGTAAGCTTTGGGCTAGTCAGAGAGTCTATTGGACTGGCATGCTGATGATGAAGCACCCAAATAAAGAAATCCTGAATATCTGTAGATGAGAAATGCTTCAGAAGCCAATTAGTCTTTCCAATGATTCTACGCTTATTTATCCAACTCCTTTTTAGGGGAAGTTTCAGTCCTTAAAAAAGTACAAAGCAAAGCAAAAAAGACTTTTTGGCATATACTTGATTTCAGTCATCTCAGAAAACTTTTAAAAACTAAATTCTAGCTCCTCTCTACTTTCTAAAGAGATCACAAGTTATTCTTGAAGGCTCTTAACATATTAAGTCTTTCAAAGGATAAACGAGCGTACTCTAACTGATGAAAATTTGGCAGAAGCAGCTGCTTCTTTAATCCAACTGTGTTTCTCTTCAGAAGAAACTCGTGGGCTCAGCAAGAACTAAAATGAGTGAAGAGAAAAGGATGTTGAGTCCAAAGTCAAAAAAAGGAAAAGTTGTTCTGCCTTCTCTCACATTCCATCCTTCCAAGCCCTTTACATCTTCCACCTCCCTATTGGACTGTTCTTCTACCAGATACTAGGTAAAACGATTACTTAGGACAGGGCTGTCCAAAATGCGGCCCGCCCACGAGCATAGAAATTTACATAAATGCTTTAGTAAAGGAAGCTGAGCTACCGCAGAGCTCTCACTAAAATGGCAAATCAAAATATATTGTCTATCGTTTCAATAAAAAACTAAGGTTGGACAGCCCTGAGCTAGGGAATAAACTAACAACAGCACAAGAAGATGATTCCTAAATACTTGTAAGTATATGAGATTTCATTGGCCTGGGTACTGGCCACATCTACCCAGATCATAAAATCTTTAGGAGTTGATAGTCTTCCAGGGTTGCTGTGATGTAACAATTTGTTACTCTGTGACCAGCCCAGAAATGTACCTCTATGAACTTTAGCAAGGCTGGCCCCCTTTGAAAATATTACAGACAAGACTTCCCACACAATTCTTACAACTTGGTAGGATCCTCCAGAGCTCTCTTTGCACTCAGGGTTCAGCTCCATACCACAAGTAGTATTTTAGCAGAATATACAACCTTTAACATCTAGAAAGCTATCAGGAGGAGCATGATGGAATGTGAGCATCAATTCTGGGCTTTCTGAAATTTAGCTAAGAAGATAACAAGACTCTAACCTAGCAGCTAATCTTCGTAAATTCTGCCTTCAAAATCTGATGACCTGTACTTCCCCTTGGTTTTAGGGCTTATCATTAAAAAGAAAAAAAATTAGTTCAAGTCTGGCCTCAGACCCTTCTAAGCTGTGTGATCTTGGGCAAATCATTTAATCTCTATCTACTTTAGTTTTTGCACCTGTAAAATGGGGATAATGATAGTGCCTATATCCCAGGATATAATGAGATACCATGTGTAAAGTGTTCTGCAAACCTTAAAGTAAGATATAAACGCTAGTTATTATCATCACTATTATTTTAGGAAAAAGTGAAATGATGTTAGCACCAAGCTGTTCTATATCAGACTTGCTCTCTAAGACATCTAGGCAGAGAAGAATGTTCCCCCCCACAAAGCTCTTTAATATGCATCTCTATTTGTCATATATCTTTACTTCTGACAGATAGTGTAGGTTATTTTTAGGAAGCCACATTTGGTATAGAATTTTACCCCTCTCCTCAAGAGGGAATGTGCTTATTGAATTGTCTCAGTTTCTCTGAATTCAAATGCTATGGATAGTTTAGCACTTTTCCTAACTCAGATGCAAAAATGACAGTTCTGTCAGGTGTCTGAAACACCCAGGCATCAGAAGAAGGGTGGTTTTAGAAAGAGCCCATACACATGTCAAATAAAGTGGGGAAGAAGACGCCTCTTTTTAATTCAAGGAGTGAAATGACAATTGGATGCAAAACCTTGACAGCTCTGGAGGAGGGGAAAGGCCATGAGGATCCCATATTTCCACTTAGAAGTCCTCAGGCCTGATGACCATCATTGAACAAAAGAGTTTGAGCCCTGAATCTATTACTTCATTACTTACACAATCTATTACTTCAGTGAATTTCTGAACTGAAACAGATTTAATATGTTAAGAATATATGAAATAAAATATGCCATGCAAAGACAGGTAGTGCAGGGAATAGTGTGGAAGTTTTGGTCAGAAAAATCTGAGATCAGGGGCAGCTAGGTGGTGCAGCGAGTAGAGCACCACCCCTGGAGCCAGGAGGACCTGACTTCAAATCCAGCCTCAGACACTTGACACATTCACTAGCTGTGTGACCTTGGGCAAGTCGCTTAAGCCCAACTGCCCTGCCTTCTCCCCTCCGTTAAAAAAAAAAAAAATCTGAGATCAAATCCTAGCCCAGACCCTTAAAGTATGACCCCAGATAAGTTGATTAACCTTTTGTCTTAATTTCCTCATCTGTTAAATGGGGATGATACTAATAGCACCTACCTCATGGGCTGTTATGAGGATCAAAATTAGGAATAAATAAAAGCTCTTTACACACTTTGAAGGGCTATATAAATTCCATTATTGCTATTATGGAAAACCACACAGAATGACAGCTTCTGTGCCCACTTAGAAAGGAAAAATTTTTTTTCTGAACTAGAAGAAAACTACTGCTAGCCTGTAAATTTGACTAATATAACTATCCAAACCAGACACATTCTTTTAGCACAGACACTTAAAAATAATGAGGCTCCCTTCAAAGTCAAGAATCACCTCGAACCCTTGATACTCTATTAGTGAATTCCTGGTTACTTCTGACCTCATAATTTTCAAGTAATAAATGAGATAATGGAGGTAACATATGAAAGTCCCAAGGTGCTACGTCACTTTATTAGTACTTTTTGTTTTGTTTAACCCAATAATGATGTGGTGAAAGGAAAGCCAGAACAAAAAACCCCTAAATATCAGCATAAATAATTTGGATGCATGTTTTAGTTAAGACAGAAGTATTTATTATAATCAAACATCTCTTTAAATATTTTCCATGGAACTTAACTTCTTTGAGATGTTAATAGTCAAGGACAAAGAACGGGATGACCATTCGATGAAGATAACAATTATATCTTATTCCTCTACTAGCCTTTTAAGATCCACAAGGTTAAGGGTTTTGTGTTATGGGAATTTTTATCAGCAGAATATTTCTACTGTGCCTAGACACAGTGCTTTCCACATAGCAGGGATTTAATGTTTCTTGAAAATCTGAATGAATATTGTGGGCTTCTGGCATCGGGCAGGGCATCTCGAACAAAGGTGTGTTGTCTTCCTGATAAGAATGTGAGCTTTTCGAGAGCAGAGGCTGCATGACTTTGCACAGAGTAAGCAGTTAATAAATGCTTTATTCATTCACTTAATAAATGCTTTATTCATTCATTCACTCATGGCTTGGGGAGAGGGGGGGCCCTTCCAACTCTTGCAATCTTATAGCAATATAAATTTTCATAGTTCAGTTTCATGATAATCTTTTTAGGCCAGGAGTTGATAGAAACCAATATGCTGGAAAAGTAAACAGTGTGTTGCTGAAAACAGGGGATGCATTATCTACCGCTTTAGCTCCAGGAACAGCCCTCTCTCCCTCATGCCTTTCTGCAAAAGAGGAATGTGGACATAAGCCCAACTTTATCACCTACCCCAAGGTATTTAGATCAATTATTTTGGCTTTTATTTTTAAAGGCAGATATCTGCAAAACAGATTTTGCTATAATATCTAATTACATTTGGGGACTGAAGTATTTCCATTAGAAAATCTAACAGTGACATCTAGAGGTACCTGAAAAACGAGCCTCACAATGCAATTAATTGCTAAGACAAATCAAGTCTCATACACTTTTTTATGTGTATAAACTGTATGTGAACTACCAGTTCAGTACCACAGGCAGGCTTGTCTAGGCAACAAGGAACTCAAGAGTTTGGACAAATCCATCAATTAATCAACGAATAAGCATTTACTAATCACCTATGCGCCAGTGGATGTGCTAGGTACTGGGGATACAAATACTAGACGATGAAATAATACCTACTCAAAGAGCTTACCTCCTTGGCATGGGAGGTGGGTGAAGACATACATTCATTTCAATTTTAGCTGTAAAAGGGGAAATAGGAAAATTCCTAAAATTTAACAACGGAAACTAAATTACCATGTCTTCCCAAGCATGCCCAAAGATGGCAAGAAGGGGGTACAGATATTGAATTAAATAGCTTTCCTCCCTAGTACTTACTACCTTATTTTCTATCCCCAACAAAAATTTTAAGTTATTGCCATTCAACTTAGGGTAGTCAGTAATTGTGCTGTCGATTTATAGAGAGTTGGCATTAGACTGTGGACAAAGCAATAAACAAACACAAGCCCAAAGGTGCAATGTAAATGGCTTTATAAAGGCAGAGTATAACTTTCAGTTCAAATTATACTTCAAAGGGATTCTGAGTGTTTCAGTAGTAGAGTAGAAGAGAAAAAAGAAGTTAAGCTTATTATCTGGAGATGATTAAATGGGGAAAGAAGTTCTGGGGAATACCATGGAAGAGCAGGGTCACTCCTGGAGAAGTCTGATTTTCGAGCTAATTTCTGCTGATAACTGAACATAGAAAACAGCAAGGTATAGGGGTTTTGGAATCAGACGACCTGGGTTCAAACCCTGCCTCTGCCACTTTCTTAGGCAAGTCACTTAATGTCCTTGTATCTCAGCTTCCTCAACTGCAAAATAAGGAACTCAAACTAGGTGGTCTTTGAAGTTGCTCCCAACTCTATGACCCTATAAATGATCAGCCTAAACAAGTAGCTTCCCCCACTTGTGTTCCATTTAGAAATCTGGCATGATTAACATCAGGACATGCAAAGTAGACAATACTAACCTGTTGGTAGACCCATTGTAACAGTAGTTTGGGAGAAAGTCATAGTTGAGTTCCCAAAAGACATGAAGAGTGATTCTTCCATATGGAGCAGATACATTATGATTGGCCTCTCGGAACATCGCATCAAAGCTGTCCAAGGTCATGTACTTGCTTAGTAGTTTGTGGGTCATTCGGTTTATTTCTACAAGACCATCCAGCTCCTGACCACAAAGAGATAAAAAAATAAGTTGAAGATGACACAGAAGATGTGGAGCATATAACTAGAATATGGACTGACATGGCTAATGCAGAAATGTTTTGCATGACTTCACATGTATAATGGGTATTATATTTCTTGCCCTCTCAATGAGTTGGGAAGGGAATGGAGGGAGAGAATTGAAAATAAATAAAGTTTTAAAATAGAATATGGCTTGATATTAACAATAACAATAAACACCTTATATTTGTATAGGGCTTTATTCAACAGTTCAATCACCATTTATTAAGAATCTACTAGAGGCAAAGCTCTAAGGGAAAAAAACAATTTCTGCCCTCAAAGAGCTTACTTTATAAAATCATTTCTAAAGTGCTTAAAGCTCACCCTTTGGGGCAAAGCGAAGAGAGACTTCTTAATCCTCAGTATGACAAGGTAAGCAATACGGCCCTAAGATAATTCAAAAAGGTGAGTTTTGGATCAAGCATATCTATGATGTGAACCATATGCTTAAATACTTCGCTTAAATTTTTAACCATCAGGTTGTGTTTTGACCTGAAAAGTTTAGTATGCCACCTAATCTGCCATGACTGGGATTTGTACATTTGAAATTCCTCAAATTCCTGGTCTTGGCCCTCTTATTCCCACATACTTTAAGCTGCTGTGTCTCTGGGCTTGGTACTGACAACCTACCTAAGAGTGGTACCCCATGTAATAGGGGCCAGGAAACTTCAGCCCCTAGGCTGAATATGGCTCAAGGCCTGTTCTGGGATAACCTACAAGCTAAGAATGGCTTTACATTTGCAAATACACAAATTTGTAATTACACAGATGTAAAAAACATTTGAAATTTGCAAGCCCTACACAGAGGTGGGAGTTCAGATTTAACTAGTGGGACAAAAGTTTACTAATTCCTACTTTATAAGTTACACTAGGTTTAAACACTTGCATAAACCTGTTCATATCATATGGAGCTAGAGAGATCACTAATACATCAAGATTTCAAAGTAGCTACTTGTCTCTTAATTATCTATTATAAAGCAGAGTCTGACCCAGAAATTAAATTGAGTCTAACAACATAAATAGTTTATACCTCTAAACATAAAGGAAGCCCTTAAAAATATTTGATTTCCCCCGGCTTAAGGCAGCTTGCCTGTTTCATTTCTTTGTCTTACAGAAGATTGTTAGTTCCTTGACACAAAGGACTTGCCACTTATTGTTCCTTACAGAAAACACTGTATTTCTGACTAAAATACGTGCAGATATTAAGATGTCTGAAATGTCCAACTCAATTATGAACACCATTTCTACGCCATCCTCATTGTATACTCCTCTAGATCTGACAATGCCTCACACTCAAAATCTTCTCTGATGAATTAATATCGGACTCAGTAGTTCTAAGAAAAACATGGAAATTTCTTTCTGAAAACTGACTGTATCTCTTAACTAATCTCAGACTATTTTTAAAATACCTAAATAACGATGATAATAATGATAATAAACATTCATAATCAGACCTTCAGGTTGACTGACTTACAGGAGCATTCTAGTTCCAATGTACTTACTGGGGTCTTAGGTCACTCTCCCACTCGACATACAAGAAAAAGGAGACTACACTATAAGAGTCACAAGCAGAAAAAGTCCACACAATTTTATCTTCAGCTTCATTAGGAAACCTAAAACTGCTCTATATCATGCTTTTAGTTGGCAATTAGGTATCCCTGGAAGGATGATTTCAAGAGGCCCATTACAGAGCACTGAAGATAATGATCTCTCTTTTTTCTATATACTCTCTGATTTGCTGAGCTTGTAAATTTTCATGGTTTCAGCTATCATCTCTGTGCAGATGCTTCCCAGATATATGTATGTGTGTGTGTGTGTGTGTATGTATATATATACATATTTATACACACACACACGTACACACCCCTAGTCTCTCTCAAGCTCCAGTCCTGTACCAAAAACCATTTATTGGATATTTTGAACTGAATGTCCCCTGAGCATCTCAAACTCATCATTTCTAAAACAGAACTCATTACTTTTCCCCATAAACTGAGTCCTCTTTCAAACTTCCTAATTACTGTCAAGAGGACCACAGCCAATCAACCCACATTTATTAAGCACCTATTATGTGCCAAGTATTGTGCTAAGCCCTAAGGATACACCAAGTGGAGTTTACCAGCTAATGGGATTCTAGTCTTGAAATCTGGAGACATACTAGATTGCTTTCTTCGTAATCACTCCATATATCTATTAAGTTGCCTGATCTTGTCATTTCTTTTCCTATATCTCTTGCATATATCCTCTCATCTCCATTCACACAGCCTAGTACACAACCTCATAACCTCTCACTGGAGACTGTTGCAAGAAAAGCTTTCTGATGGGATTTCCTGCCTCAAATCTCACCCCATTCCAATCTATCCTTTCCACAATTGCCAAAATGATTTTCCTGAACTGTACCTTGACCATGTCACTCCCCTCCCGCCCTCAATATAATAAAATCTAGTAGCTTTCTATTACCTCCAGTTTTAAATGTAAATTCTTCTCTTAGGCATTTAAAGTTCTTTACACATATCTGTTACAAGGAACAGTTTATACTTGGTGAAGTTACAGTGGAGAGAGATAGGTGGCCCAGAGTTTAGCGGATTGAGACAGACATGCGAAAAGGGGAAAACCAATAAAATATTTTTAAATGTACAGAAGACCACAAAAAAGTACAGAGAAGGACACAAACAAGTAGAGAACTTGTATTATTAGCTTTCTGAAATATATATATTATATACATATATAATATAATATATACACACATACACACACATATATACAAAATTCAGATGTATGTGTATGCATATGCACTTGTGTACATATATACATACATATTACATATACACACACATATGTGCATATATTTGCACATGTGCATATATGGATACATAACAGAAGCTCACGGTTACTTATACAAGCCTCTTCTTTTTTGTTTACAAATATGCCTGGCACAAAGCAGGCATTTAAAAAATGTTAGCTGTTATAATTGTTGTGTTTGCATCTTAAACAAGAAAATTTTTTAAAATTATATAACAGAAGAGAAGAGCATGCGACTGCATGCATTACTACTAAAAGAAGCTGGGTCATGGGGATGAACAATGTGACCCCAAGTGACTGCTATGGCACAATGGCACTTACAACTATTGAGGTCAGGTCCTCACTTTCAAATCTCCCAATTGCCAGCTCCATCGATTTATACACAGCTGCCGAAATACGCTGGGTAATCAGACGATTGAGGTCTATTGACCTACCAAGAAGCTGAAAGAAAAGTGACCAATTTAAACCAATTAAAAAAAAAGTTTTCTAAACATCCTTCAAGAAACCCATTTAATAGTTTAAATTTGTTTACTACATAAGAACAAAGGTATTTGTACACAACGTTGAAAGTTCATTGAGATCAGGGGAGTGAATACTTGTTCTAATTCACATAGGCATCACCACCGACACCTTCATAAGAAAGGCTTCCCTCATAGACCTACTATTGGAGTCTCCTACATAGCGTGGGCCTTAATATGTGTAAAAAAATTTGGGAACCTGAAATGGCTAAATGAACGCTGTTGTCGTTTGCCCTTTGTTTTCAAAGAGGACCAATGATGTCTTGACTTGTACTGGATTTAAGTTCAACAGTCTTCAGCCTTATTCTCTCTTTCAGTCATCAAAGTATAGTGGCAAGACAAAAGTTAGAAGGACCTTGCAACAATGTATGACCTTGGCATCTTCACTGTCTGACCAAGCTCTAAGTACTCTACAACGCAGGCTTCAGCTGTACTCACAGCCGTCAGAATGAATTGTTCTATTCCACCTATTCCTCCTGCAGAAGTCTTTCCATGCCTGGGGTAGGCATTCCCCTAACTTACAGACAGGTTTGAGACCTGCTAGTTACTCTTGCCCTAGTTTAGCTTGTCTGCCAAGGTGGTTAAGTGGGTATGGTCACTGCACATAAGGTGAGAGTTGGGTGAAAGATGGAGTCCTCCTGGAATATCCCAAACACATATATATGCACGTTAATAGGCACTTAATAAATGCTTTTTGACTTGACTAGCTTTCTGGTGTTCTCAACCTATTAACTTTACATTACTACAGTGGAAAACCTAAGAAATTCTTCTCTTCAGTGAATTTTTGTGCATCTTTTTCCATTTGGTCAATTCTGCTTTTTAAGGAGTTCTTCTCTGCACTGGATTTTGTGCCTCTTTTTCTATTCAGTCTATTCTGTTTTTTAAGGTGTTAATTTTTTCCAGTATTTTTTTTTTTGTCTTTCCTTTACCAAGACATTGACCCTTTTCTTAGGATTTTCTTGCATCATTCTCATATTTCTTTTCCCAATTTTTCCTCTACCACTCTTATTTGATTTTAAAAGCCTTTTTAGAGCTCTTCCAGGAATTTCTTTTAGGCCTGAGATCAATGCATATTTTTCTTTAAGGCTTTGAGTGTAACGGTTTTGACTCTGTCGTCTTCTTCTGAGTCTGTCTTGATCTTCTCTATCCTCACAGTAACTTTCTATGGCCAGGTCCCTTTTTTGTTGTTTGCTCATTTCCAAACTATTTATTGACTTTTAACTTTATGTTAAAGTTGGACTCTGTTCCCAGTGAAAAGGAGGCTCTGTCCCAAGCTTCGTGCTTTTGGTGTAGCTGTTTTTTGAGCTAGTTCTAGGGGATCTGTAAGTTTTCAGTTCTTCCAAGGTGCTATGATCTAAGAAGAGGTGTATTTTTATTGTTCTGATCTGTGAGTCACCACAAGCACTCTTTTCTGCCTTGGAACTATGACCAGAGTCCTTGCTCCCCAGTGGCTGCAAGCTCTGGTATGCTAGTGCTCCTTGTCCTGGGACTGCAACCAGGATCCACAGGTGGGAATGGAGACCTGCCTCCAAGTCTAGCAAAGAGACCCCTGTAATTGCCTTCTGAGCGGTTGTCAGACCTCCTTATTGTCTGAGAGCTCCGGAAGCCACTACTGATTCAGCTGCTCCCAAGGCCAGCAGCTGGTTTTTTGGGGCATGGCCTGTGTTGGTCTGACCTTTCCTGCCAACCTTTTAAATTGTCTTGGCTGGAAAATTCTTTAACTTCATCCTTTTGTAGGTTCTGTCACTCTAAAATTCATTTTGAGGCGTTATTTAAAGATGTTTGAAGAGGAACTTGGGAGAGCTCAGTCAGTCCCTAAGTGATTTTCCCAAGGCTACATAACTAACTATATAGTGGTATGAAGCTGGATTGGAGTCCAAGCCTCTTAAACAGTATTCCAGGTATCTTTCCACAACACTAAGCCTCTATTCAGTTTGACACAATGATAAAACCGGATCTCCATTATGATGGCTCTGTACTATTTATCAGCTATATTATTAAGATAATTATTGTAATGTAATAAAATTACCAATTTTATGGCAACTATGAATAATCAAGGCTGGGGAGGAAAAAAAAACAAGAATAATTTATATTTGTGATTAAAATATTATATTTTTATTATTATAATAACACATTTAGAGTATAAGATTGATAAAGTGCTTAAGTCACAACAACCCCTAACAGTAAGGTTGTCAGTGTCTTCTCTTGTCTTCCTTCCTTCCTTGCCTCCTTCCTTCTTTTCCAGATGGGCAAGTCAAGGCTGTGACTTGCTCACAGCCCCACAGCTTCCAACTGACAAATCCAGGATTCAAACCAGATCTCTGGACCCCAAGTACAACACTCATCCTACCATTCCACACTGCCTCCTTTTAATGGTTTTCTCTGACTCTCCCCAAGCTATTTATTTTTTTATAGGCGCTGGAACACTAAATAAGTGACAGAGAAATTCATCAAACAGGTATGTGTTTTGTGGGGAGGTAAAATCAAAATGTCAACTTCACAGACTTAGAAGCTATGAATAGGCTACAGGAAAAAATAAAACAACAGAATCATTCACACATGTCAAGATATTAACTATGAATCTTCTCCCAAGGAAATCCCCAAGCAAGGGCTCTCTTCTTCTCCCTACAATCACTCATGCATGAAGGGCTTTCAAACACTTCCTCCAGGTGACACACGGAGAAGGGAAACCAACAGTCCTGAGCACCTGCTTCTCAGGGAAACCTGCCAAACTCTGGGGCGAGCAGTCCCTGAACCTGAGGGCACAGAGGCTAACCACCATCAGAGCTGTGTCAATGGCAAGTACTCCACAGGGGAACAGGGACTTCATTTCTGACTCTTGGGGAGACGTGTGATCTCCCTGCTCAAAACTCATATTCTCTTGCCCTATACACTATGTGACCAGTAATAGAGCCAGTTCAAAGTCAGATATTCATATTTATCCATTTCTGTATGTTCATAGTCGAAGAGATCGTTTTTGTAACTTAAGCACCATCCATGCAGGTAGAGACACCATCACACAAATCCCTGCCAATATCCATTTTTACATCCATTGCCAGCTACTAAAAACCAACAGATGCTTTTATATTATAGCAGAAAAAAAACAAGTTCACTTACTTGTACATGTCTCTGCTTTAGTAGTGTCTCATAGCGGTTTGATGGTGGCAAGTGAATCGTTGCTCCTTGATTCTTGCATTCTGACCGTAACCGTTTATCGAGAAGCAAACTAGGATGGAAAGGGAGAGAGTGGAAAGTTTGTCAACCAATGAACTCCAAATTCTAATAAAAATGTGAAATGTTCTCTTAGGCTAATGCCATAAACCTAATTAGTACTTACCTTCCTGCCATAACTTTGTAATAGGCAAATATCTGGTCTGCTAACTTGTAGACAAATTGGTCAAAACACAAATTCACCTTAAAAAAAGGGAACAATGCACCAAGTTTTTAAAAGTATTGGTAAATCAACAACAATGGCATTAAAAAAAAATAAAAGTTCAAATCCTCACTTCAAATTGTCATTAAGGAGGTATTTAGAGGCGTCTTGACAAATAACAATTGACATCTGTGTAGCCCTTTCAACTTGGCAAATTACAACATGTTATCTCAGTTGGTCAACCCCGGAAGGTAAGTACTATTAGGCATTATTTGCTTCACTATACAGATGCAGGAAAGGAGATGCAGGAAAAGATGTGCTGAGGATCAGATAGTTAATAAATGTCAGAGGTGGGATAAAAAACAAAGTTCTTTCTGACACCAGGGTCCAGCACTCTATTTATTACACCATGCTTGCCCTGGAAAAGAAGAGTCATCACCACTACCGCTTAGACTCATGGAACTGTAAAACTGGAAGAGACCTTAAGGATTACTTAAACAAACCTTTTTATTTTTACAAAGGAGAAACCCAGTCCTTGAGAGCTGAAATGACTTACCCACAGCACTACAAACTGAGTTAATAGAAGAGCCAGACCTGGGACTAGAACCCAGATCTTACAGGATGCTAGTTTGATACTTTTCTCGAACTATGGCACATTGCCCCCTGGCCCCCTCAACCACGTTCCAGGTTTGAGAGAACCCTAAAGAGAAGACACACTAGCTTCTGGAACTTGTTCCTCATGCTTCCCCCCAAAAGATTCTATGGCCCAAAGTCATATGAAAGTTGGAAGGGGGGGCCTTAGAAAATGCTATGATGGACAAAGAACTAGAAACAGTTACCCATCAATTAGGGAATAACTAAACAAATTGTGGTACGTGAATACAATGAAATATTATCAGATTATTAAGAAA
Organism: Phalanger gymnotis; assembly: GCA_028646595.1. Classification (NCBI taxonomy): domain Eukaryota; kingdom Metazoa; phylum Chordata; class Mammalia; order Diprotodontia; family Phalangeridae; genus Phalanger; species Phalanger gymnotis. Next base: position 495,334,877 of record CM053622.1, on the reverse strand, counting down.
TGATGATTGTGTTGAATATAGAGATGCAGGAAAAGATTTATATGCAGTGATGCAAAAGGGAGTAACAAAAGAAAACAATATCTACCATGATTCTAACAATGCAAAAGGAAAGAAGGGCAACCAAAAAAGAAGTAAATTCTGAGTGTTGCAAAACTCTAATAATGAAGCTTGATGCCAGAGAAGATATATAATGTTGCATCTTTCATTTCTCCTTGGCAGAAATACAGGAAGGACCATGGGTATGGGATACTGCATATAACATCAGACTTTTGCGAAACATTGTTTAGTTTTGTCAAAATTTTTTCTCTTTCTTCCTTTCTCCATATTTATTATAAGTGACAGTTTGAAAAGAGTGGTTGGGGGAGGAATATCATGGGAAATATAGATGATGTAAAAACGAAAGCTATCCAGAAAACTTTCCTTTTTAAATAGTACTGGGATGATCATTCTAGTAGGAGAGGCAACCGCTCTTAGGATCTGTTGTAGAATTCTGGAAAATTATTTCTACTCCCTGATAAGACCCCCTATTTTTGCGAGATTGATAAAGAAATGATTGGAGAAGAACTCTTTTTAAGGTATTTAAAGACCAAATATCAGAAATAGCAAATTACGATTGCATTAACAATAAGTAAAAAATTGTTTGTCCTTCTTTATTGAAAAGGACCATGACATTAGGGAGGTGATGTCATGACATGAGAGTGAATCGGATTTAACTGAGGGAGGGCTGTGCAAAGTCACAGCTTCACTTTTTCCTCCAAAGCCATCTGGGTCTAGTGGCAAGATATAGATCGGAACAACGGGAGGTGGCCTGGATGCAGTGGAAGATGTTAGCCTTTTTAAGCTAAGGTCTTTAACAGGTCTCAGTGTGACTGAGGCAATGCCCATTTAGTAATTAAGGCTAGGAAAGAAATGAGGCAGAGAATGGCCTCTTTACCTAGTCAAATAAAGAGGAAAAAAATCAATCTGAGAGAGGAAGACCCTCAGGATTTCTGGCCAAAATACCACCAAACTCATCTTATTATAATTTTATCTACTTAGCATTTATTGGTCTTTGTATCACATTGATTTTTGTATATATATTCCTCTACCCTCCCCACCAAGTTAGCCTATCCTTGAACAAAAAAATTTAAAGGAAAGAAAAGAGGTTCAGTCAAACCAATGAATGTGTCAACCACATCTGATAGCAGATGCAAAATTTCATACCCAGAGTCACCCAGCTCTAAAGACAGGAGGTGCATTTTCCCAACTTTTCTGTGGGGCCAAGCTGGTCATCATAATTCTACAGCATTCTATTTTGTTTTGTTGTTCCTTTCTTTTACTTTGTTCTAGTCATTGTATACTTCCTGCCAGGCCCCATTTTGCTTGCTTCACTCGGCATCAGTTCATCTAAATTTCCACGTTTCCCTGAATTCTATATATTCATCACTTCTTACTGCCTATTTAGATTCCATTTCATGCACCAGAATTTATTTGCTCTTCCCCAATCAACAGATACATGCTCTGTTTCCTTTTCTTTGCTACCACACAAAGTGCAGCAATAACACTACACCTTTCCATATTTGACCTCTTTGAGGTATACATCTAACAGCGGTATCTCTGGGTCAAACAACTGTATTATGAGAAGCCGTGTTACTAAAAGTGGTAATAAATGATCACAATAAAGACAATTCAAATTTTGATCTTATTTTTAATAGTGATAAATTAAAATCTCTACCCTTTACCTATGCATTTATGTATAACAGGGAATCCTATTGTTATGTGAAAAGAATTCAAAAGCTATACATGAGGATAATTTTTAATTAAACTCAGAGAATCAATGGAAACTAAAAAGGACATAATTCACTATGCGTAAATAGTTACGGAAACAATAGTTAAAGGCAGTCCTCAAAGTATAAAGGACAACCGAAGAAAGAACTATGGCTCGCTGACCAATATACTGACTTCCAAGACCTGGAGAGGGCAAGCTATATGATGCCATCATATTACATATGTTCAGTACTTTTAATTTTTTGTGGTACTGTCTGATCTATTGGTTCATCTTATCCTATATTAATATAATATACACTTAGCTAGTCTAATCAATTAATATTAGGACATACTTTACACATAGGGATATTTAGTGATAATTAGATCAGGTTAGATAGAGTCTTTCTTATCTTATGCCCCAAAACTTTAAACTAAAGATTGTAAGTTCATTTGTTTGTTATGAAGTTCACTTGTTTAATCACAGGAAGCTAACTAGAGGGACCTCCACCCTTTCTTTCTGCTGAGTAGGGGACCAAGCCCAGGGTAGAGATGATGACTTAATGATATGGAAGGTCCCCAAGCTATTTTTGACCTATCCCTCCACCCTTATTGTCCCTTTGTTGGGGAAATGGGCCCATGGCACTTGGCCAACAGGCCTATGAGCCCTTAACCAACGGGTGACCCTGTCTTTGCATTGCCAGTGCTGCCTGTGGCTCTCTATTGCCCAACATGGGCCCAGTGAATGGCATTAGCTCTGCCCATATTTGAATATCCTCCATTTGTCACTCACCATAAACGTGAACCAAAAATTCTCTGGGAAGGTCAAGATACAGGTCTATCAACCAATGAGATTCTGTATTTTACTCTTCATCTTCTATATCATCTGGCTATCAAGCACTCTAAAACTAAGGCTCTGCCAGAAAGGGGCATCTCAGATCCTGAGGAAGATCTGAGGTCCCATTCATTTAAGTGGGCCAGGTCCCTTTAATAAATAGTTATTGGCTGGGAGCTCTGCCTCAGTGGTTTTATTGTAGATTGGATATTTTTGCATCCCACAGATGCCTGAACCAGACTAAAACATGACTGGAAAATATTTAAGCCATAGACTTCCTTGCATATAGTATAAACTTTAATCAACTGTTGTTCTATTAAAATCTATTTGAATAAACAAAACAACTTACCTCAGCCTCAATTTCATCATAGAGAAACTGCTTTTTGAATTTGGTCAAAGCATAATGAGCACTGTCATTATACAGGTCCAAGGAATAAAGAACATACCTGGAACAAGGAAAAATAAGCTTTTTAAAGGATTTTTCCCAATTTTGTCTAATGCTTTCAACAAAGACAACATTCAGCTCTTACACAAAAACCTCACAGCGAAATAATTCTTAATTCAAACATTTAACAATTCTTAAGAACTCAAAACTAGTAAGACAGTCTATTTCTTCATGAGAAGGAAAAGAAATGAATCTTTCAAATATGGAACATCCCAATGTCTTCACGTCCCCATACCCCAACACAACCTGTAAGAAGGCAGGGACAGGTTCACTTTATCTTTGTAGTCCCAGGGCCCAGCAGAGTACTTGAGATGACTGATTGTAAAGAATTAGACTCCAACATGGATGGTTTATTTAGCTTTTATGATAGGCAAAAAGGAATGGCCTTCTGGACCCATCCAACAGTGTAAGACCTTTGGAAATGGAATGGCCACCTGAATGATGTCAAAGGCACAGCTAGGTGACTCAGCAGAACACTGAATTTGGAATCAGAAAGACTTGTGTTCAAAGCTGGCCTCAGACACTTACTAGCTGTGTGACCTTGGGCAAGTCACTTAACTTTGGTTGGCCAGTTTCCTCATCTGTAAAATGAAGATAATAACAGTACCTATCTGCCAGGATTGTTGTGAGGCTCAAAGAAGATAATATTTGTAAAGCTCCTTAAAAATATTAAAGCATTACGTGAATGCCGGCTATGATGACGATGCCCACATACTCCCTTCTTGCCCATTTGGGAAAACTATCAGAGTTCCCAGAAGAGTATAATGACAAGAAAGGCACATGGCTGGCTGATATTTGAAGTGGAAATAAAGACAAAGAATAGATGCCATTTTAATAAGTCACAGAAAATTGAGTTAATTGTGACAACCACTTAAGGGCATATATCCTCAAACATATATTCCCAGTCAGCCACCTCTATTTTTTTTTTAAGATTTTACAAAGGGGTTCAAAACTATAACAAGAACAGAAGTATCAACATTCCCCCCACAACACGTGGGGAGCACATCTTCCCCTTTACCAACTCAGTCTCTGGGTGGGGTGAGCCTGCTTCCCCTTTCCTTGTTTTCCAGTTTACACAACGGAGGTTAGTCAATCTGAAATAATTTTAATAATTTCCACTCCTGGGGGAAAAAGTCATTTCTTCAGATGACTTAATTTGATGGTTTTCAACAAAATAGATTCATGAGTGATTTTCATTGTCAAGAATTTAATAAATAGTTGGTTAGAACAGAGACACCCAACATGTTGCCCACACATCTGAGTATGGCCTGAACTAGATTAAAATGCAATTGGGAAATACTGAATTACAAAAAAAATGTAACAGAACATGATGATGTTAATGTATGATGTCCTAAGTCAATATGTGGCCTGTAGCAATCACTACAGATGGTTTAACGGTTCTGTTTCTGTTAGACTGTAACCTTATTCAAAGTAGATTGTTTTATTCTTTGTAATTATATCCTTGGTACCTAGCATAATGCCAGGTATACAACAGGTACTTAATAAATGCTTGGTGATTGACTGATTGGTATGTCATATTCCTTCGTGTCCTTTATCAAATAAGTCGCCATCAAATACCAGTCAGATGACAAAGCGTCCCAGTGTCCCCATCAGCCCCCTAAGAGAAGAAGATGAGAGAAGCTTACTCCATCATGGATGCCTCCTTGGTCTCAAGGATGTGATCTGTCAGGATCCATGGCATGGACATCTCAATCGGGAACTGGATCCTCCTGCCCATGGTCAATTCCAAGAAAAACTCTCGGAACCATAACTGGGAGAGGTCACAGCACTGTTGAAGGGTTTCTTCAGGGATTTAAAATCACACTGCATTAGTCTCTTACATAACCAGAAGCAACCAGAAAAGACAAGCAAGAATAGTGGCTGCCATTTGTATAAAATGACAATGCAAGGGTTGTTAAAAACTTCCCAGGGCTAGGTAGGAATGGGACCCACTGCAAGGGAAAGAAAGGGCAAAACCTCCTAAGTCCCCAACCCCGAGAAAACAAAAATTATATACATATGCATGTCCATACAAACATACATTTATAAAAGCACCCAAATAAGCTACTCAAAGCTTCCCTTTAGTGAAAAAAAAGCTTACCAAAGAATCAACACATAGAAAAAATACAATTTACTCCAAAGCTAAAAGGCAGCATAGAGGGCTTTAGTATATACTGATATAAAGCATTGCAGCTGCTAGAAGTGTCGTCAGGTGAGCAGTAATTACTACCGAACTGCCCACCAGTGCAGCTCAAAAGACTTTTGCCAATTCAGATGACCAAAGGTTTAGGGTTGGAAGAGACTACAGAGGTCATCCAATCCTCATTTTACAGAGGAGGAAAGTGAAGTCAAGAGAAATTGAATGATTTGCATGTGGTCACATAACTAATAAATGTCAAACTGGGTCCAGAAGTTGGGTTCTCTGACTCCATACACATTGGTCTTTCCACTGCACAATTCCTACCCCGACACTGATGTGTCTCTTGGCTAAAAGGGCATTTGAAAGAAGAAACATGACTTTTTTTTTTATTTTAAATGAGAGATGAAACAAGTGTTTGGGCAGAGATATGAAGAATCCCTTTTCTTCTCATTAGGAGAAAATTTCTTTAAGGACTACCAGTAGGAAATGGAGGCACAGTTATCACACAATACAGGTGGGCAGTAATAAAAACAGTTGAAAACTTTGTGAAAAGATACTTAATATTAAAAAAAAAAGAGTTAATGCCTTCACGATTCTGCCTTCCAATACATGTATAAGCACGAGAGCCAGGACAAATATAGCACTTTATAAGCCAAGTGCTAGGCAACAAAATCAACATGACAGACAACACAATGGGGTGGTGACAAACACTAGATACATCTGATGGCAGTGGGCGAAATCTACTGGGTAGCATGTTTCCGATTACAATTCAAACAGGAACTAAGGGGTATTACTGATGAAGAAGAAAAAAGACACACACCTTGGTTGCCTGAGCTTGGAAGTGAGTTACCGTCTTCCAAATATCAAGTCTAGACATTAAACACTTGTCAGTGCTACAATGGGTATGAGGTTAAGAAATGGGGCGACCCATATTATGCGGTGTTCCTTGCAATCCCACTCTGGTCTAAAATTATACATATTTAGCAGACCATTACACGCCCTGGCACTCACTTTTGCTAAAGTGACAAAACAGTAAGTTATATAGTTGTTGCCAAGAGTGCCATAGCCAGGGAAGAACTATCTTTAAAAAAACAACCACAAGACCAACAACAAAACAGCACAAACACTGAATTATCTAATGTGACCACGGTGCAAAGGTTATGATACTTCACTGTCCTGGGTGAGCAGAAAACAGACTACAGCAAAGTTAACTCTTAAGCAATCGGAAACATTCTGGATGGTGTTAGCGGTGTTAGGACATGCTTGGCTTAACACTGATCGTCTGTATCTCTTACCACTGAAATTTATCAAATGAGTGTAGAAGAATGACTCTCGATGAAATTTTTCTATGTCCAATATGGTGGGCCCCTCAAGGCTACTTCTCAAAGTTTTCTTGGAACCACTTTTGTCTGCAATGAGGGACTCTAGCATGGTTCTCACCATGTAAAGCTGTATCATTCAAGGAAACATTTGTAAAGGGAGGAGGAAAAATACACATGGAACATTAGTTAAGCAAAACTGAGAAAACCAAAGAAAGCGACTGCTCGGCTACAAATTGATAATCCATGGGGTGGTCAGGAAATGGTTACCCTTCTAGGAAGGGGAAAAACAAGCATCAATGTGGCTATCCCATTTTGCTATCCCATGATTGTAGTTGATAAAGCAGCGAGCCAAATACCATGTGGAGAAAGGGCTGGCTTTCTCATTTGGACAATACACCTACTTCTTCATCTAGAGAGACAACTTGTAGCAGAACAGTTCACCTTATTGCCATAAACTTTTAAAAAAAGTAATGTCTTACCACCAAAGGTTAAAAGAGGTGGATAGATGTAGGACTGCCTCAGAAACTTGTTTACCACATGCAAAAGCTTTTCCATTCCCAAAGACTTGAGCTGCTTCAACAGCTCTGCAGAGTTCAAGGACTCTGCCATAGTGCGCACCATGTAGAGCTAAAAACCAACAGACAGGGAAAGGCGGGGGAGAGAATCCGTTAATAAAACACACATGGGTCAATTAGGAAATGGAAACAGACAACAGGAGAAAATAGATTAGTCTGTTAGGTGTGGAAAGCAATGCAGTCAACATGCCAGTGTAAACTTAGCCACTTTAAAGGAGGCAAGTTTCTTCCGTTTGGGCAAGCCAAATCTAAGCTATAATTCCCGCCCCCCTTTTTTTTTTTAAACTTCATGAACACTTTAACATTTCAGACAGTCAGGCATTTGTTTTGCTGACATCTTTCAAAAAGATTTAAATACACTGAAAGTATTACAAACGACACCTAACAGAAGAGAGCGGTCAGAAGTGTTTAGCCCCAGAAAAGGAAAAATAAGACAAGAACAACCGATTAAATCAGTTTGTGAAAGGCAATGGTCACAGAAAGCTGCTGAAGTTTAAGGCTCAAACATACCAAAGAGAAGAGAACATTGGTGGTAGTTTAATAATAATGAAACATTAAAGCCACAAAAACTTACAATCTCAACTTTTGTTCTTTACAGAGATTAACATTTTGCAGATTTCCATACATATATCATGACCACACATTTCGAACAACAACGAAACTACATAAAAGCACAATATAGGGACTATCTATAACCACATATATACATAGCTCTTCACCCAAGTTTTCAGGAAGGGAGGAGATTAAGTAGGTAAATGAGCTTCTGTATGCAAATAAAGAAATTTGTAAACTTTTAAGTATTTTTAAAAATAAATTTGGTTTGCTCCATGAGTTCCAAATTTGGATTTTTTTAAAAAAATCAGTTGGTATGGAATGGGAAATAGCATTGGGAAAAGTCATTGTAGGTGAGTAGGTCATTACATAACCAAAATGACACACTTTCACTTTTATCCAGGAGATGAAGGGGAAAAGGAACAGAGAAAAGGAATTTAACATTTTGATTTTCCTTTCAATGCTCTATTCATAACATACTTTCACCTTTAGAATTACCAGCATGAAAAAATATCCCCATCTCTACTATCGGAGACATATGTTGGCACAGGGTGAAGAAATTACAATACCTGAGTACTGGATGGTCCCACTGCCCTTCTTGGAACTTTAATGTCAAAGCCGGTCTTTGGGTCCTTCTCTCCTCTTAGAGCAGGATCATTGAATGGCTCATGTCCTGCTTCCCAGTCACACACTGTTTTCCTGATAGCCTGTAGAACACTGAGCACACCCACAAAATATTCAATTGCCAAAACATGACACATAATCACTAAAGCTTTATATATATTTAAATTTAAAGAATATTAGCTCATTACAAAGCACTTTATACAGTACAAAATACTTTAAACAGTTCCCTCTCAACTAACTAATTTTAAAGGATGAGGGAAAGAAAGATGAATGTAGTGTGAAGGCTTCATTTTAACACTAAAGCTTTTTCCTATATGGCTTTACAACAAACGAACAAACAAATAAATAAATAAATGTGTGTCTGTGTCTATATACACATACATATTTTAGAAAGGAATAATTATAACCCCACCCAAAAGTTCGCTTCCTAAGTAGAATTCCAAAATACTACTTAATATTCATTCAACAAATACAAATATTTAACATTTATCCAGTCTGAATTGACACAAACTGATTGTGTGACTGTAGACAGGTTATTTAACCTCTGGGCAGGTTATTTAGCCTCTCAGCATTCTGGGTAAGTCTTATAATGCTTTAAGTTTCAGAGAAAGAACCAAAACCTACTTTGGTAGAGGTAATTTTCTCACCTGAAGTTCCGTTTATGAATGCTGTCTCTATAAAAGTTAGATTCACTATACTACCAGCTGTGAACCAAGGGAAAGGGTAGTGAATCAACCTGAGCAGCATGAGAAAAAAAGTTGGCTACATTTCCATGTGAAAAGCAACTGTTTTTCTAAAAAGAAGTGGTTATATCAAAATATCATTTGTACCTCTGAAAACCATTGTGTCTTACTTGCTATCTATCAAAACGAATCAAGGCAGAGATGCCCACAGGATAATTTGTCTACAGGGATGTAAAATGAAAGAAAACTCACCTCTGTCTGTCTACCAAAAAAAAAGTATGGTTTTAAAATACTGCTGAGAAATCAAAGCCACTTATAATTTGGGAAGTGCTTTTAGGACTTCCACATTGGTCTCAATACAATGAGGAAGATTATCTTTTTATTTTTTAAGAAATGAAACACCACAACATTATATTACTAGAGCACTGGACCTGGTATCATGGACCTGGGTTCAATTCCTGGTTTTAATGCTCACTAGTCATATGATTTTGTGCAAGCCATTTAAGGCCTCCAAGCCACAGAAGGTCACAGAAGGAGAGGAATTTTAACAATTAGAGCTGCCCAAAAGTGAGATGAGATGGACCATCCTCACAGGGAGTGGGTTCCACCTCATTGCAAGTCTTCAAGCAGAGGCTGTATGCTGGTATGTTAAAGAGTGGAGAGTTCTTTAGGTTATGGTTTAAAATTCTCTAATTCTGTCAATTACATGTAAGCGGCAACAGCATCACTAGGACAAGGATGGGATCTCCCAACATTACTACTTTGGGAGTAGATAAAATCAGAAGTTCTTAGATTAGTTTCGGGGATTTTTCCATGTAATTTTATCCATGTGAGGAATTCTCTCTTATGAAAATTCTCTTTATTCATGCACATGAGCAACTCTCCTATAATTTCCAACCTGAGAGAGCACTCCAGTGCACTGAGTAGTTACATGATATGCCCAAGATCACACCATTAGTATATATGTCTATAGCAGGACTTAAAAGCAGGTTTTTCAGACTCAAGATTAGCCCTCTGTCCATTATCCCACGTTGCCTTTTTAGTGCACGTAGTGAAAAAGAAAAACCAAACAAACACCCAAAACCTGTGCAATAATATAATTATAGAAATGTTGCGGACAGGGACAGGAAGGTACGTTAAACAAATATTAACCTCTGAATGACATTTTTCTTCTTTTTGATGGCCTGTCTCAGAGGCTCCCTGAGTGTAACCTGGGAGAAGTCCTGAAGGGCTGCATAAATGGTATGACGAATGGCATGATTGAACACACTTTCCATCCTCCCCATCAGCACCTGTAAGCCCTTGATCATAGCAATCACCTGCAGAGAGAAACATTACTTTGAACATGTATCTGGATCAAGCCCAAGGGTAGAAAGGAAAATAAACACACATCTGTAGAAGCGCACAACCCACAGTATACCACAAAACAAGAGATAACAAGCTCGGAAGCAGATATGAGATGAGTAAAGGGCCAGGCAAGTCTTTTCATAAATAGAAAACATTTCTCCACCTACTTTACTACACGTCAATACCTGTTTGTTCTACTATGATTCTTCCTGGCAGTGGAAGTATATACATCAAAGTATAACATGAAAACAAAGTAGAACTGTCTGAATATTAGGCCAGAGACCTACTACTAGAACCATCTCTCCTGTTTTAAAAGGGGAAAAAAGTTGTGGGAAGGTGGGCACAAACAACTGTAGGGTTAATGGAATGTAAGATCTTCCCCATCTTTTAACAGGCCTATGCAACCACGTGTCTCCTATTTTCCTTGGGACAGGGGCCGTGTTAAAGGTACACAAATATCTCAATCATGGCTGTGATACTTCCTGAATCACACAGAATCCACTGAGGAAGGGACTTGCCTAAAGGGAAGCTTGCTTGCAGGAAGGCTTTCACACTTTTTGGTGCTAAGCTATTTAGGCACTGAATCACAAGGGTTGTGATGTCTTCTTGCTCTGAACCTATTAGCTGAAAGTGTGTGTGTGTGTGTATTCACACACACACATATACACATACATGTATATATACATATACACATACATACATACATATGCATATATATATATATAATACACACACACATACATATGTGCTGAGGTGAGATTTTGCTTTGGGAGCTTGCTCATGAGAAAGCCCTTTTGATTTCCTGGACAGGACTCTGGGTAGCCATTTGTTAAGGAGTCCCCCAACTACCCAGGTGTTGATGCTCCCTCGGTCAAGTGGTGTATGTAAATGTTAAAGTATATACCAAGATTATTAGACAGTTGGAGCCTGTCTATTGGATCTTTGTGCTAATTTCTCTGCTTGCATTTTCTCCATGTTCAGGGTGCTGACCTTTCCCCTGAACTAGTGAATGATATTGTTTAATTAAAATAAGATCATTAACCCCTTTAGAGTTGCCTTTTCTTTAGAAAAGTAGATCAAAAGATCTGTGCTAGCAGGCCACTCTAGATGTGGCAGGGTGCTTGCTGATACAACAACTCAAGGCCAACACCAGAGGGCCATTCCCTCTCTCACAAAAAGATGACCTGAGGCTAGAAAGCAAGGATGAGTTCAAGAGGGAAATCAGCACTAAGGGTTGGTCTTTGGGAGCTGAGTTAAAGGAAAGGGCAGAGGGCTGGTTCTAGCACAAAATCTGTGTCTCAGTCTAGTGGCTTCACAAAGAAATTAAATGAGCAAAGAACGTTCTACAGACAGCTCTGTAAGAGGCAGGAAAAATGATCCAGTCTCAATAAAAGCTCCAAAGATTCTTCAAAGGAAATATTATTGGTATGTAACATTTACTCTCAACCACCAGAATCTGGAGCAAAAACGGTTCATCAAGCTTAGGTCACACACTTCTTTGGAAAGTATCTCATTCTTTTAACTATTATTTACTAAATTCCAACTGTCTACAGGGTACTAGGTTGGCGCTGGCTGAGACACAACATCTGAATGTATTCCAAGGTCACCATCTTCATGAAGGTTACAGTTTGGTAATAAGATGCAAACAGGCAATTAGAATGCATAATATTACATGGTAAATGCATTAGAGTGATGCTAAATGAAAATGAAATGGGAAGGGCATCAGAGAATGCTTCTGGAGAAGGTGATGTTTGAATTGGTGTAATAACAATTTAGATTTGAAGATCTTTCCCGCCCATTAATAGGCCATATAACCTGCTTATATCACAGGAAGCCTAAGTCACACGTGATGGGAGGAGCTTGCTGAGAGGAAAAGGAAACTGTCACAGGAAATGCTGAGAGAGCAGTTACTACAGTTAGAGCTGTTGGTGGCAAGGCCCCAGCAGAGGGCAGAAGGTTGGGATGGAGTGGTTTTCAGCTGTGATATTGTTGACTTATTGTTTTCAGGATTTGGTTATTTGGTGTCTGAATAAATGGTTTACTTCTTCTACCTTCTATGTGGAGTCTCATATGTTTTGCGATAGAGAACCACATAGGCATTTTGACAATTGCAATTTGACAATTGACAATTTGACAAATACAATATTGACAATCTATATTGTGATTATTGCCTTGCTGATACAATTGGACTGAAAAGGACCAATAGGAAGAAGGGCATTCTCAGAATAGGAAACAGCATGAGCAAAGTCATACAGCTGGGAGAACAAAGGGCTTATTAGGGGCTCAACTCACAAGTCCAAGTGTGACACTAAGGGAAAAAATTCAGAAAGCAGGTCCAAAGAAACTGAGATCCAACCTAATGAGTTTTCCTCACAGCCAGCACTATTCATAATTTTGAGATCACTTCTAGGAACACAGATAACTCTGCATACATAGAAATTAAGCACCCTTTAAATTATCTTACCCTTGGAACATCTAGCATTCTTTCCACTGTCTCATACTACAGATGGAGGAAGAAGGTAAGGAGACAACCTAATGCTGTCCTTTTTTTTTTTTTTAGTTAAAAAAAAATGAGGAAAGAAAGCAAAATCCAAACCAGAAGGAGGTACAACCCTCTCACCTCCACCAAAGCAAACTTCTCCTCACTGGTGTAGTTATACCGTGTGGCTCGCTCATACTCCTCCGCGTTGTCAGGGCAGTCCTTGTTGGAGTACTTGTCAGTGGGGTGCACAAGTTTCCATGAATACTGGTATTGATGAGAAAATTGGAAAAGAGAAAGAAAGAACAATGCATGAGAGACAAATCCCTATTGTATGAAATGTTTTTTATCCGTTGCCAAATGCATATTTTTAGTTATTAAGTCATTTCCAAAGGTTTTATAAGGTTAATCACATCATGTGATTTTCAACTACTATGACTCAATAAATCTGCTGACAACTATTTTCACACACAATTCCTATCTTGTTGTTTGAGTTGGTCTGCGTCTTCCATGACTCCATTTGGGGTTTTCTTGGCAAAGATACTGGAGTGGTTTGTCATCTCCTTCTCCAGTTTATTTTACAAATGAGGAAACTGAAGCAAACAGGGTTAAGTGATTTGCCCAAGATCACACAGGTAGTGTCTAAAACCAGATTTGAACTCGGGTCTTCCTAACTCCCGGACCACAGCTCTATCCACTGTGCCACCCAGCTACCCTGAGATAAAGGTAAAACATGTTCTTTATATTCTGAAAGGCAAGCCTACACATAGACAAAGAAGCACACACACAAGCATGTGTATGGTACAAAGAGCCCATTTCTATGAAAATGCCAAAGATCTGCTCAGTATGTGATGGTTAAGCTCAAGATGAATTCATACATACATAGATACATATAAAATTCATATCTACAGATAAAGTGTATAGATTAAAAAAGGAATAATGAATAAAAAATCTTTTATTTTACTTAAATGTGCCATAGCACTATGACAAGCTGTGAGGATACAAATACCAAGAAGTAAGATATTCCCTCCCCTCAAGGAGCTTACGTTCTAAAGAAGAAAGACAACACATATAAGGGGTTTGGTGAAGCTTCTTCATAACCTTTCCAAAAAAGCACACCTTTTAATGAACAATCATATTTAAAGAGCTAATGAACAAAGTACTCTGTAGATGTAGCCTTAAGAGCTCTAAAAATGTGGTGGCTTTTGTGACTTACAAATCTCTAGCTCTTTGTTACACATAAAATTAGAAATATCATTAGTGAGGTTAAAGTATAATTTGCTTGAATAGTTATTATCCAAAATGGAATTAAAAGCATGTGAATAAATGCACAGTGAAAAAATAACAAAGAAATTTCCATGAAATGTTACTCTCAGTAATGGATCATGTTAAGGGCAGTCACAGAGATATTTAGCATTTCTTATATAATTTAAGTGAACTGTATTAAAATTACCATCAACCTTCAAAAAAGCTTTGTCTGTTTTCTGCTTATTGCTTTGTTACTACCCTATTTTTTTTTCCATAACATGATTTTGGAGAGAGCACTACATTACTCTGTCTAACCATACCAACGACTTGGATAAAGACAAAGATGGTGTGGTTTTCAAATTTTCGAATTTCAAAAAGCAGGATGAAAAAATGACCTGGACAAATAGAACAATGGATTGAATGTAAGACAATCCCATTTACTGCTATTAAATTTAAAATCCTGCACTTGATTTCAAATAAAATCAACCAACAGCACACATACCAGAAAGGGAAGGAAGGCATGGCTAGACAACAGTTTGTGCAAAAGAGACCTTGCAAGTTTTAGTGGACTGCAAATTCAACAGGTTTAATATAGGAGTCAAAAAGCTAAAGCATTTTTATGCTGCAATAACAGAAATAGAGCGTGCACATTTCCACTTCTCAATAGAGGCAAGCGACCAAGGGAAAAGAATCGCACACACTACCAGTCCTAGCTTTTGCATCGTCCTGTCTTCTTAACCATCCTTCTATTACAAAGGAGGCAGAGGCATATTGGGAAATGATCAGCTAGGCTTCTTTACAAAGAAAAAAAAATATAGTGTCCATAACATGGGAGGTAATAAGGCTATTATGCCCATACCCAGAGTATCATGTTCCATTCTGGGCAGTGAATTTTAGGAAGAATAAAGGAACTGAAAACCACGTTACATAAAGAATGGAGGAGAGAAACCTATTTCAAAGTGAAGGTAAAAACAAACGCTATAAACATTTAAAGAGAGAGATACAAGGAAAATCTAGTTTCCATCTCTGTCATTTACTCAACGCCCTCTTAAAAAAATCACCAACATCCTCCTAATCACCAATGGTTTTTCTTAGTACTCATTTCCTTAGTCTCTGCAGCATTTAATACTATTGACCTCCTGCTTCCTTCTTTGGCTTGGAGACACTCCTGGTTATCCTCCTGTGTCTCCCACCATTTCTCTTTCACTGGCTGGATCCGCATCTTCTTTTAATTCCTTATGAGGAGAGAAAGAGAGGTCTCCCCAATGACTTTCCTTTTCCATACTTTCCTTGACAATCTCATTCAATCTCTAGGTTTCATCTATTCTCTTTACATAGATGACACCCAAATGTCTTCTTTCTAATCTCTCCTAAATTCCAGATCTACATATGCAAATTTCTAGAGGACACCTTGACCCAAGCGTACAACTAGTACCTCAAACTCCACATGTCCAAAGTCAAGCTTATTATCTTTCCCCAAAATTTCCTCCTCCTGATAAAACATTGTTTGTGTCAGCAGCACCACCATTCAATTCAGTCAAACATTTATTAAGCACGAACTATATAAGAGGCACTGGACTTCCTCCAGAGTCCCACGCTTGAACATGCTTTCTTGTTTTTCACTGTGCATAAACCCTCAGTTACTAAGTCCTCCTATTTGTTCCACCATCACAATATTTCTGGATGCTGTCCCCTTTTCTGTATTCCTATTGAAACTATCATAGTAGAACCCCTCATTATCACTTGTCTAGACTGCTGCAATAACCTAGGAACAGGTCCTTCTATGTATATTTTTTTTACCCCTTGGATCTTCCTCCATATTGGTGCTAGTGTCTACCTTTCACATGCATAGACGTGGTCACATCATTATTCTGCTCAAAAATCTTCAGTGGCTCCCTACTGCCTAACAAGTAAGAACTGACACACAAGGGTCTTCACAATCTGGTATTAATGTACCTCTTCCACTTTATCTCATGTTATTTATTCACTATGTTCACTATGATCCAGTCTGGACCACATGCCCCCATATACACTCCATATACACTCCAGACTTTTTGCCTCTATGCCTCTGTTCTTGCCGTAACAGAAAGCCTTTCTAGATTTCTGACCACACCCCTCCACCAAGTTGGTCATAGTTTTTAATGTCTTGGGCCTTGCTTAGGCTTAGAGATTGTTTTGTACTATAGTTTCTTGGGTATATGTCACAGCCTTCTACTTGAATGGCCTCCTCTCTATGCAAGGGTAGGGTCTTCCCTAAACTTTGTATCTCCTCTACCAATTTGTACAGTGCTCTAAATATGCAAGAGCTTAAGGAAAGTTTACCGTACTGAGTGGGATAGGATGAGCTCTGAGGTCCCCTTCAACCCAAATATTCTACACTCCTACGTGAGAAATTAGGGCAAAAATTTCCCTCTAGCTGATGAAAATATATTATGAACATCTCTTAGTGTAGCTAAGATAAAAAGAGAAGGATGAGGGGAAAAAAAGCTCTAATTTGTAAGTCTAGTTTACACCATTTATAAATAACATGGTATATTTTCCCACAAAAAAAGAACAAGATGGATGCAGATAGACATTTGGTCCAAATGCCTAATTCACTGAATGGATGCTTGCCACTTAAAAACCTGCTGTGTTTCATTTTATGAGAGACAAATAAAAGACATTAAAGAGATCATTTTTAAAAAACTAAAATTAGCTCTCACTAATACAGCCAAATTTAAAAAACAATATGAAAACAAAAGACTTTCTGGTTTCTTCCTCCCTCTTCTTCCCTACCTCTTTTATCATGTATTCAATTTATCCGAAGGTCAGAAATTGAGCACTTTTTCCCAGATACAACTGAATTCATTTCAAATGACTGAATTCTTCTGCTCTTAAACATTCTTCAAGTTCAAAAAGCCCCTTTTTGGGAGGAGAAAGGACCTACCACTTCCATGACATGCGCACTCCACTGAGACAACAGCTGTAACCCTTGGAGAGAAAGATCAAAGAGCTTGCGATACTCGCCATCTGTTTTCTGGGCTTCCTGTCGGCCAGATCCAGTCACTACCTGAAATACAGCAAATAAAAACCCAAGTGTGAAGAAGAATAATGCGTACAGTGCACAGTGCTAATTAATTTCTAAAAATAAAGAGAATTTTAGAGACTTCTCTGTTTGAGGCGTTAACACTCTACACCCCCTGGTGACCGAAAAGGAAAGATTCAAGGGAAATCAGAGCAGTGCTCAGTGCAAGGCAACTCTGGGTCTCTCCCAGGCAGGTAACGTAAAGGGTTCCCACTGGCCAAAGTGGTAGCCACATCATCCCGAGCCATTCCTGCCCCCCTCCCCCAGATTCACCTACTCCCCAAATGAGCCTATATGGTCCCCCCCACCTCAGGCACTGCAATCGTTAGCTACAGCTCTAAAATATGTGCTTTCTCAATGAAACATTTTTTAAAATCCCATACACAGAAGACAACAGAAGAAAGTTCAGAAAGGGACAGAGGCAAACAGGGTAGTTTTTGATAAAGTGTCCCATTAAATTTAATAGATACTTTAGAAAAACACATAACAAAAGTTAAGTTTCATATACAATTGTCTTTTATGTGTTACTTTACTAGAATGTTCATGTTTGTAGATGTTTGGTAAATTCATAATAAAAAAGAAAAAATTTTAAATAAAATATGCATGTATGTTATGGGTTCTTAAGTTAGAATATGCAGCCTAGACAGATGGAGAATTCTGGTACAGAAGACTGCAAATATCAGACAAGATCACTTGTTGATAGATTTTTATGTGACTATTTTTTTTTTTTGTTACAAAGCAGAGTTCAAGGTGTGTGTGTGTGTGTTGGGGTATGACTATAATATTAAAAAGGAGGCTATGCATTTTACAAATAAACTAATTAAACAACACAAATTCATAAAGAATCTATTCCACTAATTCAAAACCAACTAAACAAATATCTAGCTGGAATTAGAGCTAGATCAAGACCATGGATGGTCACACAGCTCAGTATGAACAGTGAACTAAGTAATGAATGAAAACACATTTATTAAATGCATACTATGTGCAAAAATAGGATGCAAATAAGACAATCTTTGTTAGAAGACTTTGCATACTAGTGAGGGAAAAACTACAAATAAGGTCTAGACCTTAGGCAAGTCAGATGGAAAGAGCCTATGGTTCTTAGGGTAAAACAGCAAAGCATTTTAAGCATCCCTAGATGACGTAACAGCAGCACAGTCTACACAGCTCAAGGAAGGACGCTACCTACCTGCTAACTAATAAACCATGTTTTGACAAATGTAGAGCTGATTTTTGAGGCCAAATAGCAGGTCGATAAGAGATGTGCTATATGCACCAATTTGTCCTCTAGACAAATGCAAGTTTACATTCAAGTAATACCTGCCAATTTTATTAGTAAGAACTACTTAGAAACTGGCTCTTTGCAGAAGAGTTACTGAAAAAAAGCTATGCGCCACGCCAGAGTATTAAGAAGCTGGGTAGCACTTAGAAGCAAGGATTTAACTGAAGGAAGCAAGAATGTAACAAAAGATAGGACTGATGTGTTTTATTTTTTTTCCATTAGAGATTTTTCTTCTGTCTGAGAGCGTTATCAACTTTCTCTGGAGTTACATGTGTCTTAAATTATTTTCCCTTTTTCCCAATTACCTCCTCCCAAAAAATGCAATTTCTGTATGTTATTTTCTCCTCACTTAGAAACACACTGTAATTTAACCACTTTGAGGTTCCTAAAACTTTTGTCTTAAATGTGAGATTAAAAACAGTATTCCAGACTCTAATTTGGAGTTTCAGGCTTGCTCACTGTTTTTCCCTCGGATCAATCTATCAGGTATGCAGTAGGTGTAAAGAAAGTCAACAGTATATCTGTCATGTCACCAACCTCATTATTACTGTAGCGAGCCAGCTCTGAGATGAAACGCATGTGGTCTTCCCTTATCTGGATCATTTGCTCACAGATGTTGTACTGGGGGCTACTACTCGAAGATGTGCACGTCCATCTATTTGAAGAAAGGGCAGCACTTTAGTCCCTTGAAGCAAAAACACGGCACCACAAACTGTCATGACTGAAATGAAACTTTCTCTAGATACTGCTGCCATATCTGCTCACGTGAAACCTCCTCATAAGGCAATTAAAATCCCACCTTCTAAAGTAAGCCTTCCCCAGCCTCTCTTAATCCTAATATCTTCCATCTATTCATTATTTCCTATTTATCCTGTAAATAACTTGTTTTGTGTATATTTACTTGCATGTTGTCTGTCCCATTAGACTCTAAGCTCCTTGAGGTCAGGGACTGTCTTCTGCCTCTTTTTGTATCCTCAACACTTAGTACAGCAACTGGTACATAGTATTTAAACTAATTTAAATTAAATTTAAACTAAATTTTATTTAAGTATTTATTAAACTAACTTTAATTTAAACTAAATTTATACTAATTAATTGGCTTAGACTAGCATATTACTCCTTAAACTGGCTGAATTAGGGATTTTAGAGGCCCTTGCCAGGTTGCCTGTGACTCGCTGAACCACCCTTCAGCTAGGCAACAACATTTCTTCATTTCTTAAAGGCATGATGTGTTGGAATAAGTTCAGCAGCCAAAATTACAGAAGCACGAAAATAAAAGAGCAGCCTCCATAAGAAAAAAGGTTTCTGCTTGCTTTCAAATAATATTGAGTAATCTAGCTGTTTTCTACAGGCAACTGGGTGGGAAAGTGAATGGAGGTCTGGAGTCTGGAAGACCTGAGTTCAAATCCAACCTCAGACACTTACTATGACCATGGACAACTCACTTAACTTCTGTTTGCCATAGTTTCCTCAACTGTAAGATAGGGATGGTAACAGTACTTACCTTGCAGGATTGTTGGGAGCATTAAATGAGATATCTATAACTTTATAAATGCATATTCCTTTCCCTATTCTCAAAGAACTTACTTTTTAAAAAAGGAGTTTATTTGGGTGCTAGTTGGTTAACATCTATTGGGTGAAAACAATATAAAAATCAGTTTTTTCAAAGAAAGAAATGGGCCTCTGGGTGGCAATTTATTTTATTTTGTAATTGAAAAAGACTAGAGATCAGGGAAATGTTCCAACCCATTATAATCAATGGAAGACAAGATATCCTGCAGACCAAAGCATGCAGAGAACCTGGCTGCTTACCTGAATACCTCAGTCATCTAAAATCACATGGTAATGAGATAGATGTCCTACACAGAAGGATATTCCAGACAGCCCAGGTCTAAGCATTAAGAAAACAAATCAAAACTTTTTTTTTCTGTCCTGAGTCTTCCTATCTTGCCAAGGCTAGAAATGCAGTCATCACTTGAGGGCCTGATCTTTTATGTACTGATCGGCATGGGAGCTCTGTCTTCTATTTCCAACCTGGTCCTGCTTGCCCCTCTTAACGCAGCTGATGGCAGCTGCTCCTAGGGCAGGGCTCACCTTCCTGCTACCAGACTTAGCACACACTCAGCTCACTGCCACTCAGAACTCCAGAGCTCAAACAATCCACCAGCTTTAGCTTCCCATGCAACAGTCGTTGCTGGTGTGTACCACCAGGCCTGGCCAGGAATTCTTTTAAAACATTCTTTGATAAAAATCTTTCTCAATGCATTTACCAAGAAAATAGGAAAGGTATTACACACTTTTCTAACATTTTAAGGAAAATATTTTTTTGGAGAGAGTATAGCAGGGAAACCAGAATATGATCTCAGCAGCATAAGGGAACTCCTGGTGAAGAAACTTCTTCTGTTGCATACAGATGTACACCTTCTCTGCAACCTGGATTATTACTGCCTTGGGACAATATGAGTTTAAGTGATTTGCTCAGGGTCACACCTGTAGTATGTGCAGGAGGTGGGGCTTGAAAGAAGTGGAGTGGCATGGTGGAAAAGAGCATGGCTTTGAATACAAAGGATCTGAGTCCAAATTCTGCTCCTCACTCTCTCTGAGACCTTAAACAAGACACTTATTCTTTCTGTGCCTCAATATCCTTACCTGTAAAATTAG
Source organism: Phalanger gymnotis (assembly GCA_028646595.1). Classification (NCBI taxonomy): domain Eukaryota; kingdom Metazoa; phylum Chordata; class Mammalia; order Diprotodontia; family Phalangeridae; genus Phalanger; species Phalanger gymnotis. Next base: position 495,313,874 of record CM053622.1, on the reverse strand, counting down.
GGTATTGGAATTGATGGCCTCTAAGGTCCCTTCTAGATCTAACCTAGGAGCCTATGAATCCATTCTTTCAATCCATAAATATTTATTAAGCACCCATTATGTGCCAAGCACTATGCTAAGGGCTGGAGATACAAAAAGAGGTAGAAGACAGTCACCCTCAAGGAACCTAGAGGCCAGCTCTCCATTTACTAGGCCACAGAAGCCCTATGCAAAGCACACCAATCTGAGGCTGCTTTTTCTTGATGGGTTATTAGAGTTATTAAAAATAACAATTACACTGAGTTACAACAGAGAAGTATTGCTCTTACCTAAGTACTGAGCTCTGCAGGCCTGTCTGCCCCCACACTCAACAGCCCTGAATTACTGCATTTTTAGAACTAAAATGTGTCTTCCCTTGATGTTTGGCTATCATTTCTCACCACCATCACTGCACCTGCCTCTACCTACTTCTCTTTCTAATTCATTGCTTTTAAAATCTTTTCTTTTTAAAATCAGATAATCCAACACACAGAACTACGAGTAATATAAGGTTACTGATTTAAGACAACAAGCTCTGCAAAGTAGAGTACTTTTACTATTTTACAAAATTTTAAATATTTTTATTTATTTATGTAAATATTTATAATAATTACAAACATTTTACAAAATAAAGACCACTTCTCAAGAGATCTGCTTTTGCTTACTTCTGTGTTCTCAGCTGGGTTCTAGAGAGCTGAAGGGGAGGCTAGGAATAAGTAGGGCAACACAAATCTGGCAAATTCACAGTGCAATGGACTCCTACCGAGACTTGTTTTCCTCATAGTGGGCACTGGTCTTGATGTATCGTGCCAATTCAATCTGCATGTCACCAAACAGCGGAACCACCTGAAGTTGCTGCGTTCAAAAGAGAAGAAAAAAAGAGGAATGTCACCATAAATGGTCATTCACCAAATCTACACAGTCTTAAGAACATGGCACTCCCTCCTCTGTGAAGAGTACCAGTTCTTCATGGCCGGGTGTTGTTCCCTTTCACCCATCTGACTGATAACGCTAAATGGAAGCAGGGCAGTAACTGGAAAAGCAAACCTTCACATTTATTGAGAGTTTACTCTGTGCCAAGCACTATGCTAAGGGATGGGGACACCAAGCAGAGTCTCAATGGCACTTACCCACATCATATATTTTAAATGACTCTGAAATTAACTCACCTTAAAGAACTTGTCTATTTTAGTTAAATTTATTCTTTTCTTGGCATCTAACTTATAGATATTACTGACGCTTCCATCCATCAGGTACAGTCCAAATCCCATCACCTGGACAATGACAAAATGTTTCCATAAGACTACATGTTTAATCACCTTAAATACCATGTCACACACACTATAATTGTTTAATTTTAAATCAAAATTTATTCTTCATACATAAAACACTTTCAATCAAGAATTATCATTCCTCTATGCCTAAAGATTTTCTTGCATGTGCTCTTGTGTTTAACTGTTCTATTTTTATCGGCTAAGCCTCATCAAACACAACTGTTAAATGTTTTAGTCACGGCTGGAACAATACAGAGCTTCTCAAAGACGTTACAAACAGTTCCCTGAATTATCAAGTTATGATTCTTCAATTGTTCTGCGTCAATGTAGGAATTTTAGAATTAGCATTCACAGCATAACTAAAGTCTAGTGCTTTAGATTAGAGGTTATCCCTAGAGTGCAAGTAGCAGGGAGCATTCCACACAGGCAGCTGTTTCTCCAAGGATGCTCTGCAAGCAGCATGGCTTTATCAAGTGCATAGCTCAAGTCAAAATCATGGGGAAAATGAAATAAAGTATGTTCCTGCTTTTGCTCCAGAATACTGCAAACCACAGGCAGTCCCCCAATTTATGAATGGGTTGTGCTCCAAAAGTTCACTTGCATGTCAGTTGTTAGAAATTTGGAATTCATTTTCCAACGGAAATAACTGTGGTTAGGTACCCAGGTTAACCTACAAAATTCTATGCTCTCCATAACATGGCCAAACTAAAATCTCGTCAGCCTCTACACAACTCTGCTTCTATTTAAAAAAAAAAAAAACATTTTAAGGTCCAAAAGGAGATAGCAGGAACACATCCCCACCCCATAGAGAAATATTACATTTTCTCCAATTGGTCCAATTCCTAAATGGGTGGAAATGAAAAAAGGTGGATTATTAATAGGACACAGCTTCAGTGAAATGGTTAGGGCTATTATATAGAAATAACCTTCAGCTTAATAAGAGAGCAGAAGAAGGAGGTATGGAATATGGGAAGAGGGAAAGATGGGGAGGGGTAGCAACTGTATGTCTTTTAAAAGCTAAGTGTTCTCAAGTCAAGATAGTATCTGTCTTGCTGCTCTATTAGATAGACTGAAAATCAGCTAAATTTAAAATATCAAAGAAATGTTAATGAAATACCTACTATGTACCGGGCACACTGTGCTAAGCACTGAAGACAAAGACAAATGTGAAATATCCCTGCCTTCAAGGAGCTTACATTCTCATGGGGAAGATAACACGTCCATATAAAAGGACATGTAGAATACATACAAAATGGATACAAGGTAGTTCAGTACACCACAAGACAAAATACGTGCAATCCTATATTTCTTTGCCAATTTAAGCAAAATGATATTTCAATTTAGGATTCTGCCTAAGAGATGCACTGTGGAAACGCTAGCCTTGGCAGTGATAACCTGTGCCTGATACTTCCTAGCTGCGTGACCCTGAGAAAGTCATTTGTCCCTGATGTACTGCCACCTGAAACATTACCCCTGAGAACGACCCTAAAAGATGATTAACAAATGAAGCCTTACTACAAAAGCATTCTGGCAAAACCTATTTCACAGAAATAAGCCATATTTTATCCTGCATCAGATCCATTCATTTCATCATTCAAAAGTACATTTTCTTCTAAAACAGAGCTATAATTACACCCCACTGCTTCGAATTTGCACAATGCACAAATCAAAAAATTTGTCACGAACCTGTACTGTGCCTGCTAGGTAGAGGGAGGAAAATGCCTTTGTGAGCTCCTAAACGAGCACAAGAAAAAAGAAGGGCATTTGTCAAAATGACTCCTGCTCTGTGATTTGGTGAGAACACACGCTGTTCCCTCACTACCCTCTAAGGCTAGCAGCCATTGCTCCCACGCAACTTACTTTGAGAAGCATGTGTTTCTCACTGGGTGTCAAGTACATTTTATTCTCATAGTAGTCCACGCACAAATTTACAATGTCTGCGAGGAGCTCTTCATAACCAGCAATCACCTCGAGCTGTTGCTGTAGAGACTGGAATACAAAAAATGAGAACGTTTGATTTCACCCACTGATTCCGCCCACCAGCCAACCCATCGACCATAGACCGCCACAGCCTCTGTGCAAGCAGATATAATTGTGCCTGACTCAACAGCGATGGGAAGCTTACTTGAGTAATCTTGTTGTGGTTTGCCAAGAACATGGAGAGGTTCTGGGACTCCTGGATGGACTGTGGGTCGGCCATTTTACGCAAAAACTGAGCAGCTCTTTGAAAGAAAAAAAAGGGGGAGGGCGTTATTTCCAAGAAGACAATACAATTCCATCTGAATATTTTTAAATAGATATACATAAATTAAAGTGAGATGATAATTTAATCACAACACAGTTATCTATGGAAAACCAGATTTACAGACACATACCATTCAAGTTCCCTTAAGTTTCTCCTCTCCTAAATAATCTATTCTCCTAAATCAAAGGTTCTTAGAGTCCATGAACTAATTATCCAAAAATTAGTTCTGATAACTGTACTTCAATAGAATTGGTTTCCTTCTAAATTCTACCTCTTTCACTTTATGTGTTTAAAAATAATATTCTGAGAAAAGGTCCATAGATTACACTAGACTGCCAAAGGGAGCCACGAGGACAAAAAAGATTATGAACCTCTTTCCAAAACTAAGGGTGATTCCCTCCAGGCTCATTCAGCAAGGTGCTGTATTTCCTTTGTCAATAATTCATGGAATTTAGAGTGAGAAGGAACCTTTCAGGTGTTCTAGATCTACCCCCTCCTCTTTATATAGGAGCCAGAGCAGTTAAGGTATTTGCCCAGGAGCACACAGGTAGCAAGCAGGCAAGCTGAGATTCCAACTGAGCCCTCTGACTACAAATCCAGGACTCCAAACCACTATACCAAAATGCCATCTGTTAAAGCTCTAACTGGCTTATGCTTAAATGTTCTAACAAAAATTCACCCATTAATGTTATTGACCCTTCATCTTGTCCTCCACATCACAAGCAAATCCTATCCGTACTGAACCAGGGAGGCCAGCTAGCTTAAGTGGATCTCTATACAACTGAAAACCTTCATGGACTAACTAAAAGAAATGACACGGCAAGAAATCCCTCTTCTGCCCATTTCAAATTTGCTTTGTATCTTGTCTCTCACACAAAAGTTCTACTCTGAGGCCAATAGACTGTAAGCTCCTTGAGGGCAGTCACTGTTTAGTCATCCCTAGGCATAAGTAGTGTTTGGCACATCGTCAATGCTGCATAAAATCTTGCTGATCTTTTCATTTGAGGTAATCCTGGGTTCTCAAGGGCTATCCCAGTGGAGTGCAGGCTTTGCAAGGTCCTATCAAGCTGGAAAAGGATAGAACATGGGTCCAATGTTTCGATGTCTAACTTTCGAGGACCAGCCTAGCTCAGTGAAGAGAGGCTCATCCCTAGAAGTCTGGCTACAAGGTGAATTTTCTTCAACCACAGCAACTGTGTACTGTCCAGGAAGATACAGGGAAGAGAATACCAAACCCAATAAAAATGGTGGTGTTGTTCAGATGTTTTCAGTTGTGTCTGACTCTTTGTGACCCCCCTCTGGGATTTTCTTGGCAAAGATCCTAGAGTGGTTTGCCATTTCTTTCTAAAGCTCATTTTATATATGAGAAACTGAGGCAAACAGGGTTAAGTGACTTGCTCAAGGTCACGCAGCTAGTAAACATCTGAGACCAGATTTGAGTATAGGAAAGATGAGTCTTCCTGACTCCTGGCCCAGCATTCTCTCCATTGAACCACCTAGCTCCTCAATGAAAGTGCGTTCTCTCAAAGAAATGATGTTTCTTGTTTACAGGTTGTTTCTTACTATTTTCTCCATATGATTCTTCCATGTGTAATAATTTCTTCTTCCCTCTACTGCCCAAGTATGGTTACCTATAAAAAAGCAACTATAGCTAACAGAAAACGTATCCTGGTGGTCTCCAAGCTTTCAAAGTAGATAACTACTTCTTACTTCACTGAGAGTAGAAGAAATTTACATCAAAGTCAGAGTGAGGCGGTATTGGTGGTTGTCCAAAAAGTATAGGAAAAGAGCCATGACGATACGTTGTAGCAGAAAGGGTGCTAGACTTGGAATCAGGAAGACTGTATTCAAACTCCATTTCTACCATTTACTAGCTGTGTGACCCTGGGTGAGTCACTTAATTTCTTTCATGCTCAATTTCCTCATCTACTGTTTTTTGTGAGAACAAATGAGATAACGTATGTAAAGTGATCTATAAACGTCAGCTATTATTACTCTAATGAATCAAAGATCTCAGCGATACAAGCATTGTCCCAACAGGTACATTCTACAACATTCATGCCTGCCTATCCTTTGTGGTTCTCCCATGTCAGTTCACCAAAGGGAGCCTACCCAACATGGTGGGGGTCTCATTTGCATTCTTTTGCCATCAAAAGGACACCATTTGAACACACACACTCTCCACTAGTTAACCCTCATCACATCTTGAGATACGAGACCATCTTTTTTTGATTTATATATTTCTTTGATGACGTCCTTTAAACCTCTTCTGCTGAGTAGGTACTAGTCCAGAGTATGTTAAAAAAAAAAAACAACACCTGTTTATGGCCACTATATATTTCTTCATTATCCCTCTGGGTTATCCTCAACCTCCATTCTTCAGATGCTATAGGTTCCTCAACAACAATCACGATAAAAACATCTGTGTTTTTAAAAAGGGGAGGGGGACCCTGGTCTCAGGGAAAAATTTGAACTCATTAAAAAAAACTGTTGTGATTTCCCAGAGAAAATCCAGTTGACCATCCATTTATGGTGCCTTTCTAAGCTATACACCAACTGATAGATACAGGACTGTATCTATGTAGGTTTGTCCATCCACCCACATGTTATCATCTGGACAATAAGCATTCTGAAGTCCACTGAATTTGCTCTAGGTGGGTCAAACTCTACTGAACAATTAGGGATCTTATTTTAGAGGCTTTGTAACGTTCCACAGCTTGATGCAATCCAGCACAATGTCAACTGTCTATTACAGTTATTAGGAACATTGGGAGGATCTTATCTTCTACAGGCAATTTCTCTCACTGAAATCAGCTACATAACAATAGCAAACGTCCTTGGCAAGAATATGTCTGCTGGTCTTATCTTCTACCGTAATTCCTCTCACTGATGTCCTTGGCAAGAATATATCTGCCTGTCTTACGTCCTGCATGATATTAATAATCAGAGAGTTGTTCAGTGAATATGGCTATCGCTGTTGTCATACCATTCGAGGACTCTTGTATAATTTTGACACATAAATAGGAGCCACCTTGTTGGAGGACAGCCTGTATGGTTTTTGTATTTACCAAACAATGTTTTTTAAGAAGTTGACTAATAATAATGAGTACAAGAGACCCTTGTGTTCTCTATAGCTTTCAGTCAACTATGATGGTAAAGATGTGTTCTACTGCACAGTAAAGACAAATAGCTTCAAAAGAATTAGGAAAGGAAAGTCTGATCAGCATAATCAACTGTGATTCCAGAGGCCTCTACCCACTTCCAGATAAAGAGGCAAAGGACTGAAGAGTAGAATTTGGCATGTTTTTATTGGACATAGACAATGAGGAAATTTGTTTTGGTCGACTACAGATACTTTTAACATTGGTTTTGTTTTCCTTTTGTTCTCACTGGTGGAGGAGGAGGTGGTGGTGGTGGTGGTGGTAGATGGGTGGGTAAGGGAGTGGAGTAAGAAAGAAAAAAGGCAGATTTTTGCTGATTTAAAAAATAATAAAAAAAATAAAATAATAAAATAAAATTCATAAAAAATACATTGGACACTATACCCTATCATTTTTGAAAGCCTACGTCATCAAGGATGTGCTCGATGAGCGTGTAGATTACTTACATAAAAAATTTCTATAAATAGGAAAATAAGCATATAGATCGGTAGAGTTCCTAATGTCACTGAGCTGCCTATAGGGCATAAAAATCTTCAAGAATTCCAAGATCTTTCGAAGACCGTGGCTGACTTCTCCTTCAGATACTCTAGCAATTAATCCCTAAACAAGTTAAAAACTGGGTTGTCCTTTCTCCTTCAGCCGGCCAAGATGCCAAAAGGGAAGAAGGCCAAGGGGAAGAAGGTGGCTCCGGCCTCTGCTGTAGTAAAGGAGCAGGAGGCCAAGAAGTGGTCAATCCTTTGTTTGAGAAGGGGCCCAAGAACTTTGGCATTGGTCAGGACATCCAGCCCAAAACGGACCTTACTTGATTTGTCAAATGGCCTCGGTACATCAGACTGCAGCATCAAAGGTCTATCCTTTACAAGTGTTTGAAAGTTCCACCAGCAATTAACCAGTTCACCCAGGCTCTGGATAGTCAGACAGCTACTCAACTGCTGAAAGTGGCTCATAAGTATAGACCTGAGACAAAGCAAGATAAGAAGCAAAGGCTTCTGGCTCAGGCTGAACAAAAGGCTGCAGGCAAAGGAGATGTCCCCACTAAGAGACCACCTGTCCTGAGAGCAGGTGTTAACACTGTTACTATCCTGGTAGAAAACAAGAAAGCACAGTTGGTAGTGACTGCACATGACGTGGACCCCACTGAGCTAGTGGTCTTCCTACCTGCCTTGTGCCGAAAAATGGGGGTTCCTTACTGTATTATCAAAGGTAAAGCCAGACTGGGTCGCTTAATTCACAGAAAGACCTGCACAAGCATTGCCTTCACACAGGTTAATCCTGAAGATAAGGGAGTCCTGGCTAAGCTGGCAGAAGCCATCAAAACCAATTACAATGACAGATACGATAAGATCTGTCATCACTGGGGTGGCAATGTTCTGGGTCCGAAATCAGTGGCTCGTATTGCCAAGCTGGAAAAGGCAAAAGCTAAGGAACTTGCAACCAAGGGTTAAATGTATATTTGATTTTTCCCTACATAAAAATTAAAATTTAAATAAAAACTGGGTTGTCTCCTTTGTATACATAAAGTCTAGGCCAGATCTAATCTTTGCCTCTTCCAATGTCATTTCTACTTCCTTAAAAAACGTATCTAGGACTTTGGCTCCACTGCCCTCAATAATGAAAAGAATTTGTGATAAAATTTAACACATTTGAGAGATCTTTTCCTTTTTTTTTTTTGCTTGTTTGCTGTTCAGCCTTAAATGCCTTTGGAATGATGTTCCCTAACTGGATCTTGTGGCAACCTTTCCTTTCCTTGTTTTTCTTTCTACTGCTCCATTTTTTTCTTATGGAGGAATACAGTTCATCATCTTCCACCATCCTTCTCCATGAACTGAGTTCTTAGACTGTCTAAACTTGCTTTTGGTAACCATATCTCACTGCTTTGCAAATAAACCAAGTGTTTGCTGAATGAAGCAGTTTTTAGTCTCTGTAAGTCTCCTCATTATGATAATTGACTTACATCAATTAAACTTTTATGCAAAATTGTACTTTTCACTATGCACCTCTCGTTTTTCAATGTTACTGCCGTAAGCTTGTTTTGATTAGACGCCCTAACTTTTTTCTCATTTTTACTGGTTCTTCTAATTTTCCTGTCAGCAATGTCTACACACGGACAATTGGTTTAACAATATGCCTGATATCAGTAACATCATTTCCTGTCTGTTAAAATGTAATATATCTCGATTTTCTATGATGTTAATTAGTACTCAACATGTCTAGTATCTCATGATTATCTTATTGATGGTAACAACCATGATATATACTTGTGAGTCTCTAATGTAGTCTGTCTTTGGTTTCTCAATCCTTACTACTCAACTATTTTCCAACATTTTTTGAAATTTTTACCTATGCTATGCCTTGAATTGAAGTCAGTAAGTTATCAAAGTAGAGAAGCTGATTTAATGTGGAACATCTTATGAGTTCTTCTATCTCTTTAGCATATGTTAGCACTTAAGCTACAATTATTTTCATAGTATTCTTTCTGCAAATTATGATTATAAGCACACCATACAAGATAATTAAACAGCCCATGAAATGACATTTCTTGTTGTATTTGAACACATGATAAAACCAACTTTGCCGACTCCTTTATTTACTTTTCCAAAGCGAGCTTTGGAAGCCACCCTTTCATTTATGTCTAACTTCCTTCTGCTTGCTAGTTTTACTTGCACTGATAATTTCAAGATTGAAATGATTCAATTTCTAGAATATCCACTCAGTTGCTGGACAAGGTTCTCACATTTATAGTACCGTCAACTACAAAGTTAATATTTATATACTCTCTATAAACCATATGAATCTAAGCATTCCCAGCTTCAGGCACTGCAAGAGAATTGGGCCACAGGGGGCTAGAGGTCAATTTATATTTTTCTTTGTTTCATGGGTTGCTATGACAGTAATAATAATCATGATTATGACGATAATAATTATATTTGAGGTGATGACAATGATGATGGTTTCCAGTCACAGTCCCTTTCCCAAGAAACATCCATAGCTCCTGGGAACAGGAGTATTAGAATAGCTGCCAACAATTTCATGGACTGGGTCATATTTCAAAGTCAACTGGCTAGGGAGCCATAGATTTTAAAAACTGAGAGGAACCTTAAAGATCACCTGGTTCCACCTCATCCCTCTAATTTAAAAATACTGAAGCTGAGAGAAGAAAAATGGAATGGAATAAACATTTATACAGTGCCTACTATGTGCCAGGCACTATACTAAGTGCTTTTACAAATATTATCTCAATCGATCCTCACAATAACCCTGCAAGGTGGGTGCTGTTATTACTCCCATTTTAGAGATGGGGAAACTGAGGCAAAGCAGGGTTACATTACTGGCCCAAGGTCACACAGGTAGTAAGTGTCTTGAACTTAGATTTGAATTCAGGTTTTCCTGACTCCAGGTCCACTGCTCTACCCACTGCACCACCAGCTGCATGTAAGAAGAGAAGTAAAGTAACTTCACAAAAGCCAAGTACGAAGCCAGAAAAAGAAGTAAAGTAGGGGGCAGCTAGGTGGCGTAGTCAGAAGAGCACTGGCCCTGGAGTCAGGAGGACTTGGGTTCAAATCCATCCTCAGACACTTAATATACATACTAGCTGTGTGACCTCGGGCAAGTCACTTAACCCCAGGTTCCCTGTCTTCCCCTTTGCAAAAAAAAAAAAAAAAAAGAAAAAGAAAAGAAATAAAGTAACCTCACAAAATCAAGATTAAAAACCCAAATCTCCTAACCCATTCCAATGCTTTTTATACAAGACTATGGTGCACATAGTAGGCATTTAACAAAAGCTTACAAAAAATGTGTTAAATTTACGTAATATATTGTCATGAGGGTTACACTGTTTGGAAGACTATAGGAATGGATTAAATAAACTTCAGGTATTTCTCCAACCCCAAAAGACTATGAATTTTGTGGACTCCTTTTAAAGGTCTAACTCTCTATTCATGTCCCACAGTCTAACATCTAGAGATATGACAGCAATATCTCTCACATCACAGTCCATGAGACCACAGGCTCATTCCTAACTATACAAAATGCTTCATTTGTATTTTGAACTTCCAACTACTCTAAGTGTGTGTGTGTGTGTGTGTGTGTGTGTGTGTGTGTGTGTGTGTGTGTGAGAGAGAGAGAGAGAGAGAGAGAGAGAGAGAGAGAGAGAGAGAGAGAGAGAGAAGACAGTTTTCAGCTCAGAATTCTCTCCCTCCCTCTTCCCCCTACATGATACATTTTCATATCTTGTCAGCAAATAATGGCATGTATTCGAAGGATGCTTAATTCCTAAGATTTGCAGCCTGTGTACAGCCCCTGAGGTACAGTGGTCAACTATTATTTCCGTGGTTAGAGATATTGAAAAACATAGATGCCTACTGTTAGTCACCCTTCTAAAGAAGCAGCATTTGAATGCTCAATCCATATTATTGCAGAACGCAGCACTGCCCATCTTTCTTCAAATTATATACTGCTTATGATGTATTAATTAAACGGTTTGTCTTGGGCAGGATACGTCTTCTATTTCCCTATGAATTTCATGCTTCATGTGTGCATATGATCAATAAATATTTGTTGATGATGACAACATCCAAAGCTTGACTTGGAAAGAAATGTTTGTGTAATGTACAAAGAGAGAGTGAGAGAAAACGTGTGATGCACATACGACTTTGGCAGTAGTGTTTACCAAGCCATAGAGGAACCTCAGCCCAAATGACGGCCACGACTTAACAATGGCTCCTACCATGCCATAGGACATCTGTACCATGATGACGTCCCGTGAGCACAGGTACTCTCTATGTCTGTCAGTGGAGCTCACCGTTTATATGCCGAGTGATCATTCTTCACGCTGCACTTCATATTTTTCAATTCATCCAGCACGGCGAACATGTTGATGAACTTGCCCAGGGTGATTAGATACGCTTCAGATACGAAGTCCTTCCTCCTTTCTGCATGGCACAACCGTCTCACCTCCCCACAGAAACGTTCAATAGCATTTCTCTGAAGAGAGACAGTAAGGAGTAGGAGAACTGCCAAGTCAATGAGAAAATGGTTTTTGTACAATCGATTTGATAAACATTGACTCAGGGACAATCAATTAATTAACAAGCATTTATTAAGTACTTACTATGTACCAGGCACCATGTTAAGTGCTAGAAATACAAAGACAAAAAAATGAAACAGTCCCTGCCCCAGGGAGCTTACATTCCACTGAGGAAGAAAAAATGGACATACACACACACACGATAATAAGCGTAAGATAATTTTGGAGGAAATGGCACTAAAAACTGGGATATCAGGAAAGGTTTGATGTAAAAAGTGGCGGTGAGCAGGGTTTTGAAGGAAAACCAAGGCTTCCAAGAGGCAGAGGTAAGGATGGAAGTGCATCCCAGTGCACAGTTACTGAAGAACAGCTAGTGCCAAGATCACAAACTTTGGAATGTGGAAGAATGGTGACACCTTCAACAGAAATAGCAAAAATCAGAAGATTTGAAGAGATAAATAAGTTCTGTTTGGGACATGTTGAGTTTGAAATGTCTCCAGGTAAGAAGCTGGTGACATGGAATTGAAGCTCAGGGGAAAGATTAGAGCTGAACATATAGCCTTTGAGTCATCTGCACATAACCTACAAGATTGACTTTTTATATGTACTAAGCCATAAAAAAATCATAACCTTATAGCCATTTAAAAAATTTGTGCCTTTACAGATAAACCCAAGTGACAAAAATCCTCAGGCAATGCATAATATCTAAAACAAACGATCAAGATTGGTCCCTTCTAGGTAAAAGATTTCCACTTGAAAAACAGAAAAGGGTTTTAAAGTGTTCTATCTGAAAAAAAAAAGTAAGATATTTGCATTTTGCACCATTAGGAACTGTACAAAAGGCAATGAGCTACACTGAAAGAAATGAGAGGCTTCCAAATGAAGAAGTAGGACTTTGCACGCACAAAGCGACCTATTCTGAAGAAGTAAGCAAAAATAGTCAAGTGTCAACTATATATGTGTGTGTATATACATATATGTATATATACGTATATACGTATATAGATATATGTACATACACACAAATGCGTGTGCATAAACACATGTGTATATACACGTGTGCATGACCATGTACATACATGTCTACATGGGTATTACACACACGCATGCATGCATACAAACAATAAGTTTCCTCATTTTCCTGGAGTCCTATTTAGAAATGAAGTCCCCTGTAACTAATATATATTATCAGCAGCCAAACATCACAAGCTCGTGTACATCTTAAATTCAGATCTAGCAATGTTCAACAGGAATTGCTGGCCTGCTGGCATGCCTGCATACATTTAATTCCCCTGGCTTATTTTTCTGTGCTTACCTGAAAGTACATAAAATTCATCAGTTTGGTGACTTCTGGTTCCAGCACCTCCACAGTCTTCTCATAAATCTCCACTCTGTTCGGTTGTTCATTGCATTTAACCTGAAGAAAAACAAAGCCACATATGGCATCAAGAGGAAGAGAGTTATTCTTTTTACAAGTGCTACTCCCTGGCAGAAGCCTGGTCCTTGGAATACTTTTTTTAAAAAAATATTTTAATTTTTCCCCCAATTACATATAAAAATAATTTTTAACATTTGTTTTTTAAAATTTTTAGGTCCAAATTCTCTCCCTCCCTCCCACTCCTCCCTCAAATGGTAAGCAATCTGATATAGGTTATACATAAGCAATCATGTAAAACATTTTCATATTACTCATTTTGTGGAAGAAAATTCAAAACGAAAAAAATAAAATAAAAAGGGAAGTAAAAAATAGTATGCATCGGTCTGCATTCAAATTCCACCAGTTCTTTCTCTGGAGATAGATAATATTTTTCATCATGAGTGCTTTGGGATTGTCTTGCTGAACAGAGACTATTCCTGCCCTCAAGGATCTTGGCATTTTTTAATTTACCGCATCTTAAAATTCCTGCACTGCTTCAAGATTCAGCTCAAGCAACAGCTTCTGAAGGAGGCCTTTTCAGGTTCCTCTTGTTGCTGGTGCCTTCCTTCTATGGCTACCTTTCTTCTAATTTGTATGTATCTTCTACTGTCTATTTATATACATGTTTTCACTGTTTAGAATTTAACTTCCTTTGGTTTCAGAGACACGTGGGAAAACCAGTATGAACTGCTACAGAGTGAAATGAGAAGAACCAAGAGAATAATTTATACAATAGCAACACTGCAAATACAAACATCTTTGAAAGACTTAATTACTCTGATCATTGAAGTGACCAGTCAATCAACAATTATTTATTAAGCACCTGCTATGTGCCAGGCACTGTGCTTAAGTAATGGAGATAAAGAAAGGAAAAAGAAGTCCCATGTTCTCAAGACTCACAGTCTAGCCAGGATTCCAGATACCTGGCAATGGAGCATGCTACTACCTGCCTCCTGACAGAGGCAACAGACTTAGGGTACAGAATAAGAAAAACATTTTTGAACATGACTAATGAGAGAATCTGTTTTGTGTAACCATGCATATTTTTAATGAGTTTTGTTTTGCTTTATCTCCTTCTGGGATGGGGGGAGGGCAGAGTGGGAGAAACAGAAAAATAAGACTTTGAAAACACAAAATTTCAATTTTAAAAATGCTAAGATCTTTGAGGGCAGAATGGTCTGTTTATCCCCCATGTCGAGCACAGTGCTTGTATTCTCTTCCCTAACGTGGGCTCAACCCTTCTCTGTCACAGTGAGCAGTTTCGTGAATGTTAGCCAACAACCAAAGCCCAACTTTGTCTGTTGACCTCTTGACACTTAGCTAAAATGATCCTCAGGCAAAAGTCACCCAATCCCATCACTGGTGCCATCTTTGAAACCCTCTGGCTTCACAGAATCAACCAGAGAAAGGATGGGAGAGGAAAAAGAGTACATTGCTTCAGCGGGCAGACTGGGCAGAGCTTGCAAGAGATATATGCGAAGTCTATAGGAACGGTGACATTTTAAATTTTTTTACCTGAGGAATGGCCCTGGAGCAGCTTCTCCATGTGTACAGCATGACAGCATATTCTTGACCTTCCTCCAACATCTCATTCTATAATTAGACACAAAAACACAAGGAAATGCTTTGGCAAAAAAAAATCTCAAAATGAAGGATGGGTAATTTAAAAAAAAAACTCAAGTAGAGAAATGAATCAATCTTTTTAAAAATTAACTGTAATCTTTACTTGACCAACTGCTCTGAAGAGACTTTTCAATGGACAGAAAGGCCCAAATGCTCTATGTGTCATAATCTGACAGACAGGTCAGTATCAGAAGCCAAAATGGCCTGGTAAGTTAAATATACATAGACATGTGTATAGCAAGTAATGCGACAGTGTGGTTACAATGACATATTAAAACAAATTAAATTGGACCGACTTATTATCTGTGTCCTCAAATCCTGTAGAGAAACTACACATTAAGCCTCCCCGTCCTTCAGTCTTTGGTTTTAGCATCCCCTTTTCCGTGGTTTGAATACTCTGCTTCATTGAGATGAACATGAAGACACCACTAGATTACTAAATGGTATGACGATGCCTCCAGAACTCTCTACCTCATATTTCTTAATACCAAGTTCTTGCTAAACACTAAATAATGTTTTAACCAATGCTGAGCTGGGTTTGAGGCAGAATGGTTAAACCAAAATGAAAGCCACTTTGTGCGCCAATGAAACGTTCACTATTTGTCCTCCAGAAAAATGCAAATTTGCATCTAAGTAGTACCTACAAACTTCCTTAACTAGAAACTACTTAATAAAAAACAAAACTGGACTTTGCTTTTTAATATGGAAGAGAGATAGATACTGAAAAAAATAAAAACAAAAACCCATGTTCCATCAGGGTATCAAAAGGAGGTAAATCTCCAAGAGTCACAAATGTTACACTTGACATAAACTCTTTTCTGTTGTTGCTTTTCAATAATGCAGAAGTGAAGGAGATAGGAATATAACAAATAATAGAACTAATTTTAAGTTTATTTTTCCCATTGTATATTTTTTCCTCTTGGTGTAAATGAGATCACTTTTCCTTAATGTTTTCTCCACCACCTACCAACAGAATACCCACAAAGAGAGGCAACTCTCAAAAATCTATTATTCACCATTTAGATTTTCTATTGCAAAGGGTAAATAAATATAGACAGATGAATTACCATGCTAGAATGAACTGTCGCTTGTTCGATGTATCTTGCAATGCCTGTGACAAATGCATTTCTGTCTTCAAAGTTAGTATTGAAGTTTGGCTAAGAAGAAAAAGCAAAGTAGGGCTTTAGGAGGGAAATGGCAGATTTATTTAAAATAAAACTTTTGCTATCGTTAATTGCAATTACTATTTGTTTTGGGTTTACGAAGCATCATCAGAGAGTACAAGGTTATTCTCATTTTACAGATGAAGAAACCGAAGATCAGAGACGGTGGGTGGTAAAGCTCGTGTCCGAGTCAAGCCTGGAATCCAGAATTTCTGATTCCAAATTCAGGGCTTTCTTACCACTTACACCACGGTGCCCTTCATATATTAATTGTTCAAGTGCAACAGCAATTCCTGAAAGTCATTTACCTGATAGAGCAAAGAGGACGGTGGGGGCTCAATACACGGCTGCTGGTCTGGCAGCGGCAATTCCTCGAGGAGGTCCACATTGGACAGAGCATCTTCCAGAGTCACCTGGGCAGTCATCTTGATCCTGTCACACAGACAAAAAAAAAAATGAAACAGGATTCTTAAGCATGGGGAATGTTTTTCAAACTCTCACAAGCCATTCAGAAGATCTAGCCTTCCTTCTTCCTCCTTTCTCCCATGCTGTCCCTCCCTTCTCTTCCTGAGGCTTAAATGTGGAGGAAGTGGGAACATTAGAGATACCAAGCCAGAAGCAGGAGCAGGGGGAGATCTATCATTAAGCAACAAGTTGCAAGTTTCCTGATAACCAGTGGACACAACACCTTCCTTCCTCTGATTCCCACTGAAGTCTGTACAGCTTCTCCTGCAGCATTCGGACAATCGACCAAGCGATTACAGTTAGACATGTGTTATGTCCTCTACTAAGCACAGTCTTATACATGATGACACACTTAATATATTTAAAATTTTTAATTACTGAAATATATTTCACTAATGCCCACTGTCATTGTCTTTAAATATATTTCACTAATACCCACGGTCATTGTCTTTAAACTAAATTCCTGCATAAATTCCTGTCCAGAGATGTATGTCTCATTCAGTCAGTCTTTTGTGGTCTCTTTTTGCAAGATACTAGCGATGAGCCAAACCTAAGGTCTGTTTAAGTGACTATCCCAAAATTCCTGCTACAAACAGCCCCATTTAGATGGCCCATCTGGAACAGAAGGGAGCAGTTCTATTCTGGGGTTGGGGCATAATGATTCAGAGATACCTAGGACATTCTGGAACCAGCTTTCTTGAAGTCATAATAGAATGCAAAATTCAATATAAACTCAGACCTGGGGGTCCCTTAGTGGGAGAAGGTAACTTAGCTTCTTGGGCCAGTAGCTCTAATAAACATAAATATATGTATATATATGCATACATGTCAATACAATGAATGTATAAAATAAGCACATATATTTCATAATTTCTGCATGTGTTTCTATGTATGCATACAAACACATAAATTATGAAATATAATATAAAATATATATATGCATACATCATCCAATCAATAAAATTCTAGGAAACCAATGGCATAGAAATCTATACCATCTCTCACTTCATGTACTGCTTAATGAAGATGTCAGGATTTTAGACTAGATTCAGGAATCAGTTTCAAGCTTATACATTGCTTTCCTTCCTTTAATTAAGGCATAGTAGAAGCCATCACTCAACCCAGAGTCAAGAGATCAGGATTTTAGTGATCCAATTCAGCCACCAAGTCTAAGTGTGCTTGCATTAAGGAAGTCACAACTTTTTGGTGTTTCTTGCTTCTTCAATAGTAAAATTAGTAATATTCACCCAAAAGGTTGTTGAGACGATCATAAAAATCACATATGAGAAAATACTTTAAAAAATACCATAAAAACATAAATTATCTTGGTGATTAGCTTTTCCACTAGGAGATACTCTGACAGGCTCTCACAAATTCTGATGCCCCATATTCACTCATGCATAAATAAAGAGCCCAGGGAGAAGCAGGATCTGAGGTATGTAAGGCATTCTTGGGAGGCAAATGGACAGGGAAAGACTAGGAGGTCTGATGCAGACTGGGACTTAGGCATGAATGGCAATTTGTGGTGGCGCTCAAGCGAAAGAACTCCGGGGGGGCAGAGGGGGTGCGGCTAAGGAAGTAACAGTGCTCTTAGCACCCAGGAATGTAGGTAGACTTCATAATCCCCTCAGAACTTCTCCACTGGCTCTGGCTCAGCACTTCCTAAATCCATTTGGCCATAAAACACTTTAGGTTTTGAAACAGATCACTAGCCATAAACACCCTTAAAAAGAAAACTGATGCAATTAAATGTTTAACAACCCCAGAATAAAGGGATGACGGAGGAAATTCTAGAACAAAATGGAAAAATTAAGCCTATTTTTATGCTCCACATGTGCTACATAAAAGTATAATGATACAGATCAAATTCCCTACTTAATATGTTGGAAGAAAAAATATCACTGTCATTTAAACTTTGTCATGAACCCCCAACCCTAGTGTGAACAGATTGGGAATCAATGCTGGGATGTGGACAGAGAAAGATGTTTTCTACTTCAAAAAATATAACCTTGGAACTGCTGTTGTTGTCCAACTCTGTGACCCCATTTGGAGGTTTCGTGGCAAAGATACTGGAATAGTTCGCCATTTCCTTCTCCAGCCCATTTTACGGATGGGGAACTAAGGCAAAAAGTTAAGTGACTTGTCCAGGGTCACACAGTTAGCAAAGTGTCTGAGGCCACATTTGAACCCAGGTCCTCTTGACTCCAGGCCCAGCCTGAACACCAGTTCTCCATCACTTACTACCAATCAGACGTCTCCAACTGGATGTCCCCTAAGTATCTTGAACTTCAACATGTCCAAACAGAATTTGCTCCCTTTCCCCACAAACTACCCCTCTTCCTAACTTCCTCATTTGACCTGTATGTGATCAAACACCATACCAACAGGTTTTTGTTCTGGCACTTCTAAATACAATATCCACTGACTCCGGCTAAACTCTACAGACCGTATCCACAAAGCCGTCTTTCTTCAATGCCTTGCGGAGACCTTTTTGATCTTGACCTCGAAAAATATTCTACGTATAAATGCAACTTTCTCATTCTGCCTATGTATTAATTAATAAAGATGGTTGTGGAACATTTTACACCCTCAATGCTTCTCGCTTATTTCTTTAGGACAGTTAGCAATAACGGTAATAACACCTGTTATAGCTGGCATGCTGGCAACTAGTGAATACCAGGGCTGAAGTTAGGAAAACCCAAAGCAAGATCCATGCCTCAGGCTGTGGGCAGGCCATTTAAGCTATCTGCCTCAGTTTCCCTAAACATAAAATTGAAACAATGAGAGCCTCCACCTTGGAGGGGTATTATGAGGATCACAAATGAAATAACATTTCTAAAGCGCTTAGCACAGTGCTTGGCACATGGCATGCAGTCGTTGCTGTTGTTCAGTCAGTTTTCAGTCGTGTCTAACTCTCTGTGACCCTATTTGGGGTTTTCTTGGCAAAGATACTGGAGTGGTTTGCCATTTCCTTTTCCAGATCATTTTACAGATGAGGAAACTGAGGGAAACAGTGTTAAGTGACTTGGCCAGGATCACACAGCTAGTAAGTGTCTGAGGCCAGATTTAAACTCAGGAAGATGACTTTTCCCCGACTTCAGGCCAGGCACTCTATGGATACCACCTGGCTGCCCCAATCTCACTTGATTATCACAAAGAATGGGGGGGGGGGAGCAGAGCCAAGATGGCGGCTGGAAAGCAGGGACTAGTGTGAGCTCCCCACCAAGTCCCTCCAAAAACCTATAAAAAATGGCTCTGAACCAATCATAGAACTGCAGAACCCACAAAGTAGCAGAAGGAAGCAGGGCTCTAACCCAGGACAGCCTGGATGGTCTCTGGGTAAGGTCTATCCCACACAGAGCTGGGAGCAGAGGGGAGCGGAGCAGAGCAGAGCCCAGCGTGGGTGGCCCGGACCAACAAGACCAGGAGCCAGGCAGAGTGTGCCCTAGAGCCCTGAATCAGTGAGCTGCAGCAGTTACCAGACCTCTCAACCCACAGACACCGGAGACAACAGAGAAAGTTAGTGGGAAATGCTGCTGGGGACAGGGAGTTTGCAGTTTGGCCACCGCCCCAGAGGCAGCCGAGGTGAGGCAGCTACAGAACTATAGCTGCAGTTGCTTCTGGCCCCAGGCCCACCTGGTGGGAGGAATTAAGTGGCTGATCAGAGCAGGAGTGAAGAGCCTGCTGATGATCTAAGCCTAGTCCTGCTTGGGGGTTCTTGGGGAAGGAGGAGTGCTGGTGTGGCAGAGCCAGCGCATCCCCCCAAGCTTGGAACATAGAACTCTTTAGTCTACAAGCAGTCATACCCCGCTGAAAAACTCAAGGGTCAAGTAAGTTGGCTGGGAACATGGCCAGGCAGCAAAAACACA
>CM053622.1:495275911-495293113 GCA_028646595.1 Phalanger gymnotis | reverse complement strand
GAGAGAGAGAGAGAGAGAGAGAGAGAGAGAGAGCGCGGGCACAGGGTGAGCTGAAGATGAATAAGGGATGAGAGAGGAATATATTGAGAGAGGGAGATAGGGAGAGACAGAACAGGGTAAATTATCTCACATATAAGTGGCAAGAAAAAGCAGTTCTGTAGGAAGAGAAGAGAAGGCAGGTGAGGGGGAATGAGTGAATCTTGCCCTCATTAGATTTGACCTAAAGAGGGAATACCATACATACTCAATTGGGTATCTTACTCCACAGGAAAGAAGGAGGAAGACGATAAAAAAAAGGGGGGGGATGATAGAAGGGAGGGCAGATGGGGATGATGGTAATCAAAAACAAACACTTTCAAAAACAGACAGGATCAAGGGAGAAAATTCAGTTAAGGGGGATACGTTAGGAAGAAGCAAAATATAGTTAGTCTTTCACAACATGAGTATTGTGGAAGGGTTATACATAATGATACACATGTGGCGGCCCATGTTGAATTGCTTGACTTCTTAGGGAGGGTGGGTGGGAAGGGAAGAGGGGAGAGAATTTGGAGCTCAAAGTTTTAAAAAATAAATGTTCAAAAACAAAATTTTTTTTTCATGCAACTAGAAAATGAGATACACAGGCAATGGGGTGTAGAAATTTATCTTGCCCTACAAGAAAGGAAGGGAAAAGAGGATGGGAGGGGAGTGGGGTGACAGAAGGTAGGGCTGACTAGGGAACAGGGCAACCAGAAATGGGGAGAAAATTTGTAATTCAAACTCCTGTGAAAATCAATGCTGAAAACTAAACATATTAAATAAAAAAAAATTAAAAAAAAAAAGAATCCTGTGACGATGGGAACTACAGTGATTATTTTCCAACATGAGATCAGAGAGATTAATTAAGCTCCCTATAGTTCCAAAACAATATCAGGAGGCCCTCTAATAAAGTGAAAAGAGCCCCCTGGATTTGCAGTCACAGGACCCAAGTTTGAAACACAGTTCAGCTACTTATAACTGTATAACTCTGGGCAAATGACTTAATTTCTGTTTCCTCATCGGGAAAATGAAGACGATGCTTCCTTTCAAGGTCTACATGTGGGATCTGATGATTAGAAGTGGGATCTGAATTCTAGTCTTCTCGACTTCAAATCTAACACTGTTTCCACTATATAGATCTTTGTACACTAAAGGAGTGAAGCACTAGAGTAGATGCATTATGTACAGTGGCAATTACATATGTTATACAATACAATTATACATCAACAAGAGGGACAATAGTGGAAAGACGCAGAAAAAGGCTAACTGCATGGACCCCTCCAGATCCGCTGACTCCAAGATGTTTCAAAGGGAGAAAATACACCTCTAAATGGAAAATGACATCTTCAGAAGAAATCAAATGCCTCTTTGGAACATAACAACAGCCAAGAACTCAAACCTTCCCCCCAGGACACTACTTAACACCTAGAACGTTACTTTATGAACATGGTATATAAACCTCAAACAATACCTTGCACATTTTCTGAGGCTGCACTGGTTTTCCGACCAAAATTAACTAGAGGGGGCCAGGTGGGCAGACACGTCTCAAAACCACAAAGCTTATGAGATGAAACCACAGCCCAACAAATCCAAAGAATGAAAACCTTTCGGTGAATTAAAAACTGGTTAGTGGTAAAAAGCCACAAACTTTCTGTTCTTAACATCCTCCACATCTATGCAACCTCAGTGGGGGTAATTTTCTCCTAAGTATCTTAACCTCACCAAGTGGAGGCTCTTCTAAAGCATGGACAATTTCCTTAACCATGTTGCTTCTAAGTGGTGAGGCAAGACTAGGGTAATGAGTGACAAGGTGGCCAGTCTCATGGTTCAGCAACTACTGTCAATGCTTCCATGCATTCCTTATTTTACCTAAACAGAGGGATTTCTCAACAGGTGACATGCAACTGGACAAGATACAAGCTGTATTTTAAGTTCATTAATGGAGCTTGCCAATTATTCAAACAAATAACAAGTATGCTCCCCCAACTCCCAACCTTAAAACATAGCATACCAACCAACCCATACACCAGCTATAGTTTTTCACAGATAGCCCACACAAACCAATTTCCTTCAGCTAGCAAAGCTTTGACACAAAAACATTAAGATTCCCTCTCATTTTATCCTTCTCCCTATCCCATTCACATTTTTTTACCTTTTCCTACTATACCTTTAAAAAGCACAATTTCTTGGACACTTACTCAATGTTGGTGGAGTTCTGAACTGATCCAACCATTCTGAGAGTAATTTGGAACTATGCCTAAAGAGCAACCAAACTGTGCATACCCTTTCATCCATCAATATCACTACTAGGTCTGTATCCCAAAGAGATCATAAAAGGGGGAAAGGACCTACATGTACAAAAATATTTATAGTAGCTCTTTTTTGTGGTAGCTAAGAACTGGAAATTGAGGGGAAGCTGATCAATTGGGGAATGGCTGAACAAGTTGTGGTATGTGAATGCACTGGAATTCCATTGTGCTATAAGAAGTGATGAGCTGCCAGATTTCAGAAAAACCTGGAAAGACTTAGAGGAACTGATACAAAGTGAAGTCAGCAGAACCCGGAGAACACTGTACACAGTAGCAGCAAAATTATGTGATGATCAACTATGACAGACTTTAGCTCTTCTCAGCAGTACAATAATCCAAGGCAATTCCAAAAGACTCATGATGGAAAATGCTATCCACATCCAGGTAAAGAACTATGGAGTCTGAATGCAGATGGAAGCATACTATTTTCACTCTTTTTGGTTTTGGTCGTTATTTTTCATGGCTTTTTTCCTTTTGTTCTGTTTCTTCTTTCACAACATGACTAATATGGAAATATGATTAACGATTGCACATGTACAAGTATATAGGTATATAGCTATAGGCGTATGTAGGTATATCAGATTGCTTGCCATCTTGGGGAGGGGGGAGAGGAGGAGGAAAAAACTGGAACTCAAAACCTTATAAAAATAAATGTTGAAAACTATCTTTACATGTAATTGGAAAAAATATTCAAGTGCAAAAAATAAAACAATTTCTTCAGCTATTCATTATGCCAATACACGAAACTAACCTAGTCCCTAGATCCTTCAGGTTTAATTATCCTGTAACACTTTAAAATAGTTCTTATCCTAAGAGTAGATTTTTTTTTAAACAAGGTGGCATGTTAGGGTGGAAAGGCCACTGGATTATCCAAGTCAGAATTGTAATTTGTGGCTCTGCCAAGTACAACTACATTCGACAATGAATAGGGAAAAGTAACTTTTTTTTTCCACTTATCCTACATGGTCTATATGAGCACATCCCTTACCTTGTCTGAGTCTCAGTGTCTCATCTCTAAAATAAGAGAGGGGCATTAGATTGGAGAAATGTCCCTGTACAGCTCTAAATCTAGACTTCTTCAAGTAACTATAGTAAATACTGAGAGAGAAATACACAAAGTATGTTTTCACAGGCTCTAGCAAAGGAAAAAAGTAGAAGGGTGAAGGAAAAAAAGATTGCCCAAATTTCTATCTATTTTTATATTAAATGCAATCAGCAAGTGGGAGTTCAACAAAAAAGAAAGAAAAGAGAATTTATTTGGGTGACCAAAAATATTATTAATACAATTTCATTGCAAAAACATTTGTTTCTCCCTGCCCAAGCACCTGTTCTAAAATGAAAATTCATCTGTTGAAGGTCAATAATTTCATCCATGACTTTAATATATTTTCCTATTTCAAAATGCAGGTGGCTGCTTTGCACACTACTATAAATGCAAAACAGGGTACAAAAATATTTAAATATTTGCACTGTGAGCTGGGGGAGGGAGATGCTGCAAAAGAAGGAATTGGGGTTTTTTAGTTAGCATGTGGAACTTATTTTAAGAAAGTATCCACTTTATTACTATAGCTCTGCAGCTTTTCCTCCTGAGTTCACCACAAAACCAAGTCCTCAATGAGGAAGAAGTCTTCCTGTTTACGCGAACATGTTTTGTTGATTCTGCGATAAAGTCATCCACTTCCTTTCTATAAGCTCATCATAAGTGAAGGAGGTACAGAAACTAGACTGCAACGAAATCAACAGAATCTGTCCTCAATTTTTTTTTGGACCCCTTTTGGAAGCTGGTGAAGCCTCGTATCGTAGACTACTACGGCAATTTGATGAAGCCTACGGACTCTTCCTTAGAATAATATTTTCAAATAAGTGAAGGAAATGCTCAATTCAGTTAGAGGTTAGTGAAATGATTAGGTTAATTTTTTTCCATCTAATTTCATAGGTTCTGAGGACCACAGGTTAAGGACCTTTGGTGTAAGACAGCTTGAAAAGTTTTGTTTAATCTGGGAGAAAAAAATGCTTATAGCACCTAGTTAGAAATCATGACTTTCACAAATGAAAAATGCCAAACTGGCCCTAATAAAAGGTGATTAAATTTAAAAAAAAGAAACTAACTGGGGCACTGAGTTATGTAATGGCTAGCATTAAATAAGTAGTCCATTTGACACTTTGGGACTCATTTTTTTCCCCACACATAAAACAAGGAGATTGACTTCTATAGCACCATCCAGGGTTTGGAATAAGCATTTATTAAGTATCTGCTAAGTATTTTACAAATGTCATCTCATCTGTTCCCATCCAGCTTTAATATTCTAGGGCTCAGTGAAATATGGTTAGAGCTTGAGAAGTCTGGGTAGCCAAAGAAAAGAAATACAAAAATTCGAATGTAAATAAAATTCATTCATTTGTTGTTCAGTCATTTCAGTCATGTCCAAGTCTTCGTGACCTCATCTGGGGTCTTCTTGGCAAAGATACTTAAGTAGTTTGACATTTCCTTCTCCAGCTCATTTTACAGATGAAGAAACTGAGGCAAACAGGATAAAGTGACTTGCCCAGGGTCATACAACTAGTGAGTGTCTGAGGCTGAATTTGAACTCAGGAAGATGAGTCTTCCTGACTCTAGGCCCAGTGCTCTCTGCATTACGGCACACCCAGTTGTTCTCATTTGCTGTTAGTCCTGGACAAATGAAGCACCACAGCATGCTCGAGGTTTAGGATGAATAAATGTTGGGAGAATAGCAAGGAAAAATGAGTGGCTATACAGAAAATCCCTACCACCTTTTTACCTTTCCAACAGATGTTTTCTCATAAACTATTACGAATGTCAAAGACAAGATATAATATGTTCATCTGAAATGATTTTATCTCTAAGACTGAAAAAATTATTTTTCAAACAAAATAAATCCTCAAAATTGCAAAAATGTATTGTCAATAAGCCAAAAAAAAGAAAATATCAACAATGAATAGGGAAAAAAAAAGTTTTTTTTTTTTCCCCACTCATCCTACATGGGAGCAAAAGCTGTGTCATTCATGGTCTAGTAAACTCCTGATAGCTGCTTGTAATTTGAAAATTAATGTTTCCTCCCTCCCAACGTTCTTGCTTCCATTAAGAAAACCAAAGCCCTACCTCAACCTCACTAACTTAAAAGTGGCCTTTAGATCTTCCTCCTACCCCACACTGCCCACCCCCATCCAAACAGCTGTCAAGTCCTACATATTATACCATAGCATCTCTCTCATACCATATGGGACCCTCTTTCCCATTCTCAGGGCCAAGTTCTGAACTCATCTCTGCCTCAATGACAATAACTGGCTAACTGGTCTCCATTACTTCAGTTTCTCTTCTCTCTAATCCCTCCTTTACACATTTGCTAAAACCATTTTGCAAATGCAAAGGTCTGACTCTACCATTCACCTGCTCAAAAACCTTCCAAGAGAAAGAGAAAGAACTAATCCAGAGAAAGAACTAATGGAGTCTGAATGCAGATTGAAGCAGACTATTTTCACTTTTCTTTGTGATTCTTTTTCCTTTTGCTCTGTTTCTTCTTTCACGACATGACTAATGTGGAAATATGTTTTACATGACTGCATATGTAAAACCTATATCAGATTTCTTGCCATCTTGAGGGGGAGGGGAAAAATTTGGAATGCAAAATCTTTCAAAAAATCAACACTGAGATTCAAGACAATCCCAAAAGACTCATGATAGAAAATGCCATCCACATCCAGAGAAAGGACTATGGAGTCTGAATGCAGATTCAAGCAAACTATTTTCTCTCTCTTTTTTTTTCTTTTCTCGTGGTTTTTCCTTTTCTTCTGATTCTTCTTTCACAACATGACTAATATGGAAATATGTTTAACATAATTGTGCATGTATAACCTTAAAAAATGAACATTAAAAATTATCTTTACACGTAACTGGAAAAAATAAAATAGCATTAAATAAAAACCTTCCATGGCTTCCCACTGCCTACGAGACAAAAAGCAACACTTTGGTACATTGATGGTGCAGACTAGTACAGACATTCTGGAGAGCAACATGACAGTGTGCAATAAAGCATCAGGCCCCACGGGGCAGTAGAAAGTTCACTGGCTCTTGGGTCAGAAACCTGGATTCAAATCTCAGTTCTACCACTTAATTGTCCTCATCCATTAAACGAAGAAGCTGGAAGATGGCCTCTAAGGTCTTTTCTAAACTCTAAATCTATGATACTAAAAGTCAAAAAAGCTGATCTTACTTTCTTACCCAGTATCTTCCACCACTAGGACACTATCCCAAAAGCAGAGTAAAAAGGAGAAAAAGGAACACGTGTGTGTGTGTGTGTGTGTGTGTGTGTGTGTGTGTATGTGTAGTCAAAGTTACTGTATTTTCAATAGTAAAAAAGGAGGGAAAAATTACCTTTGTAGCCAAATGGAAAACTAAACAAATTTTATTCATAATGAATATTGTGATGTCATGAAAAGGATAAATATGAAGCATAAAAAATATAGAAAGACCTATTCAAGTAATACAGAGAAAAAAATTAGCAGGATTTGAGCTGTATATAACGACTACAGCAAAATTATATGTACTTATTTATTTTTAAAGAAAGATAAAAATGTGTTATTGTTTAGTCTGACATCTAAGTACTTCCACAATGGCTCTAACTTACCATTCCTACCTTCACATTTCAGCCCAAAAGGCCTATATTCTTGTTTCTAAACTTTCCACCACCACCCCCCTCCCCAATCTCTATGGTCTCTGCATTCAGAGGCTATCCCCAATGCCTGGAAACATTAGCTCCAAATCTGTATCTATGGAAAACTCTCCTTTCCCAGTACAGGTGTCATCTCCTCCAGAAAACCTTGCCTGGGTCCCCATTTGGAAAAATGATCTCCAGCACTTTGCTGGGATCTATCTTTTACCCTTATCCTCTGAAAGGTAAAAGAACAGAGAATTTAGAGTCAAGAGAATGCTGTACAAGTTAATCTGTCAGCAGGTCAGGCAACAAGCATTTCTTAAATACTTATTGTGGGATCAGGCATGTTTTATCAGCTGAAGAGACAAAGAAAGGCAAAAGACAGATTCTCAGACTTTAAAGAACGTACATTCTAATGAGGGGAGACAATAAATAAATATGTACATACAAGATAGGGAGAGAGAGAGAGACACACACACACTCACAGAGATAGACAAAGTGCAAATGGATAACATAGTGGAAAGAACTCTGAATTTAAAGTTCAAAGGACTGGGTTTTAAATCCTGACACCCACCACTTATTACCTACATGACCTTGAGTATGTCACTGAGCCTCAGTTCCTGCATGAAAGCAATGGACTAGATAAATCTCTATACTTTCCAGTTCTAAATCTATGATCCCAAGTAACTTTGCCTCTTCAAGCTTCAGTTTTACCTTGTGAAGGGGAAAAAAAAATAGAGATGGCACTACCTGTACTGAGAGGTGGCTTGGCACAATGTATGTGTAGCTAACCTCCAAGTCAGGTTCACCAGTTACATACATGGCTCTGAGCAAGTCTCTTAACCTTGGAGTACTTTGGGCAAATCTGTAAGACTATATTGCTAAGCACTTGGTCATATGCAAAGGTAAAGCCAGTTTCCTTACCAGCAGTTCCCATACCAATGAAATCTGAGATCTTGGAAAAATAAGAAAATATCTATATTACCTCAATCAAACAGTTGTGAGGAAAATGCTGTTTAAGCATTTCAGAGCTACACAGAATCGAGTTATCATTACCACTTCTGTATCTGCATTAGTTCTGAATTTCCACAGACAGAATCCTTGTTTTAGATATACTGACATATTATTATAATATAATGTAATATAATGTAATATAAATTATAATATTATTAAAACTGACATATCTTATTTATCAACGTACACAAATTATTCACTAAAAAAAAATACTCTGTCATATGGGATGGCTCTCAGGAAAGGTGGGGGGAAGGATACTTGGGACAACTATGGGCTGATGTATGAAATAGAAAATATCAATAAAAACCACTAAAAAATTTTTAAAGAGATCGGTTTTAAAAATCCATTTCTTTAACTGCATTAAACCACACACACACACACACACACACACACACACACACACACACACACACAATGTTTTTGTGGTTTTTTTTCCAACAGAAAAGCAGTATGACTAGCTGTGTGTCTAGTGATTAAAAAGTAAAAACTGCATACATTTAGCTTGACTAAATATGCAGCTTCCCTTTAGGTTGGCTTGCCCTGAACACCAGAGGACTGGAACCAACAGCAGCTTGTCTCCATGACAACAGAACAAGCAAACTCTGGCTATTATGAATACACTGAGAAGAGCGTCCAAGTCAAAGGTTGTTTCGAGGCTGGGGGGTGCGGGGGGGCGGCGGCGCCTCCCCAGTTGCCCAAAAGTGCAGCCAGACGCTGAAAGCATGGTTATCTCCAGAGACAATCACTACAATAAATCTAAAACAAAAATTTCAGCATTACCTGGAAGGCAAATACATCAAGGCTGAAAGTTTTTAAAAGATTAAGTCATCTTTACCTGAACATGTCTTGCCAAAGTTAAAAATAAATACAAATCATTTAAAAAAATTTGTTCATTCAATAAACATTAAGTGCATAATATGTACCAGGCACTTTGGACACAAAAATGCCCCTACCCATTTAGGAGTTTATAATTTAATAGGAACAAAATACCTATTACACAAAGTGCACTGATTTTGAGTACATTTATTTTGAGTACATTTTGTACTTGTTGCACCTCTCCCTCTCCCCTCCCAAAAAATTAACTTTCTGACAAGTTTGTCTCTGTTTATTCTTGCATTACCATTAGAATGCAAGTTCCTTGAGGGCAAGAGCTATTTTTGCCTTCCTTTTGTTATCTCCAGTGCCTGGCACACAGTAATTTATGTTTAATACATATGGAGATTAATAAATACTTATTGACTTGGTGCCTAGAAATGAACCTAATAATAGAGAGGGAACCTTGATAAAAGAATCAAGGGTCCAAAAAAAAAATTTTTTTTTTCAAGCACTTACCAAGTGATAAATGCTGGAAATACAAAAACAAGAGTGAGGTAGCCCCTGTACCCATCCTCAAGTGGCATATAGAAAGAGCTTTTGACTAGGGAATCTTAAGAATGGCTATTAGCAAGCCCTATCCAAATACCATGATACTACTGATTGGTCACCAACAATGTGAAACCTCTGGCAATTGCAATTTACTTATTTAGCACTGTGTACTCACCAAAAATCCCAAAGAATATTTTATAGAGCTTGAAAAATAAAAACAAAATTCATATGAAGAGACAAAAAATGTCAAAAAAATTCAAGGATAATGATGAAAAAAAATGGGAAGGAAGGGAATCTCATTAGTACTAGTTTTCCAACTGAACTACCAAAGAATATTCATTAAGTGATACTGGTTTAAAACTGAACTACCAAAGAATAATCATTAAGTGATACTGGTTTAAAAAAGGGTGAGAGGTGGATTAGTTGAACTAATTAGTTGTACAATATACAGAAGAAACAAGTATGTTAGCAGAGTATATCATAAAACCAAAGATCGACTGGATTGGGTTAGGAAATCACTGTTTGACAAAAAAAAAACTTCGGTGAAAGTGGGGAGCAGTCGGGCAGAAGTAAGATTTAGACCAGTACTTCACACTATAAACCACAATAAGCTCCAAATGGATACATAACCCAGATATAAGAAGTCACATCAGAGACAAATTAGGAGCAAAGAAAAAAATTCCCTCTCAGATTTGTGGGTAAGGGAAGAGTTCATGACTAGTGGTCAATTTTGATTATATAAAATTGAAAAGGTTTTTTTCACAAACAAATCTAATGTACATGTGGTAAAAATTAGACAGGACGGAGGTTACTGAGAGGAAAAAAAATCTTTAAAACAAGTATCTTGGATAAAGGTGTCATTCCCAAGATACATATGGAATTGAGTGAAATTTGTAAGAAATTCAAGTGTATGAGAATAAGAGCCATTCTCTAACAAACACATGGTCAAAAGATATTTTTTAAATGAAGAAAACCCAAGATATCAACAATCATAGGAAAAAACTCTAAATCACTAGTAATTATAAAAATGCAAATTAAAGCAAATTTGACATTCTTCACCTATCAGAATGGCCAAGACAACAAAAGAAGAAAATAACAGATACTGGAGGGGTTGTGGGAAAACAAGCACACTTAGTGTAGTGTTGACAGAATTGCAAATTGGTCTAGTCATTCTGGAAAGCAATTTGGAACTATGCCCAGAAAGTTACAAAACTATATACCCTTTGACTCAATTATACTACTGCTGGATCCATACTGTTCCCCTCCCCGCTACAATAAAAATCCAAAAAAAAAAAGGATCTTCACATATAACACTATTTATAACAGCTCTTTTTGTAGCAGCTAAAAATTGCAAACTAAGGACTATCTTCCTATGGGGAAAAGCTAAACAAATTGTGCTTTTGTATGTAATGTAGAATTAGGAACCAGAAGTAATGACACAGATAATATCAGAGGAAACTGGGAAGAACTTGATGAATTAACTGAGTGATCTGAAAGTGATCAGAAATATGACAATTTATACAAAGAGAATATGATAGAGAAAAACAACCTTATTGAGGGATTTAAAGAAATTTTTCCCCCAATATGCTCAACTGGAATGGAGGCAGATTATTTTAAACTGCTTATTACTTTTTAAAAATGAAATATCAGTTTCCTCATGCGTGAAAAGACTATTGTACAGGGTTGTTAAGATCAAATAACGTTAAGTCTTTGCAAGTGCTTCAAAAAGTATAAGATGTTATACTATATACGTGTTCCCAGGGACCTGGCCTCTTCCTTCCTCCAAAACAAGTGGGTCCCTGGGCTCTGAATGATTTCACTTTACCTTGTTTGATCCCAGGTGATGCCCACCTTAGCTCCCTCTATATATTCTCTTTCCCTATTAATGTAAAGGCAGCTAGGTGGCACAGAGTTCAAATCTTGCCTCAGACATGTACCAGCTGTATGACCCTGGGCAAGTCACTTATCCCTGTTTACCTCAGTTTCCTCATCTGTAAAATGAGCTAGAGAAGAAAATGGCAAATTACTTCAGTATCTTTGCCAAGAAAACCCCAAATGGGGCCACAAAGAGTCAGACTCGACTGAAAAGGACTCAAAAGCAAGAACAAAATTAGAATATGAGCTCCCTGTAGATGAGTTTCTGGAATTCATTCATTAATACGATAACTCCTCAACAACCCCTTTGTAACTTATCCTCCTGAACGTTCCTCCAACCTCCTTGAAAGCTGGGCCTTGTGTTTCTGCCTTTCTCTGTATCCTCAACATTTAGCTCACTGCTGGGATGATATATCTGTTTAATAAATGTTTGTTGAATGACCTGCAGACTGAATACCATTAGAAGGAAAAAGACTTGAAGATTCCCTCCACAAATTGGTATCATAGGATCTTAGATTTAGGGCTGGTAGGAATCTTAGGAGGCCACCTAGTCGAACACTGCCATTTCAGAGATGAGGAACAGAGGGGCAAAAAACATCAATGACTCGGGTCTAAGGTCATACAGGTAGTCAGTCAGTATTAGAGAAGGAATTCAAATCCAGGTCCTTGGACTCCAAATCCGCTCTATCATGTAGCGTTCTGGCTTCCATTGGAACTGCGGTCTGCCGTCATTTTATCACATGCTGGAGGCACAAAGCCGTGAATCAAGGCACCTATTTCCCGAAAAGAAGTTATATTCCAATGAACTCTTTCACGACCTGACCTTTTTTTCCCCTGAGCAAGCTCCATAAGCCAGGAGGGCAGGTCACAGTGGGTAGAGGAGAGTGTGATCCATTTCCATTCATTTGTCCATTCTACTAACAATTAATAATGGACAAAGAACTTTTACATCTATTCAAAATGCATTTTTAAAGCATTTATAGTCATTACCCGGGAGACAAGCAAAAAAATTCTTTAAAAATAATTTTTTTAAACACCACCACCACCACCACCACAATGCCAACCTTCAATCTGTTGTTTTGGAAGCTGCCAAAAGAATGGACAAGAGTGCCAAAAGGGACAGGCTTTAAAAAAAATAATGAAAATCAAGCCACTGAGGAAAGGCCGAGCTTTGCAGGACCACTGCATAGAGGCATAAGGCCAGTTTAGCTCAGAAACAAACCAGATGACTCAACCAACAAAAAAGAAAGGCTGGGGAAGGTGAGCAGGAGTGATTCTCCACAAGACAGAAGCATGTGGCAAGGCAAATAACAGGAGATAAAATTACTTTAGGTCCAGGGAAGAGAATAAAAATACACCAAAACAGGAAATAGCCTCAAGGGTGTTCCTGAAAGGCCCTGTCCATAGATCCCACCTCACTTTCTGGCCTTATCTCACATACCTCCCTCATTCCTGTTAGACATTCCTGGGGCAGCTAGGTGGCATAGACCTGGGAGTCAGGAGGACCCGAGTTCAAATGTGACCTGAGACACTTGACACTTACTAGCTGTGTGACCTTGGGCAAGTCATTTAACCCCAACTGCCTTGCCTCCTCACCCCAAAAAAAGACATTCCAGCTGACCAACCCTATCTGCCCCTCCAAATTTCCAATTTTTCTCATCTCTAAGCTATAGCTGACTCTTTTCTGGATGGTCTAGCCCCTCTTCTGTGCCTACTGCCTATTCAGGAAGCACTTCCCAGCCCTCCCTCAGCTAATTGTAAAAAACTCTGGACTCCTCTTATGTCCCTCTCCTTTTCTCGGAGTGCTCTGCCAACCTTAAAGTGTGACATAAATGTGAGTTATCACTTTTCATCATACATCTGTCTCGTGGCCCCTCATCCTTGCAGCATTTCCCAGGGCCCTGCACAATGTACTATAGAGACCTCAGTATTTTCAAAGGATCCATGATTTCAACAGTATGGGCCAGTCCCTTCTATCTTTAGGAGGTACACGAGTGGCCCCAAACCTACAATATCTAGCAGCCAATGGCCAAAGTGATGCATAGACCAATACACAAGCAGACGGACAAACAGAAAAAATATTTATTATGTGTGAGGCCTTGGCTCTGTGCTAGAAATACAAATAAAAGCGAGCAAGACATATCATGCCCTCAAGAAGCTTATGTTCTAATGGAAGCTAACAAATAAAGGGGGGCTGAAATAGAGGCACCATGATGTAGAGTTGAGTGGGAAGTATCTCGGGTGTTGAGCTCTGGGAAAGACAAAATGCCGATTCAACTCTCATGGCCCAGAAAAGGTGGTGGGGATTCCAAAGTTTCTGTGGGAAGGAGATAGGAATTATGGCTGGAATGAAGGTGGTAAGGTATGGGGATGGACAGGAAGTAGCTAGGCTGGTCCAACAGTAACATAGTATCCTTCTGGGCCTGTGGCTATTGTCTTTACAATTTGAGGGGCTCTTCCTTACTTAAGAATTCTGGGTCACTTTGCTATGTTGGTGAGGCACCAGAATAGGGCATCTGTGAAAAGCACCCATACACCATGAAGTCAATTTTTTTTTTAAGTGATCACACTCAGGAACCTTCAGAGGCCGACTGTCACCCCCTATCAAGTTCTAACTTCCTGCCTGGGTTTTAAAGCCCTTCATAACCCGGCCCCTTCCTATTTTTCCAGTCTTTCTGCCCCTTACTCCTTTCACGCAGTCTTTGATTGCAATGACATCGGCCTCCTCTCTGTTCCTTTTACATAAACTCTGTCTTTCAACTCCGTAGATTTTCACTGCCTGACTTCATGCCTGGAATTTTCTCTCTCTCCATCTGTCTCCTGGCTTCCCTGGCTTCCTGCAAGTGCCGGCTAAAGTCTCACCTGCAAGAAGCCTCAATGCTAATAACTTCCCCTTCCTAGTTAGCTTCAATTTATTCTGTAGATGTCTTATTTGTAGTTGTCTACACGGTTTCTCCCATCGGGCTGTGGGATACTTGAGAGCAAGGGCCATTTATTTTTTTGCTTTTCTTTGTAGCCCCAGCACTCAGCACAACGCCTGGCACACAGTGTTGGCTGACTTGACAGGAGCAGGAAAGAAAAATAAAAGGCAAAGCTGTAAGGCTTAAATTGGACAAAGATCTTGCCTTCTTCGATTTATTCACCTGACTATTAAACTACAGCCTATGATTGGCCATTCTTGCACACAGGTAACTAATTGTTTCTCTGTGGCACTGTTGACTTTGTCAAGTGCTTTCTTCATATGCACCTATGAGATAAGCAGTGCGCAGACTATTTCCCTCATTTCACAGATGAAGAAACTGAGGCTCAGTGAAGCCACTTGCTTGAGCTCACATCTAGAAAATGTTACTCCCAACATAAGATTCTAGTTTTCTGATTCCAAATCCAGTAGCCGTTCAGGGATTCAACTCTTTAATTTATTTAGTTTCAGCTCCCCAATTAGACTGGAAGCTCTGTGAGGGCAGGGGTTGTCTGTTGAGCCTTTTTTGTATAACCGTTTCTATTCTTAACTCTATCCCATATGTTTAGCCCTAGTGACAATCCAAAGTAAATCTAAAGTATTTTTGGACTGATTATGTACATAATCTCTACATACAAAGTCTCCCTCTTATCATGTAAGTTCTCTGAGGTCAAGGATTGTTTCACTTTTGTCTTTGTATTCACTGCGCTTAGTACAGTTCATAACACACAGGACAAATGCTTAATAAATACT
This sequence comes from Phalanger gymnotis, assembly GCA_028646595.1. Classification (NCBI taxonomy): domain Eukaryota; kingdom Metazoa; phylum Chordata; class Mammalia; order Diprotodontia; family Phalangeridae; genus Phalanger; species Phalanger gymnotis. Next base: position 495,278,147 of record CM053622.1, on the reverse strand, counting down.
TTTTGATTGATTAATGGACAAGTCCAGTTTTAGGACAGCCTGAAACTTGGAAGTTAATGACCGTTCCAAAATGGTGAGCAGAAGTTCAAAGTCCTTCTTCTGGCTACTGGGGGGGGGCAAAAAGGGATTCAGGTGGAGACAATGGGAAGTGGGGGTGAAATTGGGCCATAGACATTTATTTATATTTGGGTGACATAGCTATAGCTCGATAGACTGAGTCCATTTCTTTATCTGTGGTGTTAGATGAGATGGTTTCTAATGTCCCTTTCAGCTCTGAAATTCCACATTCTAGATTTGTTTACAGAAGCATTTGAATTTAACCAATCTTGCAATTCATATTAACAAGGCATGTTCAGTAATTGACAGTACTGTCTTTGCTAATCAAGGTTAGGCTTTAATGAAATGTATTAAGCTTTGAGACTATAAATATTAACATCTGCAATTAATGAATGTAAAACATGTCTTCCATTAATTAAAATTTGGCAGCAGGATTCATTTGCTCCATGCAGGGCACAAACAAAACAGTCTCTGCCCTTAAGTACTCTACTCTCCAGATAAATGGAAGCAAGAGATGAAGGACAAATGTGGGCAGTAAGTCGAAATACAATTAGATAACAGACAGGGGAAGTGAAAGCTATGAGGAATAGAAAATAACAGTCAGCCTTAGCTCAAAGAATAAACTGGGATGGAAGCACTGTTGACCGTCACTGGGAAATAGAGGACAAGAATGTACAGGCTGGTCAAAAAGATTTCTATCTTAAACTTTATATAGAAATAGCACAACAGGCTCAAGAAACGGATGTGGAGATAGCCAATATGATAAACATTTATGAAGTGCCTAGGATGTGTCAGACATTGTACTAAACCCTGGAGACACAAATAAGAGAGTTTCTGCCCTCAAGGACCTTACAATCCAATGAAGGAAGTTGTTGTTGCTGCTATTCAGTCGTTTCAGTCATGTCTGACTCATGGGGAGACCCCATTTGGGGATTTCTTGGCAAAGATATTGAAGTGGTTTGCCATTCCCTTCTCCAACTCATTTTATAGATAAGAAAACTGAGGCAAATAGGGTTAAATGACATTGCCCCAAATCACACAACTAATAAGTGTCCGAGGCAGGATTCGAACTCAGGTTTTCCTGACTCCAGGTCCTGTACTCTATCCTTTGTCCCCAACTCCTCCAAGGAGGTATGGGTACCATATGGAGGCAGTGGCCACCAGAGGGTATCCAGAGGGTATCCAGCCTGGAAGCATGATATTGGTGGAGTAGAAACCACACAGAAAACAACTGGAAGGAGATGAAAAGGTCATTGGAAATTCTGAAGCCTCTATAAAGGAAGGTTTTGAAAGGAGTTTTTTGTTCCATCCTCCAATCAAAGGGTAAATTATCTACATATAACAGAAGCCTGGGAAAGGAAATGTTCTTACTTAAAGTCCAATCTACTTAGACTGGCACTCAAAGCTTTCCAGGATATACTACTCCCAACTTACTAACACTGTCTCTTAAGTGAGTTTCCCAGGGTCACAAGTCACTCAATCAACAAATGATTATTAAGTACCTACTATGTGGCAGGCACTGGGACAGATACTGGGGATTCAAAGAATAACGCAATTTCTATCCTTGGAACGCTTACATTCTAACAGAGGAGTCAATATGTACATGCACAGAGTAGCCCAAAATTCTCAGAGCAATTTAAATCTACTCAAGGTTAATGAAAGTTCTACATTTTCTAAATAATACAAAGCCTGTCAGTATCAGTTCTGGGGACTCTTTAACAGTCCTTAATAAGTTTAACATAATTTTTATTATCAGAGCTTAATAAAAGCTTCAAGTGGAAGTCTAAAACTACACTAAGACTTTTGGGACATCTCATCTAATTTATATAGAGAATGAAAAAACAATAAAACACAAGATAGCTAGGGAAGGAGTACACAAAAGCAAGGCACTAGCAGTTGGGGAAAGGCAGAGGAATCAAAAAGGTTTTACACAGGTGGTGATATTTAAACCGTGTCTTGGAAGACGAAAGAGATGGTAATGAAGTGGTGAGAAGGGAAAGCAATTTGGGCATGGGCAATAGCCAGTGGAAAGACAAGAAGGCATGAAATGGAGCACTGGAGAAGATGGCGGCTGGGAAGCAGTGACTGGCGTGAGCTCCCCACCAAGTTCTTCCAAAAACCTATAAAACAATGGCTCTGAACCAATTCTAGAGCTGCAGAACCCACAAAGTGGCAGAGG
>CM053622.1:495239569-495275411 GCA_028646595.1 Phalanger gymnotis | reverse complement strand
TATGTGATCTTGGTAAGGTAAAGAGACCAAGGGAGTTTATGGAAGAGTCATGATTACATCTGTGCTTAAGGGAACACACAGACAGCTGGATGGATGATGGACTGGGGTGAGAAGACAACAGGCAGGTGGACCAAATAGGAGGCCATTGTAATAACCTAGGCAAAAGGCAATGAGGGACTGAACTGAGGTTGTAGAAATGCTGATAAAGAGAAGGAATCTGATGGGAGGAATACTGTGGAATACAAAATGAAAACTCTCCAACTGCTTAGATATGCTGAATAAGGGAGAATAGGAAACTGAGGATAATGCCAATGTCATGAACCTGGGAGATGGCAAGAAGGGTGGTGCCTACAAGAGAAGTGGGGAACTTTGGGGAAAAAAGATAATGTAAACACAGACATATACCCAACAAGAGTTGTTGTTTATCCTTTGTTTTTGAAGAGGACCAACGACATCATGTGGGTAATGTCTTGTCTGGCATGTGAATTGGATTGAAGTGAGGCAGAGCTGTGCAACGTCACCAGCCGCGCTCTCTCCTCTGGAGTCAAAGTCCAGTAGTAAGACGAAAGTCAAGATGACCAGCAACGGCCCAGAATGTAGTGGGTGACCTTGGCTTTTCCACACCCCTTCGTTTTACAGATGAAGGAACTGAGGAATAGAGAAATCACATGACTTGCCTATGATCATACAGTTAGCAAGAGTCTGCAATAGGATTTGAACCCAGATCTTCCTGATACCAACTTCAGTACCACAACCACTAAACTAGTGGCATCAAACTCTGATAGAAACATATACTGACTTAGAAAACCACAAATTAATACTATCTGTGTTGCATTGTATTTTTATTTATTTTGTTAAACAATTCACAATTCCATTCTAATCTGGTTCAGGCTGCAATTGAGAGTTTTGCAGGCTGCTTGTGACTCTGGACTACAAGTATGACACCTCAGCACCATACTATCTACACTTGAGTGGAATACCATGAATTTGAGGGGCCAGTAATGGCTGAAACTAGTGTGGATCACTGGAGAAAAACATAGATGTGGTATCTTCCCAGAAATATGGAAGCTTAGGTACTTCAGGGCTATGTCAGAGAGAGGGCTTGAAACCAAGGCTTCTGACTCTAAGGCCACCTTTCTATCCACTACCACATGCTGCCTCTCCAATTATTACTGAAAAATACTGGAAGTTGGAGTAATATACTCCCATTAGACTAAAAGCTCCATGAAGACAAAGATCTAATTTCCCCCAAAGCCCTTGCAAATTCTTGGTATATAGTAGGCACTCAATAAGTGACTACTGAATGAACCCTTTAAAATGCCACTGGTCCACTAACCCAAGAGAAGAGGCCAGAAAAGTTGTCTGATAATTAGGAAATGGAAAAGAAAAAACAAAGAGGGGAGAGAAAGAGCACACACAAAGCATAGCAGCTGATCCAGAAGGAATCTTAGAGACCTGTGACTTTAACATTTTATAACATACAGAAAAAAGTAGCCAAGAATTTACCAAGCTGTCAGACACAACTATATTAAGGACTTTGTTCCACCCAAGGGTGGGTAAATTTCAGAGGGTTTGAAAGTAGTAATTCTTCTATCTGTTTAAAATAGAAACTGCCACATTAGCTCAACATTAAGGTTGCAAAACATGGTAAATAACCACTAGCCAGAAAATGCAGAAGTTAAGGTTTTAAAAGCCAAGTTAACTCAAGCATGCTAAATTTACAATTACTAGGATACATGTGGTATGTAACCAACTAGCAATCCAAACCTGCACTGTATGTGAGGGGTTTACATTACAAACATGGTTTTCAGAGCCTAAGATTTCAGAATTTTAAAGAAAAACATGTACAAATCTCAAGTTCTAGCAATTCTGCCCAACAAGATTAATTTTATTATTCAGTCATTTCAGTAATGTCTGACTCTTTGTGACTCCAGTTGAGGTTTTCTTGACAAAGATTCTGGAGCAGTTTGCCATTTCCTTTTCCAGCTCATTATACAGATGAGGAAAAAGAGGTAAACAGGGGCAAGTGACTTGTTCAGGGTCACACAGCTAATAAGCGCCTGAGGCCAGATTTGAACTGATGTCTTCCCAACTCCCGGCCTGGCATTCTATCAACTGAGCCACCTTACTGCCCAGTGAGAGCTATATTACTGGAGGGAAAAGGCACATCGAAGAGAGTACAGATCCAAGGGAGTATTTATATATAAGATGTTTTGTAGAATACTCCGTGTCTAATGTTCTTTGCTCACATTTAAAAAGTGAACCATAAAAACAAATAAATAAATAAGATGCCTCACTAAAAAAAAAAAAAAAAGATCTAGTATGGCTAGGCCACCTTCCCTAGCATTTCTTTTCATTAATTCCCTTGATACTCTGGACCTCTGGACCTTTGGTTCTCCCAGATGAATTCTGATATTATTTTTTCTAGCTCTATAAAATAATTTTTTGGAGGTTTGATTGGTATGGCACTGAATAAGTAAATTAATTTAGGTAAAATTGTCATTTTTATTATACTATCTCAGCCTAGCCACAAGCAACTGATGTTTTTCCAATTAATTAGATCTGACTTTATTTGTGTGAATAGTGTTTTATAATTGTGTTCATATAGGCCCTGGGTTTGTCTTGGCAGGTAGACTCTCAAATATTTCATTATGTCTACAGTAACTCTAAATGGAACTTCTCTATCTCTTGCTGTTGGGCTTTGTTAGTAATATACAGAAATGCAGATGATTTATGTGGGTTTATTTTATATCTTGCGACTCTGCTAAAGTTGTTTATTGTTTCAAGTCGTTTTTCCCTTGATCTTCTAAGATTCTCTAAGTATATCATCATACCATCTGCAAAGAGTGATAACTTAGTTTCTTCTTTACCTATTCTAATTCCTTCAATTTCTTTTCCCTCTCTTACTGCTAAAGCCAACATTTCTAGGACCATATTGAATAACAGTGGTGAAAAGGAGGCAGTTTCAAAGAAACCTGGGTAAACTTATATGAGTTGATGCAGACATAAGCAGAACCAGAATGATTCCAACAATAACACTATAAAAATACAATCCTTTGAAAGCCATAAGAGCTCTGACCAATGTAATGACCAGTTAACTAGAAAACCAATGATGAAGGACACTACTGATGAGAGGTGAGAGACTCAGAGTACAAAATGAGACATGGTTTTTGGACGGAAGCAATGCAAAGAATTGTTTCTGCTTAACTATGAATGTGTTACAAGGGTATTCCGCCACCCCCCTTTTTTGCCTAATAATAGAGAGGAGGAAGAGAGAAAAAATGGATTTTTGTTCATTGAAAAATAAACTTAATTAAAAAAAAAAAAGACAGGTTTCATCAGACTGCCAAAAGGACCCATGAGATGAAACAGGTTAAGAACCTCACCTCTAGTATCTGTGGGGACCAAGAAAGGCTTCCTACAAAAGGTAGCACTTTAATGGGATCTTGAAAAATGAAACTGGATTAGATGATTTCTAAGATTTAACATTCTATGAACTTATGGTTAGCAGTCTTCCTTAACCTTATGCAAATGCCTGTTTCTCTAAACAGTAACTATAAAAAGTCTAGAAATTTTTACTATTTTTGTGCAACAAGTCCCATACGTAAATTAAGTCATCTGAGAAAGAAAAAAGTATATTACATAAAAAGTTCCCTGTCTTTTTACAAAAAAAGGAAAGGGAAAGGGAAAAGGAAAGAGAAAGGGAAAGGGAAAGGGAAAGGAGGGAGCAAAGGAGGGAGGAAGGAAGGGAGGGAGGATGCCTCTTTGATATCAGAGAATTTCAACAGAAAAATCAAAGTTTACTTTCCTTAAATCCAAAGGGGGTCTGAGAAGACACAAATGTCTGCTCAGGGAACTTGCTGATCAATCTACATTTTTAAAAGGCAGACACAGAAGATGGAATGAAGGGCAGGTAACATAGGATAGATACAAAAGCAAGGCATGGTGCTATAAACTAGTGCCAGGAGCCAACTAAACTAAAAGTCAGAATAACCTGAGCCTGACTAGCTAAAGGACAACGGCTAGCTAAAGGAAGGAAATAAAGCTTTATGGCTAAAAGAAGATATGCAGAGTGGGTAAGACCCCAGTTTCAGAGTGTATAGAACATGATAACAAAGAGAAGACAGATACTTAACTCTTACTTTACTTTTTTTTTTTTTCTACCAGTGAGGTTGATATTTGGAATGGGAAAAAAAAAATAGAACAAATCTAACTAATAGAAAGCTGATACTCAAGATGAATAAGGAGATACTAAAAGAGAACCTAATCAGGGCCCTTGCTAAGGGCAGTTCAAGTCACCTAACCCAGATGAACTACATCCCTGGATTGGAAAATAACTGGGGAATATAACTGCTGAGTCACTGTCAGTAATCCTTGAAAGACCTCAGAGAACAGGAAGGTTACTAGAGAACTTGAGAAAGGCTAATTTTGACTTGATTTAAGAAAAAAAAAAAAGAGAATAAAGTAGAATCTGCAAACCATAGTCAGAATGCGGGTCTTAGATTCCTGGCAAAATCCTAGGACTTGTTTTTAAGAAGATGGACAATGAACATCTAAGAATAAGTAGTGACCATAGAAGCATCAAGGCTGAATCAAACACCATTACCTCCCTGTTAATTAGAGGAATGGGAAGATAAGAGTTTACCTAGATTTTAGCAAAACATTTGATAAGATCTCTCTAGGCAAATCTTATCAACAAGCAGTTATTAGGCACTTGTAATATGCAGGCACCAGTGCCAAAAAAGAAAGGCAAATAGATGCAGGCCCTCAAGGAGTTCCAGTTCATTTAGAGGAAGACAATACACAAAAGGGAGATGAAAAGGGAGTATGTATAATCACCCACCTGGGGGCATTATGGTAAGGTCCAGAGAAGGAAAGATGGATGGTCTGGGCCCTTCCTCATAATGGAGGTTCTGGAAGAAACTCGCCAATGAGAGAAGGGAGCCATAGGGTTGGAGGAAGAAGGCACCTGAGACATGGTAGCATGCTAGTTTTATGGACAAGATGTATGAATGTTTAGCTCATATCTTTACAAGTAAAAGAATTCAGAAAGTTTCTGCCTGACCCAAAGAGTAGTCCTCACTGGGTCAATGTCCACTTGGAAGTATTATATTGGAGAACCCCAGAAATCTGTGCTTGGCTTTGAGTTAATTTTTTTTTTTAATCAATAACTCAGGTGGCACAAATGGCATGATGATCCAATGTGTAATTGACATAGATCTGAGAGGGGCAGATAACATCCTAGATGACAGAATCAAGAATCAAAATTTTCTTAGACTAGAAAAGTAGGGTGATACTCTAGTAAGATGAAAAGAGGGACAAATGTAATGTCTTATACTTGGGTTCCAAAGATCAATTTCATAAGTATTGTACAAAATTAATGAGGAAATGCTAGACATAAATTTTTCTAAAATATGAGGCTGATAGTAGCCCCTAAAAGTGTTGTGGTAGCCAAAAAAGTTGGACTGTATTAGAAGTCACAGCTTATAGGCATAAGGTAGTGATAGTCCTGCAGTACCCTAGCCTGCTCAGACCACGCCTACAAAGCATCGTGTCCAGAGTTCTGGGTGTCAAATCTTAGGACAGATATCAATAAATTGTAGAATATTTTAGAGGAAGGTAAAAAGAATGGCAGAAGGTGATTTTCACTGTATAAGACTCAGTTGAAGGATCTGGGAATATTTCGTCTGTCAAAGAGAAGAGAGAAAAGATGGGATAGAGGTCTTCAAGTCCATGAAGGGTTGTCATACCAATGAGGATGATTGGTTTTGCTTCAATTCAGAGGGTAGAACCAGGAGCAAGGTGGCTTAGGGGGCAGAATGTTGAACTTGGGAACCACAAAAACCTGAATTTAAATCCTGCCTCAGATAGTTTCTGAGTAATCATGTGTAAATCACTTAGCCTCCCTCACCCAGTTTCCTCATTTGCAAAATAATTAATAACAGCACCTACTTCACAGAGTTGTTGCAAGGAACAAATTAAATAATATATGTAAAAACACTTTACAAACCTTAAAGCACCACTTAAATATTAGCTATTAAATTGCAAAGAGGCAAATTTAGGCTTGTGGGAAGAAAAAACTTCTAATAGAGCTATCCAAAAGTGGAAAGTGCTGCCTTGTATTTTCCCGTTCACTGGAGGTCTCCAAAAAAGTAAATGACCTTATGTCAGGTATTGGTCAGGAAGAAGAAAGAATTCTTGTTCCGATATTAGTGAGACTGAAAAGGTCTTCAGTGGCTTTCCAGATACGAAATGTAATTTTAATGCGAACAGTCAAGACTTCATTAACTAACCCTAACAATGCTACAATTAAAAACTGAAACTAAAATACGTTCCATTTCTTTTAGACTCTTTTAGACTCATTCCTCATTGCTAAAAGTGAAATCTTTCAAGCAAACATATCTCTAATTCTGCACTCAAAAGCAATACTATTCCCTTTTGCAATAAAGGGCAAAATATTAGTCCTTCCTCATTAAGAAGGGAAGGGAAAAAAATCAAGCTATTTCTTAAATGTCAAAGTTTGAAATCAAGAGCTCCAAACATATTTGTCTAAATGTAACTATATAAAGCTGCCTCTAGCTTCAGCAAGGTTCTAAAGAAAATGTCTTGTTTCTAAAACATACATGGAAATTAAATCCCAGATATGTTAATTTCAAAGTTGAAATTCAAGTCAGAAAATTTTCAATACAGTTCCCATGGCAACATTTACTCAGTTCTCTAGCATACAATGCCACAAATATGAATAAATTTCACATGAATTTGGACCTAAAATGTTTTCCTGGCTTGAGTGTCTATATTTGTCAATTTATTAATGATGAGAAATCATGGCATGTTTTTCCATACACTGCTTTATAATTTGGGATTCAACAAAATGATAATTATTTAAGATTTAGACCCTGTGACATCCCTATATTCAAATACTAACAATCTACCTATCCCTTCAGATTAGCTCTAATGTCATCTCTTCCTTGAAGTCTTCCCTGATTTCAGCAGCTAGGAACAATTTTTCCCACACCTGATATGAATTTAATGTATCGCTTGTGTTTATATTCTAATCTGTATTTATTTTTTGGAGTACTTTCAACAAACATTTATTAAGTTTGAACTGTGTGAGTGTGAGTGTGAGAGAGTGTGTGTGTGTGTGTGTGTGTGAGCGCACGCGCAAGCAGCATTTCAGGCACGGGAGAAAATATTTCATTTAAATAAAAGGTGGTTCTGGCCTTCAAGAAAGTTACTGTTTAGAAGGAAAAAACACGACATAAAAAGATATGCAACATTACATTACAAGTGTGAAAGCAACAAAATAAAAACAAAATGTTACATGAAAGTCTCAGGAAGAAAATTGTTACATATTGTCTTTCTCTCCACATATCTGAGCTCCAGTTCTCATCACTTCTGAGGCAGGCTATATTCCAATAGCCTTTCTCATTGGTCTCCCTCAATCCAGGCTCTTTCCCAATCCAATCCATCCCTAAATAGCTGCCAAACTGACATTACTAAAGCACAAGTCTGACCATGCCCCTCCCAGCCTCAAGAAGCCTGAGATAATACATAAAGTCTTCAGTGTGTTATTTAAAGCCCTTCACAATCTGCCCTCAGTCTATTTCCCCAGGATGATTACAAATTTTTCCCCATCACATACTCTGTGTTCTAATCTGGGCCAAATGTCACAACTGCTGTTCCTCCTACACAATACTACATCTCTTGCCTCCATGCTCTTCTCCATGCCTGAAATGATCTCCGCCCTTATGTCTGCCTCTTAGAAGTTACAGCATCCCTCAAGGATCAGCTCGAACGTCATGGTTTCTGAATTTGAGGGGTCTTTTGCACTACTGTATCTATTGTAAACATAATCCATTACATAACCTGTATTTATGTGTTGTGAACACATTGTATCACCTCAGTAGACTTTAAGCAAGTCCCCTGTGGACCAAGACACACTTTTTTATTTGTATTCACAGTGCCTGGCATGTAGAAGACAATAAATAAATGTTTACCGACTGGATTCATGAGAGGACCAGGTCTTCCTTCTCTTCATATTTCTACTATTGTCTAGCACAGTGCATTACAGGTTACAGGCAGTGAAAAAATGTCAGTTGAAGGAGTAAAAGTGCACACAATACTGTAGAATGTTAGCTTCCAATAGTCTTATTGGGTTTCCCAAGGGTAAAAGTATTTTATTCATATGATTAATTGCATAATAGCCAGCTGTTTGGGAATGAGATGCATTTCTTAAAAGTTGTTGAAGGACTGTTGGAAACCAGGCCTGCCATTCTCTCTTGGCAGAGCCATGGAAAGCGGTTTGGAACCATGCCCCCAATGTTACACTCTTTGACCTAGTGATGCTACTACTTGTCCTCTCAGCATAAGAGATTGCAAAGGGATCCATACATACAAGAATGTTATAAGTAGTTTTTGTTTTTTTTAATAGCAAAGAATGAAGAGGGAAATGAAGAGGGTACTCATCAACTGGGAAATGGCTGAACCTGTAGTGTTAAACATTCACAAAGACCTCCTTATTTAAGAGATAAACACAACCAGATGAAAATGCATCATTTTGCCCAATCCTTTAATTCTGATTCTAATAACATTAATTAAGTGGTTTCTGGAGCCAAGGAGGAGTAAACATGGGAGAGAGAGAAATTATCTCACTTCCTGATAAATCCATTGGGGTAAGGGGTAAGAAATGGGGTTCTTACCTTTAAAAACTGTAATTCAATTTTAAAATAACAAATAAAATAAGCATTTCCATATCCAAAATGGAACAGAAAAGAGTGAATCTGTGAAACTGAATACCACATATAGCTAGCCTTTCCTTTTATATAACAAGTTCAACATGTAATTTACAAAGCTATCTTGCTTGCCTTTGTCTCCTTTTGACCAATGTCTGTTTTCTTCTGTGAATTTTAAAAAAAATGCTTCGATGACCTTCTTTGTTTATTTTCTTTTGGCAATTTTATCCCTAATCCTCCCTTGAGATCTAAGGCCTCTTCCCCACCCAGACATTGCGAGAGTGGGGAAGTGGGAGAGAGAGAAACCAAATCCTTGTAACATTCATAGTGAGGTAAAACAAATTCCCACATTGTCCATTTCCAAAAATTGATGTCTCATTCTTCATCTTGAGTCCATTCCCTCTCAGTGAGTAGCTTGCTTTATCATAAGTTCTCTGGAATCGCGGTTCATCATTGCATTGAACACAGTTTTGTAGTGTTTTAATGTTGCCTTCTACAATGTTGTTATAAATTCTTCTCCAGATTCTATTCACTTCAATCTGGATCAGTTCTTTCAAGTCTTCCCAAGTTTCTCTAAAACTATCCCTCACATATTCAGCCATTCCACAGCTGACTGGGTACCCTCTTCATTTCCAGTTCTTTGATATAAAACAAAAAGCTACTATGAACATTCTCGAACATTCTGATCTCTTGGGCATAAAGAACTAGCAGTGGTGTCACCAGATCAAAGAATGTTAACTTTGGGAGCACAGATTCAAGCTTTTTTTCCATGATGGTTGGACCATTCAAGGCTGTACCAAAAAAGCAACGATGTGCCGCCTGTTTTCCCACAGACCATCCAACAATTGTAATTTTCCGTTTTTGTCATCTTTGCCAATTTTGCAAGGTGTGAGGCAGAATGAACTTCAGAGTGGTTCCACTTTCTACTCCCTAATGATTAGAGATTTGGAGCATTTTTTAAAATATGGCTGTTGACAGAATGAATTTTTTTCCTTTGACAACTGCCTGTTGCATCCTTTGATAATTTGTTGGAGAAGTGCTCATTTTCATATATTTTAAACAATCTCATATATCTCAGGTATCAGACTTTTGAAAGGCAGTTTGGCAGAGGATAAACATCATGCCCCAGAGCCAGGAAAACCTGGGTTCTAATCTTCTCTTGGACAAATACTAGCTGGGTTACCCTACCCCCTACCCTCAAGTCCCTAAAACCCTCAGGTTCCAAGGAACTCCCTAACACAATGAATTTGCATTGACAGAGTGGGATTCTTCACCTGGGAGTTCCCTATATCAATGAAATCACAAATCCCATCCCTACCCATCAAGATTTTTATCAGATAAATTTGCTGCAAAGATTTTTTTTTCTTTCCATACTATTTCTGTAATTTCCCTCTATGCATTTATGAAAACCCAATCTCTAGCAACTAGATAATCAGGTGGAATATTAAGTTTCTTGGGGATGGAAACTACTCCTTCCCCCTTCCCCACTCCATGTACCCCATCGCATGGCACAGTGCATGGATAGGGGTGTGACTTGATTCCTGTTTACTGAATTGATGATTGGCCTCTTTAATTTGACAAAGGTTGTGTGATTTAATTTAACAAACATGGAACTAGGTTGCTCAGTAGATAGAACTGTGAGCCTGGAGACCTAAAAGACCTGAGTTTAGAACTTGCCTTATCGACTTACTAGCTGTAGTTCGCCTGGGCAATTCACTGTCTGCCTCAGTTTCCTCAACCTCAAAATGGATATAATAATAGTCACTATCTCCTAGAGTTGTTGTAGGGATCAAAATAATACTTGTAAAGCACTTAACACAGTGCCATGCATTTAGCAGCTGTTTAATAAATGCATGTTCCCTTCTCCCCTCCTCCCATGCTCCCCCCCCAAAAAAAAAGCCGTTATGTGTAAAGCAGGGTGTCCTACAAAGTTGAAGTAAGATCAACCATCTGCCACAAGGACTTCAGAAAGTCAACTTCTGGCTAACCTGTTATGTCCCAAGGGTACATGCAGTGTATTTTAGGTATTTTTTAAAAATTCACTATATAAACAATCCAGCTGTTTTGAACAGCTCTCTATTTAGCAGCTGTCTCTAATTGCTGTTAGCTAGGTATCCACCCATGAAGTCTAGCTAATTCAGGGGACCACCCTGAACAGCTGTCTTTGAGGCTAATTTGGGAACTCCCCCTGAAAATGGTATACCCCTCCAGAAAGGAAAACATAAACAGTCCTTTTAAAAAAAAAAAGGAAACCTAAAAGAGCAGATTTCTCTTTTGAACTTTAAATTATTCTGTTTAAGAGCTCAGGCCACATCAAGACCCTATGAGTCATCACTATCACAAATGATAGATAAGACTTAACGCCTTATGTAGTTCAGTGTTTCCCCAAGTCAACAGGTGCTTCTCAGAATTGGAGGCTTCAAGGGTGTGTCTCTTTCCTCTTGCAGATGGTTTATTCTAGTCATAACTTCTTTCTTTAAGGACTTCAGGAGGTGCAAGATGCCAGATTTAGCACAACAGAAACATTTTACTTAGTTACAGTACCTCTTCTAGAGTGACACACATTTTCTGAATCTGATCATTTAAACAAAACATCACCACTTTGGGGAAGAACCGAGACGCAAGCGTTCAACCTTGTGCAGAGGTGAACCTATCTAAGTTGTCTCAAAGTCACCCATAAAAGCTGGCCTCACCTTCAAGCCACTGTTGACCTTCAGTGATCGGCCCCACACTGATGCATTTATAATAAACTCCTTTTAATTCTCAAAAAAAAAAATCACCGTTTCAATCAAGCTAAGCTTAAAAGTTGCTGAGAGCAGGTATTAAGATGACCATGGGCCTATCTCATTAATGCTCTAAGTCAACTATGATACCATGGAATCTGAACCCTCAGAGTAGACAAGAGTCTAGGCATTTCTGGTTCATTTGGGACTATTCTAGACTCCTGGAAATGAAGGGACTGAACTGATCTGTGGACTAGAGATAATAATAACAACAGCTAACATTTAACAATTAACAACAACTGAACTGACCTGAGGACTAGAGATGACAACAACAACAAACATTTACATAAATATGTCGGGGATTATGCCAACTAAGGACTTTAAAATCATCATTGCATTTGAGCCTCACAACAACCCTGGGAGGTAAGTACATTATTATCCTCATTTCATAGAAGAAGAAACTAAAGCAGAGTGTTAAGTGACTTGCCCAGAATCACACAGCTAGACATACAGACTGAACCGCCATCTCCTTTCTCCAGTATTAGAGGTGGCCCTTCTTGCCAAGGTTAACCCCTTGATTCCATTCCTGTCTCTTCCAGGATCAGGCCCCGTCAATTGTTCCCATGCACATTCTCCTCTTTGTCCTTTTCCCTTTCTACTGGCTCCTTCTCTGCTGTCTACAAAGCTATTCTGGTCTCCATATGCTTTATAAAGATAAAAGAAAAAAAATTCCGAACACCCTTCTTTTTAGCCTTTCACAGCCTCCAATCTATGGTCCCATCTCTCTCTTCCTATTCCATGCTGAACTCCTAGAAACGGCCCTCTGCTCTACACTGTTCCATTTCTTCACCAACACCATACCTCTTAATACCCTGCAATCTAGTTTCAGACCCACCACCTCTGCTACAACTTGTTTTTCAGAAGTTATCAATGACTTCTTAACTGTTAAATCCAATGGTCTTTTCATAGGCCTTCACATTCTCCATTTAAGTGCCACTTTTGGCAATTGGGGGCTATTCCATCTTTCTATTATTTTCTTTCCTTGGCTTTAGCACCACTACTTTCATTTCAAATGTGAAATGTCCAAAATAGGAACATTATTTTCCTTTCATCTGTTTGACATCTAAAAGGTAAAGCCCTTTACAATCTGGCTCCAACTTTCCTGCCTTGTTGTAAGGCTGCTCCCCTTCATGCTTTCTACAATCTGTCCAAACTACCATCTCCCATATCTCTGTGCCTTAACACAACACACCCCTGAATTGCTCTACTGTTTGAGTCAATCAACAAATATGAAGAGCCTACTATGTGCCAGGCATGTGCAGGAGAAGGCTCAGGGGATGAAGTTGTCACCAGACTAGAGACCTGGTTGCTATAGGCTAATAATAACAATAACAAGCATTTATAAAGGGCTTTAAGGTTTGCAAAGTCCTTTTATCCATTATCTCATGAGCCTCACAATACCCCTGACTCTACTGCACTCTTTTCTATTATCTCTAACCAGATAAAATCATCTTCAGACTGAGAAGAAATGATCCAGCATAACTGACAGGAAACTGAAAACTATTATAATAAGCAAGTAGCTACCCTCAGTGAATTCAGCATACTGGACAATTTTTTTAATGAGTTATATCTATTGATATTTATCATATTAGAAATAAAAACACCTTAATATTATGAAATAGTTTTGCTTTCAAAGGACCCTCACCAAGGATCCCTAGACCACACTTCGATAACACTGAAAAAATGTTGCGATTGCTCAGCTCCTAGCACCTTCCCCTCTAAAATGATCTTTCTCTCCCCCTCTCTCTCTGTCTCCCTCTCTCTCTTTTTTCTTCCCTCCTTCCCCAGACAGATAGATATCTTGTAAGTATGTAACTAGTTATTTATATGTGTGTTATCTCTCCACCATAATGTGAGCTCCCTCAGGGCAGGCCTGTTTTGGCTTTCTTTACGTCTGCAGCTCTCATCAAAGTGCCTGGCCCATAATAAGGGCTTGATAAATATTTGTAGACTTAACTGTTGCTGAGCTTTGAAAAATCACAGAGAAAAAGAGAAGAGACACAGGACCAGAGACAAGCAAATGTTCTTATTTTCAAAAAAAGGGAAGACTATTTAAATTAAAGACTTTTAAATTGTTTATTTAAATGTTTTGTTTGACTTAACTTTATTTATTTAACTTCATTTAAATTCTTTGTTTAAATTCTAAGTTTTATTTTAATTATTTAAAAAAGAATAAAGACCAGTGAACTATGCTTCAATTCCTATCAAAATCCACTAGTAAAACACAAAAAATATTTTGTGAATAATTAAAGGAAGTAATTAGTACTACCAGCCAGAAGGATTCATCAAGAACAGGTCATGCTAACTTCATCACTTTTACATTTTCTTTTTCTTTTTTTAAAACAAGATTAATAGTCTAGTAAGTGAGGGGAATGCTACAGACTAAAATATATCTGGGCAGCTATGTAGTTCAGTGGATTATAGTATGTGTAGTAGTGCAGTGTGTGCAGTATAGTGCCAGGGCTGAGTCAGAAAGCCCTAAGTTCAAATCTGGCCTCAGACACTTACTAGCTGTATGATCCTGGGCAAGTCACTTAGCCCCATTCGCCTCAGTTTCCTCGGCTGTTAAATGAGCTGGGAAAGGGAATGGCAAACCACTCCTGTAGCTTTCCAAAGAAAACCCCAAACAGGGTCATGAAGAGTTGGACCAGACTGAAACAACTGAACAGTAAGGTGGATTTATAACTAACTGAACCAAAGAGTGGTACTAACGTCAATCTTCAGGGAGATCTCCAATCAAGTGCCTCAACACTTAATTAAAAGTGTGGCTAACAACAAAGATAGCATGATAATCAAGTTCTGTCAGATCTATGGATACAGGAAGTCTATGACCAAACGAGATAGAGGAGACTACGAGGTAATTTTGATTACATGGAATTAAAAAGCTTTTGCACAAACTAATACAGCCAAAATCAGAAAGAAAACAGAAAACTGGCTAAAAATTTTGTAGTAAGTTTCTCTGATAAAGGTCTCATTTATCAAATATATAGGGAACTACACCAAATTTGTAAAATTAAGAACCATTCTCCAATTGATAAATGGTCAAAGGATATGAACAGGCAGTTTTCAAGAGAAGAAATCAAAGGTATCAACAGTCACATTAAAAAGATGTTCCAAATCACTACTGATTAAAGAAATGCAAATTAAGACAACTCTGAGATACCACCTACCAGATTGGCTAAAATGACAGAAAAGGAAAATGACAAATGCAGGAGGGGATGTGGAAAAATTGGAACACTAAAGCACTGCGGGTGGAGTTCTGAACTGGTCCAACAATTTGGAGAACAACTTAGAACTATGCCCAAAGGGCTATAAAACTGTGCATACCCTTTGATCCAGTAAAACCACTACTAGATCTGTATCCCAAAGAGATCAAAGAAAAGAGAAAAGGACCTATACATACAAAAATATTTACAGCAGCTCTTTTTGTGGTAGCCAAGAATTAGAAGTTGAAGGGATACCCATCAACTGGGGAATGGCTGAACGAGTTGTGGTATATGATCGTGATGGAATACTATTGGGTTATAAGAAATGATGAGCAGGCAGACTTCAGAAAAACCTGGAAAGACGTATATGAACTGATGCTGAATGAAGGGAGCAGAACCAGGAGAATATTGTACTCAGTAACAGCAACATTGTAAAGACGACCAACTGTTAAAGACTTAGATACTTTGGCCAAGAAAATGATCCAAGACAAAGAGAAAGGAATGATAAACTCTGAATGCAGACTGAAGCGTATTTTTTTTTTACTTCCTTTATTTTTATTTTTTTGCATTTTATTTTGCAATATGGCTAATACGGAAATACGTTTTGTATGACCTCGAATGTATAATCAAAATCAAAGAAATCCTCTTCTCAAGGGGTAATAAGGGTGGGAGGGAGGGAGAGAATTTGGAACTCGAAAGTTTAAAAAATGATTGTTAAATTTTTTAAACTTGTAATTGGGAAATATTTAATGAAATGAATAAAAATATTTTTTTTGAATAATAAAGTGTGTGTGGACAGGAGGGGGAGCAGTTTACAAAGCTGGGAAATAAGGGTAGTTGGGTTGGAGACAGAGTTAACCTGTTGAACAATGGATAGTAATGACTTTTGGATCAAATCCATGATTTTCACTGGTATAAGGAACTATTTCTCAACCAAAATAAACTAAACAAATAAATATGGTCTGTGTATTGCCCTACCTTCAAAATCACAGGCTGAACAGACTATAGGAAGTAAAGGATTAATTTCTTGTTGCTTCCGGGTGTTATTTGTATTTGTCATGTTTCTACTCATAGAAGAACTCTCCTTTTCTGTGGTTTTGCCACATAAACGTTACTCTGAAGAGCCCTAAACGCCCCATTAAGTTATTTGGTAACACCAAAATGTTTACTGTATTGCAGAAGTGAATGCTTTAGAAATATGGGGACATGAATGAACTGCTTATGGCATTGTAACTTGGTCCAACCTTTCTGGAAAGCAATTCAGAATTATGTTAAGAAAGTGACTACAGTGTCCACGACCTTTGACCCAGAGAGCTCAGTGCCACTCATGAACCCAAGGAGGCCAATAACAAAAAGGTCTCACTAACACCAAAATACATATGGCAGAAGAAATAGAAACGTTGCATAGAGAATGGCTAAGCAAGTCGTGGTATGTGAATGTAATGGAGTATGCCCTAAGAAATAATATGCATGGAATTGAGAGCATAGGAAGACTTACTGTATATCTAAATGATACGGAGTAAGGTATGTAGAACCAGAAAAACAATAAATTACAAGATACATAGAAAAAACAAGAAAACAAAACCATGTTGTATAATTTCGGTGATCAAGCTCATCCCTTGAAAAGGGGAAAGATCAACAGATTCAGTTGGAATCCAGGTTGAAACCCTGCTTTGGCCAGTTGCTATCAGTGTTATTTGGACAAGCCAACTGACCTCTCTGGGCCTAAATTTCCTAAGTGGGTTGGACTAGATGGCCTCTAGACAGCCTTCGATTTCAAAACCTATGATCCTATCAACTCAAAAAAGAGAAAACTCTTTCTAGTGATGCAAATTTGCATCTGCTCTGTACCTTATAGGGGAAGTTGGTGGCACAGTGAACAGAACATGGGCCCTGGGATCAGAAGGACCTGAATTCAAATGTGATCTCAGATACTTACTAGCTGTGTGACCTAAGCAAATCAGGTCACCTCATTTGCCTCAGTTTCCTCATCTGTAAAATGAGCTGGAAAAAGAAATGGCAAACCACTCCAGTATTTTTGCCAAAAAAACCCCAAATGGGGTCACAGAGAGTTGGACATGACTGAAACAACTCAACAACAACTGCATCTTATAATTTTTTTTAAAAACTGTATTACTATATTTTTACATTACCTTCATATCATCTACTTCTACCTCCAAGTGGACTTATGACAGATAGAAGGAAAAACAGTTCACCAAAACTAATCAATCCATAAACCAAGACCAACATTATATGCAGTGTTCCACAATACCCCAACTCAGCAAAGAAAGGGAGGTCTGCAATCTATATTAAAAAATCAAGACAAAGAGAGAGTCAAAGGACTTGCCCAAGGTCCCCCTCACACAGTGTGTCTGTAATGGCAAGCAAAGTGGGACTTTTTGTTTTGCTCTTTTTTCTTCTGGAGTTCTAGTTCTTCTCAGCACTAAGGTAACCAAGTGCCTTTGATTGAGACTTGCCTTTGTTTAATAAAAATGCAAAGTCCTATACTTTAAGATTTTTTTAAATTATGTAAGTGAAAAAGACTAGGGGTTTTAAGTGCCTACTAACTCAATACCAGTTGGGAGTGGTGGTTTTCTAAGTCAGTATGTGGTCTCCAGGATCTGTTTCTATTTCAGAAATCATGGTATTTGTCCTTTTTTTTGGGGGGGGGGGAGCGGGACACAACACAATCTGCTACTTCAATAATTCAACGATCTATACAATCCGACCTCAACCTATCTTTCCCCTTATCACTTCGTGCCCAAGTTATTGTAATAATCTACCAACAGGTCTCCCTAAATCTAGTCTCCTCTTTTAGTCCATTCGCCAGACTGCTGCCAATATCATTTTCCTCAAGCACAGATTTGACCATATCACTCCTCTTATTCAATAAGCTCAAGTGGCTCCCTGTTGACTAAAAAGATCAAACATCAAATCCTCCATCTAGTTTCTAGGTCCAGCCTGTCTTTCCCATCCCATTGGACGTTACCTTTGCTGATCCTCTCGCCTGCTGGTGTTCTCCCTATCAAACTGTCTCATATTTGATCACGATATTTATTCTGTACATATGCACATGCATCTTTATTGCTCCCCAACCCAAGAATGTAAACTCTTTAGGAAGAGGGATTACTTCATTCGTTGTATCCGTATCTACTATCACCTAATAGTGTCTGTCACATAGCTGGCACTTTACAAGTAATTCTTGACCGACTGATTTCAAACATACTCCATTCGTACTTGGCCATACGGACTCTCCAGGCAAACAGCTCTACTCACCAACCCTAAAACACCTTACGTGCATGTTCCTACCTCTTCTCCTTCAACTATGCTATTCCCTAAAATGTGGGTTACCTGTCCACACTCAATATTTACCTACGACTACACAACCTATTCTTGAAGGCCCTAACCAAATGCCATCTTCTCAATTAAGGCTTCTTTTATCACCATAATCCAACATAATCAACATAATCCAATCCGTTTATTAATATAAATTCTTAACACTTCTCAGCCATTTGTCAAATATCTATCTTTGTACATGTCCTGCCACCACTATCAGATTGTAATCTTCTTCGGGGAGAGGATCCTGTCACTGATTTTTCTATTCTCCTCCTCCCAAAATCCAAAACATGCAGTAAACGGGCCTCAACTACAAAAGGCACTCAAATATTTGCTGAATGAATGAATAAGCTTGAGAGACTAATGGAGAAAGGGTGTATGTAGTCATTCCTGAAATTCTAGATGATATCACTAATTATAAAAACCCAGGGGCATGAGGATACACCCTAATCATATGTGTTAAGTAACAAGGAAGTATGCTATTCACTTGGGAGACTTTGGTTGCTTGGAGCTCGGTGGTGCATCAGATTGAGGGCTGGAGTCAGGAAGATCTGAGTGTCAGAACGGGGTGAATGTGAATGATGAAGGTAGAAAAACAGGCTTTGACAACTAACTGTACATTGGAGGGGGTAAGAGAGAATGAGGAATTGAGAAGGACATCTCCACACCATGATGGGGAGGTGAATGGAGGTCCTGAGAATTTTGGTTGTTTTGTCCTTTTTGTTTAGCTGTTTTCCTTTGCTACAAATGAGGGTTCAGTAGGGGTGGGGTAAACGCATGAGGAAATAACTGTGATGTAAAAAAAATAAACCACCAACACAAAAGGCATCAATTTTTAAAATGGAAAAAAATGTGACACTTAACCTCCTCTGTCTTCAGTTTCCTCAGCTGCACAATGGAAAGGACAGATTAAATGGCCTCTGAGGTCCTTTTCAGCTCTCCATCTATTGTTGTTCAGTCATTTTTCAGTTGTGTCTAACTCTCTGTGACCTTATTTTGGGGTTTTCTTGGCAAAGATACTAGAGTGGTTTGCCATTTCCTTCTCCAGCTCATTTTAGAGATGAGGAAATCGAGGTACACAGGGTGAAGTGACTTGTCCAGGATCACATAGCTAGTAAGTGTCTGAGGCCAGATGTGAACTCGGGAAGATGAATCTTCCTGGTGCTCTATCCACAGTGCTACCTAACTGCCCACAATAATACCAAAACAAACAAAAAAGACCAGTGAGCTGACTAATAATAACTTTAGCTAAGCACACTCCACTAGTAAATAAATTTTGCATCCACTGAAGCATTGTACTGGCAAGTGCATGGAAATTGAGCTAGGGGCACTCTAAACCTTGCTTCTCTCACAAACAAAACCCCATTCAAGAACAAATTTAAAAAAAAAAAAGCTTCTTTTATTCTGTCAAATTGTGTGCCATGGTTTGGAGAAACTTACAAATCAGACCTAAGTCAATCAAATTTGGAATTTTTCAGTATTTTTCAGATTTGACATTAAAGACAATCTCTCTCTGCTGTGATGGGCACTAAAAGATGCAACGTTACTTTCACTGAAGTCCTTCTCCCCTGTTTTATCACAGCAGGGTGACATTGCTAGGTCTCAAAGGCTGTGGAAGCCAAACGTAAGCTCTGGCCTGGCCTACCAACCTGAAAAGGCTTCAATTCAAGTCCTCCAGCCAGGTGACTGTTGGTCCATCTAAGGACCAATCTTGCTGAATCTGGAGTGAAACATGTCCAGAAAGACTGACCACCAGGTCATTTTTTTTTTACCACAGCAATTCAATCAACCAATAAGTATGTATTAAATGTCTCCTCCGCACCAGGAACTTAGCTAAATCCTGAAGATACAAACACAATGAATGAAACTATCTCCACTAGAAAGGTGTTTATATTCTAATTTAATTCTAAATCTAAGGGGATAAGTGTGCATGTGTGCACATGTTCACACGCATGCACGTGTGCGCACACACACACAAAGAGGTGTGCGATACACACATTAAATTAAGAAAAATAAATACAAAGTAGTTCAATATAAATACAGTTTGAGAGGGAAGGCATTAGCAATGGGGGACAGGGAAATCAGGAAAGACTTCGAGTAGAAGGTAGCATTTGAGTTAAGTCTTAGTAACTTACTCAGGGCCATGAGCTAGTGTCGGAGGCCAGATTTGAACTCAAGTATTCCTGCCCTTAAGACACTCTATTACACTGTGACACTGAGCTACCTTATAGGGGGCCACTGGAGTTTGTGGCGTGGTCGGATCTGTTCTTCAGGAAAATCACTGACCATAGTGTAGAGAATGATTGAGAATGACGGAAGACCTAAGGTAAGGAGACCAGTAAAGAGGCTATTGAAATAATCTAGGTTAGAAGTGAAAAAGGCCTAAAAATGGTGGCAATGCGAGAAGGAAAGCGGTGGGGGGGGGGGGATTGTGGGAGAGATGCTGTGGATGTAGAGATGTAGAGACCTGGAAAATGTGGGGTGAGGAAAGAGTGAGTTACGGGTAACACTAGAGATGAACCTGGGAGACTGGACAGATGGTGTGACTTCTAAAATCACAGAGTCAGGGTCTGAATGCAGCATGGGACCCTCCCCTTTCTTCTCTATTACTGAATTCAAGCAGTTTTTCCCAAAGTCAATCCTCTTCCCCCTTCAAAAGAAATAGAGAATTCTAGAAAGAGAGGTGAGTTTGGAAGGAAAGACAATGAATTGTTTTGTATATGTACAGTTGGAAAGAATCCCATGACATACCGTTTGAAATGATCTAAGAGTCAATTAGTGATAAGGGATTGAAATTCAAAGGAGAGGCTGAGGGCTAGATAAGTAGATCTGTCAGTCACATGCAAAGAGATGATAATGGAAACTAATGAGGCTACCAAGTGAGACAGTATAGAGAAAGAAGGGCAAGGGTCTAGGACCTTGTCTTGGGGAAGAAACACAAAGTTAAATGTGTGATCTGGATGGTGAACCCTCAAAACAGACAAAAGACTGTTCAAACAAATAGAGGAAACAGTAGAGAATGTCACAAAAAGCCAGATAGGGAGGGAAGGGAAGGAAGGAGTGAGAGAGGTAGAGAGAGAGAGAGAAAGAAAGAGAGAGGGGAGGTAGAGAGGGGAGGTGGAGAGGGAAGGAGATAACAAGGGAGGGAGGGAGGGAGAGGGGAGAGGGATGTCAAGAAGGATAGGGTCTATTAGATATGACAATTTGGGGGGTCCTTAGTAACTTTGGAGAGAATAATTTTAACTGAATGATGAGATCAGAAGTCAGATTGTAAAGGGCAGAGCAATGAGTGAGAGGAAAGAAAGGGGAAGCAGCAGATTGAGACCCTTTTTTTCCCAAGGAGTATGACTGAGAAAGGGAGGAGATATAGGACGACAGCTTGAGGGGATGGTAATGTCCAGTGAAGGTTTAAGGATGGGGGAGATTTGGGTATGTTTCAAATCAGTAAAGAAGGAACCACTTGATGAAGTGAAGGTGAAGATGTGAGAGAAGAGATGATCAAGGTTGCGATCTATTGGAGAAGCTGGAAGGGGAGGAAAGATCAAGGGTGCACGTAGAGGGTTAGGCCCTGGCAAGAAGAGCCACCTCATTGTCGAAGACTGGCAGAATGGGAGAAAAAAATAGAGGAGATGATATCAAGGGGTGAACGGAAGAGGTCGCTCAAATCAAATGGCCTCAGTTTTCCCAATGAAGAAGGCAATTACTCATCTTAGAAGGAGGCAGCTAGGTAGCACAGTGAGTAGAGTACCAGCCCTGGTGTCAGCAGGACCTGAGTTCAAATCCAGCCTCAGACACGTGATACACTTACTAGCTGTATGACCTTGGGCAAGTCACTTAACTCCAATTGCCCTGCCTTCCCCCCTCCAAAAAAAAATTTAAAAAAGGAGGCACAGGAGGCAAAAAAAAAAAAGAATCTAAAAAGGAGGCATAGGAAGCTTAAAAAGAGAAGGGGGGGAGGAACTTTTATGGGGAGTGAGGCAGGGAATCAATAGGGGAAGAATAAAAAGACTTTGGACACAAAGAGGGTCCAGGTAAAGTCGGATAACAGTAATTTGTAATGCACCCAGTCAGCACGGTTGTGTGGCTTCCTCTCCATTCAGCAGCCTCTGAGTAAGAGCTGCAGGAGTAGCTTGGGATAATCCAAGGATGAGGCTTAGCACTGAGAGAACAAGGGTTTGAGGCACTAGAGAGTAGAAGACAGTGTAGGACTGAACCAGCTAACTACAATATCAAGATTATCCTGAGAGGAGTAAAGCCAGGGCAGAGATAATGACCTGAGAAATAAGTGAAAGGCAGAGGGACTGGAGATCTGGGTGAGATTAAAGAATGGGTTTAATGCTAATACCTCTAAAGATTATCTCCAGTTTATTCTATCTATATCTTGTTTGTACATGCTGTCTCCCCACATCAGACTGTAAGCTCCTTGAGAACATGGACTGTTTTCTGTCTTTTCTTTGTATCTTTGGTGCTTAGCCCACTGCCTGACACAGACCAAGTGCTGAGATGAACTGACTTGGTTTAGGAGGAGCTATGGAATGAGAAGCTGTGGTCAGACAGAGGTATGTTAAGAATTTTTAATTAGGAATTACTTCTTGATTACTCTTAGAATGTCTGCATAGAAGGTTTTTTCTTAACCTGTGGATTTGTGGAAGATAGAAATGAAAGAGGGGAAATTGAAAAGATGAAATGATCGTTCCTCTGAAGAACTAAATTATACAAGGCTGCCGAGGAAGACTGATATGAAGGAAAGGAATCATGAGAGAAACGGAGTGCTCTTAGCAACTATCTATGGGAAAGAGAAAAAGAACAGTGGTCTGGGAATATTAAACAGGGTTTTAACAGAAACTTTCACACCAAATCCCTCAATTGAAAAGTTTAAAGATGTACTAGACAGGAAAATCACCAATGCAAAATTATTAAAAAACCTCCCCAGAATTCTGAATAACCAAGTGTATTAACACACAGACCAATTCCTTCAGTAACCCAGGATTACACTCAAGATTTTTCTGTCCCAAACATTTTTGTAGTGAGAGCTTTACAGACATACCATCCCTACAATGGGAGTTCTGTTTGTGAATGCCAAACTGTCCTGGAAAAGCCTTTTCCTGCTTTTATCATTTGCTCTTATATGATTTTTCTAGGCCAAATCAGCCTCTGAGAGTTGACAGTTCTAAGATATTCTAACTCAGTATTCTTCAGACTGTACTGCAAAAATACTGCCTTCTATTTATAAAAAATGTTCCAAACTTCCATCTTTAATTACATACAATTTTGGCACAAGGTTGATTTTTACAGTCTTAAAAAAAATTACAGAACATGAAGAAGGATATGAATAAGTGATCACTTCAAATTGCTAGAAGTGGTCAGGAAGAAGCTAATAAAATGGGAAGATAGTCAAATTCCAGGATGAGTTTCAATAGTCATAATCTAGAGAGGGAAATTTAACTCAATTCACCAAGTATCTGCTAAATGCCTACTATCTACAAGGCACTATGCTACTGCTGTAGATTCAGGAGATAAAACAGAGGGGAAAAAACCCACTACTACTACCTTGGAGAAGCTTACATTCCAATATGCGGATATAGACAATTCAAAATTCAATTCAGAAAGCATTTAAATGCTTAGTTCCTATATGTCAGACACTGTGGATACAAAGATAGAAATCAAACCATTCCTATTCTGAAGGAGTTTATATTCTTTTGAGAGGGAAACAACAAATATACATGAGTAAGAAAAAAATACATAGCAAAATAATCTGGTAAAGTTAGGAAAACCCTAATAATTGGGAGAGTGAGGAAGATGACAGCTGAGCTATGTCTTAAAGGGAAGGCTATCCCTGAGATGTTATTGAGGAGGGAGAGCATTCTAGGCATTGAAATGACAGCAGCAGGCAATAACTTCAATGGTCCGATGAGTAGTTGTTGTCTTTCATTCTCAAAGAGGACCAAAGTGACATCACTATGTCACCGGGTGAAGATTCAATGTGTCCGACTGTGGCTGATCAGGCCGATACGAGCTCGGAATGCTCTACCGTGGGTCGAGCACAGATAGTCTGTGTGAACATTTGGGGTGGATACTCCAAACCTGCACATACTGAGTATCCTTTCAGCTGTTTCAATTCTGCTTTGCCCACAGAGCACAGCGCCTTCTCTGATGCAGGCACGCCAGGCTGAGCGGTCCTGTGCCAACGTCTCCCGTGTCACACCATCAATTCCAAAGTTCTTGAGATAGACCTTGAGAGTGTCTCAAGAAGAAAAGGCCCCGATAAACATCTCAAATGAATCTATAGACGCTGAACTGAAACCAACAAGCATGCTTACAGTCACTTACCACTCCAAGTTCTTTCCAAAATTTTAAATTCTCTACACCTTTTAATTTGAGCAGTCAGAAACTACATCTTCAAAAAATGAAGAAAAATATCCAAGATCCCCATATCCAATCGCTTACCAAGTTCAGTTGTTTACTTCTTGGTAACATACCTCATCTTCTCCCCCTTCTCCTCTGAAACTGCCATCGCTCTGGCGCAAACCATCACCTCACGCCTAGATCACTGTAACAGCTTTCTGGTTGGTCTCCCTGCCACAAGTCTCTCCCCATTCTAGTCCATCCTCCACTCAGAGTTGGTAAAATTATCTTCTTAAAGCACAAATCTGACCGTGTCATCTCTACCTCCAACCCCGCTCAGTAAACTCTAGCGATTCCAGGATCAAATATAAAATCCTGTGTTTGGTTTTTAAAGTCCTTCATAAATGGGTCCCCTCCTTTCCAGTCTTCTTATACCTTCCTCCCCTTCATATACTCTGTGATCAGGTGATAATGACCTAGACACTCCTCTCCTGATTCCTAATGCTTTTACTGGCTGTTTCCCATGCCTAGAATTCTGCCTCTCCTCATGTCTGCCTCCTGGCTTCCCTCAATTCTAACGTACCTTCTGCAAAGAAAATTCCAGTCCTCCTTAATTAAGAGTCCTGCTCTGTGAGATTATCCCAAATTTGTCCCGTCTATATCTTGTTTGTACCTGTCTGCAGTGCTATCTCCCCCGTTATACTGTGAGAACAGACTGGTTTTTTACTTTTCTTTGCCTTTCTCAGGGCTTAGCAGTGTCTAGCACATAAGGGTACTTAATAAATGCTTAACTTGACAAAAAAAAATGTGAAAGTCTGTTTGTTTTCTTATCTGACAAAACCAAAAAAAATCACAAAGGTGATGTTTTCACTTTACAAAATAATTTTTTTTAACCAAAGCATTCATAGAACCCTGAGAGTTGAATATTGTGGTAGGAACAATATCTGTCCTGCAGGGGCAGCTAGTATTTCCTTAAAAAGTAATGAAACTGTCCTCGTTGATTGACTGGATTTTATCTTACACATAAATTAGAAGATAACCCTGAAAATTAGTGGCAAACTTTATACCTTAAATGACTAGTGAACACTCTATTTCAACCTAAGCACCTGACAGGGAAGTAGCAAGAAGGGATTTCCGCATTAGGTCTGAGGTGGTACTGTTCTAGATTGCTCTTAGGGTCCAGAACTGGAATGAACTGAGACACTTGTAAACCACTTAACATCTAATACGGAAAGGAGACCCAGCAAAGATACAGCATCAGTTCACTTAGTGCAACCTCCCTTAGCCTGCATCTGTCATTCCTGAGGAAGAGAAACTATGTAATCCTCCCACGCTGGGAGGATACTTTTGTACTTGAGCCACAGGAAGCTATGTCACCTGAGCCTAAGACCCCTACTATGTGTCAGACACTATGCTGGGATCTGGAGATGGAAGTGCAAAGAATGAAACAATCCTACTTACCATTACCATTTTGTTTTATGCACGACTCAGTCTTAAAACCATTACTCAATGCCAATGATATGATACTAGGATATTTTAATTTCTAATGTGGTAAATATTGATAGATATAACTCCTATAAAGAAAAGTTCTTTGAGGTGGGCAGGTAGGAGAATATGAGTTGTAAAAGAGTCTTGAAACTAAAATAAATAAATTAATAAATTGGTTACTGCTGCTCAAGGCCATCCATTTAGTGTCTATAACTATAGACATAATCATGATAAAATGTGTTAGGTTAGAGTTCAAACTAGAAAAAGAACTTTCAATCAATATCTCTTCAGAACTAACAGGCCACTAATGAATTTTTACAACACTAGCCTCAAAGCCCTTCTGGTTCTTTCCAACTCTAAATTCCATATGTTTTTCAATTGAAGGAAGTATAACTGCAAACAGAATTTAAAATTTTTAAACAGAAGTCAGCCTCTTAAGAGCATAATTAGAAAATAGAGATTGAAATAATAGCCTCATTCTTCCAGCTTCTCTTGGTTTAGCAACAACTTGTCTAAACCTGGGGTAGGATATAAAATTGTGGACATGTTGCACATTGCAAAAGAGGATTTTTTTTTTAGAAGTTCATTGCTTTGAGATTATGTAAAGCAAGTGGTTCGTACAAGCTATTTGTTACAAATGCAAGGCTACTGTTTTTGTAATGATTTAATAACTCCCTCTAAGGTAGTGTAAGACTCACAAATCACTGAAGTTTACTTAGTAGGGACTGTCTTCTGCCTTTTTTTGTACCCTGAACACTATTAAAAATTTTATTTTATCTATTTTTTTAGTATTATTTTTCTTTCAAAAAGCTGAGACAATTTACTTTTTGTCCTGTGCAGTTTTCATTTATGATTTTTTGAAATGTAGCTCTGAAAAAAAACAAGCTTTAAAAAAGCCCATTTTGTTTCAAACGGAGCTACCTGACTAGCCTTTAAATCCAAATCACTCTGGCTTTCATTGAATGGCCAGTAACACCCCCCAGCCCAAGCCTCTGTGGCTCACAGTTTAGGTTTTGATGGTTTAAAATGAGTGTGAATAACAATTATTTTCTGCTCTGACCAGAAATTTTGAGGGTCTTCCTCTCTTCCCAGACTGGTATTTTTGTGAGAGTAAATGAGGCCACCTTTTGTCTCATTTATTACCTAGCTCTTACTTACTGAATGGGCCTTACCTCAAACAAACTGAAGCCTGGGAAACTCCTAAATTTAGAAAGACCAAGGTCATCCACTGCCTCCCAGGCCATTGCCAGTCACCTTGACTTTTGTCCCACCACTGGACTTCAATGACTCTGGAGGACACAGTGAGGCTGATGACTTTGAGCAGTTCTGCCTCACTTAAATCTAATTAATCAGCAAGTCAGGACATCACCCTCATGATACCATGATACCATTCTCTTTGAAAATGAAGGATGAACAACAATCTTGGACACTCAGCACAATTCCTGGCACATAATAGGCACTTAATAAATGCTTGTTGACTTGACTTGCCAGAATTCATGGGGTTTATGAAATACATGGTATTAGGACCCTGACATCCCTAGCTGCTCATTCTTAAAGTCTCATGAAGTTTGCTCTCATGCAGCTTAATTGTCTACACCCCACTAAAATAGACTCTGTAGAGACCACAGTAGAAATAGTGTCAGTAATTTATTTCATTGCCTCTACGTGACCCCATTTGTACAAAAGATTTGTCCTAAAAGGGTGGGGAAACCACAAACTGATTTCCGCAACTGGCCAATAAACTAACTCAGGTAAAAGTTCTACCTTGATTATATTTAAGAAACTAACATGACATTAATAGAGGCAGTGTAAGATAGCTCCAAGGCACTGGAATAGGTGTCAACAGGCCTCATTTTGAGACCTCAAGTAAACTACATAGTCTCTCAGCCCCTTGTACTTCTTCATATGAAAATGGGAATGACAGTGCTGGCTTTGGCAGCACATAGATGAGCGCAGCCCCTGTAAAAGGAGGACAAGATATCTGCGAACAACTCCAAATGTTTTTTCGGATGAGATGCTTGTAACAGTCTTAGCACATTGCCTGGCACTCAGTGTATAAATGTTTAATAAAAATAAATAAAATGAGGATGTTAATAATGCATGTCCGTCCTACCTTACAGAGTTATAAATGGCAAAAATGTTAAAATTATTTGTAAGCTGTAGATCATATGGATTTGTGGTAGTATTGTTGTGACAGATAGGAAGAATGAGCTACATCTGCCTGCAGATATTCTCAACAGCCAATCTAAAAACGATTTTAACATTTAGCTGGAGGAAAGACTTTATTAATTTAGGATTCAAAGATAATGTCCTCTTGGACACTAAGTTTTGTCCCCAAATCAGGAAATTTTCTTTCCACCAAGATTAGCCTGATATCAGGAAAGTGAGAAGTACTTAACACTACAGAACCAAAGGATTTAGAGATAAAAGAGACCTTGGATGGAATCTAGTCTAATTCTCCCATTTTACAGATGAAGAAACTATCACCCAGATGATGTGAAGTGACTTGCCTAAGGTCACACAATCAACAACACTCGGTGCCCACATGTTCCAAGCACTCACTGTTCTAGATGCTGGGAATACAAAGACTGAAATGAAAGAGTCCCTCAAAGGACTTACATTCTATCAGCAGAGAAATGTACATATAAGTACATACAATAAATATGAAATAAATTTTTTGGGTGGGGAAAGGACACTAGCAACTGAGGGTAGCAAGAGAGGCTTTGTGGAGAAGGTGGTGGATGAGCTGGGTTTTGAAGGAAAACTGGAATTCTAAAAGGCAGGGGGCACATGGGGACCAGATATGCAAAAGCCCAGAAACGGACTGTTGCGCATGAAGGAAGCACTAGCCTGTGACAGCTCAAAGGCATGAACTTGGTTCTATGATCTCAGCTGCACTAGTGCTGGGGTGGGGAACCTGAGGCCTGGCCTCAAGGCCACATGTGGCCCTCTAGGTCCTCAAGTTCAGCCCTTTGACTGAATCCAAACTTCACCTTGGACTGAAACTTGGATTCAGTCAAAGGGCCACACTTGAGGACCTAGAGGGCCACTTGTAGCCTCCAGGAGGAAAGGTTCCCCACCCCTGCACTAGTGTATGAATGGAGGTAATTTATAAGAAGGCTGGAGAGGTAAGCTGGAGGCAGATTGTGAAGAGGCTTTAACTGCCCAACAGAGGAGTTTGTATTCAATCTCAGAGGTGACAGGTGAAAGAAGAGGGGGCAAGGACAGTCTTGGCATTGACCCATATTGAAGGAGTATATTTTGGATGATGAGCCAGCAAAGGAAACATAGAAGGAGCCATCAAAAAGCTAAGAGGAAAACCAAGAGAAACAATGTCACAAATCACCCCCAAACTCCCCCAAAAAAGAATATCCAGGAGAGGATGGTCAACAGTGTGAAAAACTGCCAAGAAGTCAAGAAGGGCTAGGACTGAGAAGAAAAAAAACCATTATATCTGGAAATTAAGAGATCACTAGTAACTTTGGAAAGAGCCATCTCAGATGATGAGGAGACAGAATTGAGACTGCCCGGGGGCTGAGAAGTGAATGAGAGGAGGCTGTGTGGAGGCATAGACAAAAGATTTTTTTTTTCTTTCTAGGAGTCTGGTTGTGAAAAGAGCTTCGTAAGAAAATAGCTTAAAGGAATAGAATAATCTGGTAAGTATTTTTTTAAAAAAAGGATGAGAGATACTCTGGATGTTATAGACAAAAAGGAAGAGAAAGAAGATGGGGGGGAGGGGGTGGACAATTAGTTTTTACCATTATCCCACTATTGCTCTCCCAGCCCATTGACTCCAAGAGTTTTCTCCAATCTGCTTGTTTTTAGACAAAGGAAATCGGTGTAATTCTTTTCTAGCTTTGTATCAAGTGCAGATATTCCAGTGAGCTGATCAATAAACACTTAACTGAATTATAAGCACCTTAAAGGCAGGAACTATTTCTTTTGTATTCCCTGAAGAGTCTAGGCTTCCTGAAGCATATAATAGACCCTTGATATAATTTGTTAAGTTGAATCACAGAAAGGACTCAAAGAATGGACTGTCTCCAAGGAGTTCACCCTTTTAGGGAAGTCAAGATCCCTTAATGACTAATGTAAGCCTTATACATGATCATGTGTTTGAAGTTCTGCTAATAGCAGCCAATGAGGCTGCCTGCTGCCTGCCAAGTCTATACCACAGCACTGTAAAAGTACTGATGGTACTTCTCCATTGAATAAGCAAAATCAAGTTCTATTCATAGAGCCAGGGAACTGGCATGGGTAGCTCTCCTTGTCTTCATGTGAAACTCAGCCCACAGAGGAATTGGTATTACCATGATGTCATCATCATGATTATATCTCCACATCTGGGCAACATTTTACTAGTCACATACATTATTTATATATGTATGTGTGTATACATATATATGTGTGTGTATGTATATATGTATATACACACATATATATATTTTTTAATTTTTGGTTGAGAAACCCCCTCCACCAATGCAGACCTGCAATTGTTTTTACAACTTAAGAGTCTTCAAGAGATGCCAAGGTTACTGCTGGGTTAAGTCTCTTGCCCTGGCAAGGTTACATAACCAGCAATATTTCAGGTTTTCTTTACTGAGACCAACTCTCTATCTAATATGCTGCACTCTCAATTTGTTGTTCAGTCATGTTCGACTCTTTGTGACCCCTGTGAACCATAACAGGCCAATACTGTCTACAGGGTTTTCTTAGCAAAGATACTCAAGTGGTTTCCCATTTTCTTCTGCAGTAGACTAAGGAAAGCAGAGGTCTAGGGTCACGCAGATAAGGGTCTGAAGCTAGATTTGAACTCGGATCTCCCTGACTCCAGGCCCAGTGCTCTATCCACTAAACCACCTAGGTGCCCCTGTGTCTCTCTCAATACATTCTAACTTGAGCTTCACAATTACTTTGGGTCAAAAAGATCTTAGTTGGAGTCCTAGACCCAGCAACCAGCTTCAAGTTGTATCATCTTGGGTAAGTCACATTCCCTGCCTCAGGTCCATCAGTTGTTTTATCTCCACATTGATTTACAAATTCCGGAGAACAACTTGGAACTATGCCCAAAGGGCTACAAAGTTGTGCATACCCTTTGACCCAGCAACACCACTACTAGGTCTGTAACCCAAAGAGATCAAAGAAAAGGGAAAATGACCTATCTGTAGCTTATTTATAAAACTGTAACTATAAACTACTATAGTTTTTCAATGTCTGAATCCTTTGCCCAGTAGTTATGTGAGTGTGTGTGTGTGTGTGTGTGTGTGTGTGTGTGTGTGTGTGTGTGTATTCAAATGGATCTATCAGAATAAGTCACAAAAGGGGGCTGAGTGAGGGTATATGGATGGATCAGTGGAAATCCACTACTGTTACTGAGAAAAAAAAAAATCAAAATCACAGGTTCTCCTGATGGTAACTAGAACCATCATCATAAATTAAGAACCAGAATAAGCACAGTATAAATGACTTGAGAATTTGGCTCAAAAGATAACATTTTTAATTAAAATTATATAACCTTAAGAAAGTCATTTCATCCCTCTGGGCCTCAGTTGACTCACTAATAAAAAGAGAGGAATGGACTAGATCAGGAATTCTTAATTTGTTATGTGTTATGGACCCCTTCTGCTATCTGGTGAAACAAAAAGTCTTCATCTAAAAATAATATTTTTCAATGCATAAAATATCTATGTTACAAAGGAAATCAATTATATTAAAATACAATTATCAAACTATTCAAGACAAATTTCGTGGACTAGATCATTACTAAAAGCACTTGTGGTAGAGAGTGAACAGGAACAAACACACACAAAGCTTACAAATCTTTTTTTTTTTTCTTGGCCCAGGGAATCTTCAACACCGTAACGCTATTTTAATCAGAATGGTGTAACAGCTACAGGAGCAAGCACCAGTAGACTTGGCAATAGCAATATAATGGAAATATTTACAATTTCTTTTTTTTTTTAAAGGAGGTTACTATTTGCCTATAACACCATTTAAAAGTTTTGTTTAATTTCTTTCAGGCCCCAAGTTAATTTATGTGACATCATTTTCTTCAAGAGAAAATGTCAAGTAAAGATGCTCTAGGAATAACAAAATAGCAATGCAAATCTAACATCTTATGTGTACATGTAGGATAATGTATAGTTTTAAGAATGACAGCCTTTTGTAGTTGTCAGACTCTTGACAAGAGTGGTCAAATGTTCCAACGCACTCACCAGTGTGCAATGGAATTTTTTCTAGTTGAGACATTGCTTTAAGTCTATCCTGCAGACAGCTCATAATCAGTGACTAATTACCATTTAACACCATCAAGACAAAATGAACATAAATTGCGGTAAATGACATACTGAGGCATACAGTATTGAAATTGTCTATTAGTATCAAATATTGAGATACCAAAGCTTCAGCTGCCCAAACACACCAAATAATACAATTCAGGCTTTAATAAGCAACTACAGTCTGTCATTGTAAAGCCATCAACACCAAGATTGGCAGTGGGTCCTCCTCTTGGCTTTAAAAATGATGTGTAAAGTTAACTCTTCAATTAGTCTTTCATTCCTTTTCACATACTCACACAATTTGTGATATTTCCAGCTACATACATTTCATACTCAAAATATAAGTTATGGATTTTTTTTTGTCATAACATTTTTAAAACTCACAATCAGGAGAGGAAAAGTGACTGTTTCTTCCACAATACTGGCCACTGAGCACAAAACACATCAACAGGAACACTCGGCAAATCTTGCTTTATACTCTGTCCTGCAAAATCAATTTACTTTAGAATGATCTCTCTCCTCTCCCAAGGGAAAGCACTGCATTAAAAAAGTTGTTTAAAGTCTTGATCTGTCATCTTCATGCAAGATTAACAAGCTCGCATAAGTGACCTACACTTTCCATTACTTAACCTCTCTCATGCCTCAGTTTACTAAAAGGATATTAAAACTTGCTTCCCAGAGCAGTGGTGAGTTTCAAATGAGATGAAACATTCTGCAAGCCTTAAAGAACGATATAAAAGTCAGCTATGATTATTATTAACATCTACATTGCTCTACACACTACTGGTGTTCAGTAATTGACTTCTATCGCAAATTTTCTAATTTTGAAATTGATCTCTTGTCCTTTTGTAAGGAAAAACATGTGAAGGGGTTTCCCACATTTAAAAAGGGAGGTTTCAATCTTACAAGGCCAATCCTACACCACTATACTAGGTGAGCGTGCACCTAATAGATGTCTCTTTTATACACGGTGGATCATTTCTATTTCGTGGTTTGGAGACAGAAAAAGAAAGCACAGGGCATAAAGCAGAATGAGTTTTATGCATTTAAAAAAAAAAAAGAGTTCATCAAAGATCTTTGAATTGCTTAACATCCTGTACTGATATAATAACCTGGCCACTACTGATGTGAACCATACACGACCCAAACCACCCCAAATCTGTGCCACTGTAATTCACATGGCCCTCAGAGACTCTTTGAAATGTATCTGTAAGCACCGGATTTGAGGCCTCCTTCTCCAAAGAGGGAACTAGGGCTCGGTGGGGAATAGTAAACCACTGGTGAAAGCCAGGGGGTTAATTACATCCACTCTCAGTCACCTCTTGCATCTTTTTATTAGAGGTGATTTCAAGAAGTGATATTCAGGGGAACCAGGAAGGTATAGGACTCTGAAAACAAACAGACCCAGCTTAGGGCGTGGGGTTTCCCACTCCCGGTCACCTTTTGCATCTTTTTCTTGGAGTTGATTTCAAGGAGTGACATTTCAGGGGACCAAGAAGGTATGGGGCTCTATCACTTATACACACACAGCCTGGGGCGTGACGTTTTCCAAGATGCGTGGGCCACCCCTTCCCCAAAATAAGTCCCAGGGCTGAGATCCGCTCGCCCCCTCCTCTTCCCCAAGAGGACCCCCGAGGCTCTGAGCCAACTCGGAAGGACGAAGGAGGGCAGCGGGGGCCGGGGCAGGCTCCCACCCCCGCACAGTGCGATCCGCAGCCCACTGGCCCTCCACGCCGGTCCCCGCGCACCGGCTCCGATGCAGACACTGGCCGCGGGGTAAGCGTCCCGAAGCGCCCCTAGTAAAGGGACTCCCCTAACTCCGGCTCGGACGAGACGAGGAGCCCCCAACCCCGCACCCAGCTATGGGGCCACCGTGTGGGGGTGGAGGGAGCGGTGGTGCAAAAGCTGGTGGGGGAGGGAGTAAAACGGCGGTGAGGACTCCCTGCCTGTCCTCCCCGCCTGTCCTCCCCAAGCTCCCACGCCCCGCGCACTGTGCGGGCCCCAGGGGAGAGAGAGAGAAGCAGAGAAAAGTTTCTTACCGGGCGGTGGGGGAGGCGCTTCTGCCCAGCTGCTACTCCCCAGCAAGGCGTCCCTAGCCCGCAGGCAGGGCGGAGGGGCTTGCTCCCGGGACCCCGCGCTCGCAGCTCGGGCTGGCCGGTCTTGGGGAATTTCCTGCTTTGAGTCACTCGGACTGGGAACAGCCCTTAGGAAACACCCTTCCTTCTCTTCCTCCTCCTCCTCCTCCTCCTCCCAAGTACACAGACACAGTCCGACGGCTCCTCCTCCTCGCTGCTACTGCTGCTGCAGCGGTGGTGGTGGAGGGGGCGGCCCCAGCTGCTCCGGAGGCGGCGGCTGCTGCTGCTGCTGCTACTATCCCATCCCTTCCCCTTCCTCCCAAACAGCTCCACCTCCCGCTCTTCTCGTCCTCTCCCTTCCCCTTCCTCCCTTAAACACGCCGAGCCCCGCCTTCTCTAGTCCAGTCCCGAGGAGTCCGGCGCTGGCGCCGCCCAGCTCCGTCCAGCCGGGCCGGGGTGACTCCGAAAGCCGCTCCGCCCCCAGGCTCTTAGGCTGGCCTTCTGGACTCCTCTCCTGTCTTCTCCTCCCGGCCCTCAACTATGGAGCTCCAGTTTTCCCAGATTTTCATTCCCGTACCTCTCGGCTCCCCTTTCCATCGCTGCCCCCCATTCCACCAGGTTCAGGGAGCAAAGCTCCAGTCTGGACAATTACCCGCCCTCCCTAGTGCGCGCACACACATGCACACACATAGACGCACACACTCACACACAAACCTCCCCCGCTTCCCTCCTCCCCAGCACGCCCCCACGATCTGGTGAAGCAGGATGGAAGGAGCAGGCTATTGTTCCCCCGCCCCGGGTTTGCTAGGGAGTTTCCTGCCTTTACAAAATGGAGCCTGGGCCCTTTTATTTGGGAGCCAGGACGAAAAGCCCTAGTCAACTACGAAGGAAGCTCCGCTGAGAAACTAGCCGTCCTCGGGAAAAGAGAAGGTATCCCTGTTCTCCTACAACGTGGGGAGAACGTGTGTTTCTTCCTTTGCAGAAAATCCTAGAGGGGTTTGCAAACTTTTGAAAAAAAATTCCAAGGAACTCTGGTGTACTGAGGACACCCAAGAGTGGGGTCATAACCTATGGTTGAAGAGTTTTTCTTAAGTTTCAGATCACCAAAGAACACCCTCTCCAAAAACTGATGAGCCATCCGGTTGAGGGTGTCCCGACCTCTGGGTCGGCAGGAAGAAGATTCAGCTCAGCAAATGTGAATACCCACCCTGGGCGCAGCACCACGTTTGATGCCAGAGATTCAAAGACAAGTGTGATGAGCTGATGAAATACCAGTTTTACAACCTTGACTTAATTCATGAATGCACATCAATGAGAAAATACACCCAGACTGTTTCTATGTGTTTATTTAAATAATCTGGGAGGGATTTACATTTTCATACTTATCAAGCCTCCCCACAAAAAACAATACGCCAAAACACAAACGCAAAACCACCATCAGAATCTGACTGACGGGACAGTTCAAAGAGTACCAGGGGAATTACATTTTACTTTCTCTAGTTCATCAGGTGTCAGGATGACTACAGTATTGTCGGATCCACAGATGGAGCTTTTTGAAAGCAAGCTCACTCCTGCTCGAATGAAGCAGCTTTCAACAAT
>CM053622.1:495216868-495239069 GCA_028646595.1 Phalanger gymnotis | reverse complement strand
CCAATCGCCTCCTGAAAGAGATCCCAAAAGGAAAACTGTCAGGAATATCATAGA
The DNA here is from genome assembly GCA_028646595.1 of Phalanger gymnotis. Lineage (NCBI taxonomy): Eukaryota > Metazoa > Chordata > Mammalia > Diprotodontia > Phalangeridae > Phalanger > Phalanger gymnotis. Next base: position 495,239,015 of record CM053622.1, on the reverse strand, counting down.
CAAATTCCAGAGTTCCCAGGTCAAGGAGAAAATATTGCAAGTAGCCAGAAAGAAACAATTCAACTATTCTGGAGCTATAGTCAGGACAGTACAAGATTTAGCATCTTATTCATTAAAGGACTAGAGGGCTTGGAATATGATATTCTAGAGCAGAGCTGTCCAAAATGCAGCCCATGGGCCACATGTGGCCCACAGTGCAATTTATACAACCTGCCTACAAGCATAGAAATTTACATAAATGCTTTAATAAATGAAGCCAAGCTACCACAGAGCTCTCACTAAAACGCAAATCAAAATATATTGTCTATTGTTTCAATAAAAACATAAGGTTGAACAGCCCTGTTCTAGAGGGCAAAGAAGTTAGGATTACAACCAACAATCACCTACCCAGCAAAACTGAGTTTAATCCTTTAGGGAAAAAATGAATATTCAATGAGATAGAGGACTTTCAAGCATTCTTGATAAAAAGACCAGAGCTAAACAGAAAATTTCACTCTCAAATACAAGACCCAAACAAAGCATAAAAAGGTAAACAGGAAAGGGAAATCATAAGTGATTTGATAAGGTTAAACTGTTTACATTCCTACATGGGAAGCTGATATTTGTAACTCATAAGACATTTCTTATTATTAAGGTAGTTAGAAAGGGTGTATACAGCCAGTGGATACAGGTGTGAGTTGAATATGAAGGCATGATATCTAAAAAATAAAATTAAGGAGTGAGAGAGGAATGTACTGGGAGAAAGGGAAAGGGAGAGATAGAATGGGGTAAATTATCTCACATAAAAGAGGCAAGAAAAAGCTTTTACAGAGGAGGGGAAGAGGGAGAGGTGAACGGGAGGGAGTGAACCTCGCTCTCATCAGAACTGGCTCAAAGAGGCAATAACATACACACTCGGTTGGGTATAGAAATCTATCTTAGCCTACAGGAAAGTAGTGGGGGAAGGGGATAAGAGAAAAGGCTGGGAGGGGTGGTAGAAGGGAGGGCAGATTCAAGAAGGTAGTAGTCAGAAGCAAAACACTTTTGAGGAGGGACAGGGTAAAAGGAGAGAGCATAGAATAAATGGGGGAGGGGATAGAATGGTGGGAAATACAGTTAACAATAGTAATTGCGGAAAAAAAAATTTGAAGCAGGTTTTTCTGATAAAGGCCTCATTTCTCAAACAGATAGAGAATAGAGTCAAATTTATAAAAATGAGAACCATTCCCCAGCTGATAAATGATCAAAAGATATGAACAGTTTTCAGATGAAGTAATCAAAGCTTATGAAAAAAAAATGAAAATATATGAAAAAAGTAATCAAAGCATTTGAAAAAATATTCTAACACTATTGATAGGAGAAATGGAAATTAAAACAATTCTGAAGTACTACCTTATACCTATTAGACTGGCTAATAGGACAGAAAAGGTAAATGACAAATGTTGGAGGGGATGTGGGAAAAATGAGACATTAATACACTGTTGGTGGAGTTGTGAAGTGATTCAACCTTTCTGTAGAGCAATTTGGAACTATGCCCAAAGGGCTATAAAACCATACATACCCTTGTATTGGTAATTAATGTGGGACTTTTTTTTTAACCGTTTTCTCTTTTAGAATGCTAAAATAATCAAGTACCTTTGATTAAGTCTTGCTAGGTGCTAAGCCCCAGGCCCTCACCCTTTTGCTGATTAGATGTGAAGACTTCAGGCCCTAAGAAAGGTATATAAACTCAGAGGTTAGCATTTTGTTTGAGGCTCTCACTCACTGGAAGACTGTCATGTGCTTTGACTAGACAAGACTCTAGGCAGCCATTGTTAAGAGCCCCCTGGCTTTGAAAAAAACCCGGATGTTGGTGCTTCTCTGGTAACTATGTATACTGTGATTTGGTTAGACAGAAATGTTGATCTGTTTATATTGTCTCTGTTTGTAATTTCTTTTATTTGCTCTGAAGTTCAGGGTTCTGGCTTTCCCCCCTGAACTAAGTGAATGATATGTGTATGTTTAATTAAAGTGAGATTATTAACCCCTTAAAGTTCTTTCCTTAGAAAAGTAGATCAAAGAACCTGTGCTAGTAGCCCTTATGTGCGCTGGTTTTGTTGGTCTTTTGCCCCCCACAAAAGCTGCTAGAGATGTTGTTGTTACAACCCTTTAACCTAGAAATACCAGTACTAGGTCTGTATCCTGAAAGAGAAAAAAAAAAAGGAAAAGGACCAATAGGTACAGAAATATTTATAGTAGCTTTTTTCTGGGAGCAAAGAATTAGAAATTGACAGGATGCCCATCAATTGGGGAATGGCTGAACAAGCTGTGGCATGAGATTATGATGGAATACTATTGTACTGTAAGAAATGATGAGCAAGGTGCTCTCAGAGAAACCTGAAAAGACTTGCATGAGTTGATGCAAAATGAAATGTACGGTGTACAAAGTAACAGCATTATTGTAGGATGATTATCTGTAAATGACTCAGCAATACAGTGTTCCAAGACAACTCTGAAAGACTCATGATGAAAAATTATATCCGTCCCCAGACAAAGAAACGATGGTGGTCTGAATGCAAATTGATGCATACTTTTTTTAAACTTTATTTTTCTTGAGGTTTTTTTTTTGTCTGTTTTCTCTCACAATATGACTATTGTGGATATATTTTGCATGACTACACATGTATAACTTATATCAAATTGCTTGCTGTCTCAATGGGGTGCGGGGAGGAAGGGAGAGAATTTGGAACTCAAAATTTTAAAAACCAATGTTAAAAATTGTTTTTACGTGTTGCTGGGGGGAACATGCTCAAAGCCTGAATTTCCAAGATAAATTTTGGAAGACAATCATATATATCTGTATATACTTCTCAGAGAAAACAGTCTAATCCTGTTGATTTTCTCAAAATATACTATTCCATTTAATTAGAAAACTTTACATTATATCTTTGTTTAATTACTTTGATCAATAATTACCCCCTTAAAAAGGATATCATCCCCATATTATACTTTGACCACATAGTTTAAAATTGTAAGATGTTCATACTTGCATCCCATTATAGTAACTCAGAAATGTTCCAGTATTAATCTATTATTTAATAGATTTCACATTGTGCTTATAAAACTTTTAAAAAATTTTTAACATTTTTATTTAAAGTTCTGAGTTCCAAATTTTATCCCTCCATCTTTCCCCTCCCTCCCTCCTCCCTGGAATGGTAAGCAATCAGATATAAGTTATACATTTGCAGTAATGTAAAACATTGCCATGTTAGTAATTTTGTACAAGACTTGAATAAAAGAAAAAAAATGTAAGAAACTGAAAATAGCATGCTTTAGTCTGCATTCAATCAATGTCAGTTCTTTCTCTGGAGGTGCACAGTATGTTTCACCATTAGTTCTTTGAGATTGTCTTGGATGATTATATTGCTGAGAATAGTTAAGTCATTCACAGTTCTTCATCAAACAATATTGCCGTTACTGTATACAACATTCTTCTGGTTCTGTTCACATCACTACGCATCAGTTCATGTAAGTCCAGGTTTTCTGAAATCATCCTGCTTGTCATTTCTTACAGCACAATAATATTCTATTATAGTCATATACCACAGCTTGCTTAGCCATTCCGCAATTGATGGGCTTCCCTTTCATTTCCAATTCTTAGCCACCACAAAAAAGAGCTACTATAAATATTTTTTGTACAAATATGTCTTTTCTTCTTTTGGGGGATGTCTTTGGGATACAGATCTGGAAGTGGTATTGCTGAATCAAAGGGCATAGTTTTATAACCCTTTGGGTATAATTCCAAATTTCTCCCCAGAGTGGCTGAATCAGTTTACAATTCCACCAGTAGTGTAGTGTTCCAGTTTTCCCACATTCCCTCCAACATCCAATAGCTTCCTTTTTTGTCATATTATCCTCTCTGATAAGTGTGACATGGTACCTCAGGGTTGTTTTAATTTGCATTTCTCTAATCAATAGTGATTCAGAGTATTTTTTCATGTCTATAGGTAACTTTGATTTCTTTGTCTAAATCACCTGTTTATATCTTTTGACTATTTATCAATTGGAGAATGACTTATATTTTTATAAATTTGACTCAGTTCTCTACATATTTGAGAAACTAGGCCTTTATCAGAGATACTTGTTGCAAAATTTTCCCCCATTTTTCTGCTTTCCTTATAATTTTGTTTGCATTGGTTTTGTTTATGCAAAAAAACTTTTTAATGTTTGCAACTATAATGTTGCTTGCAGCTGCTGTGGGAATGTAAGACTAATAACACCAGCACACAGGAGGGCGACTAGCATAGGTCCTTTGATCTGTGTTTCTAAAGGAAAGCAACTTTAAGGGGTTAACAATCATACTTTAATTAGGCATATAGATATCATTCACTTAGTTCAGGGGAGCACCTGGTGCTAGTCAAAGCAATACAATAATTATGTGATTTTTGCCAAACAGTGAGATCATCCAGAGAGGGAGTGCAAAGGATTGTTATCAAGTGAAGCTCAGGGCATAGCTTACTTGCTGGGCCTTAGCTCTGGAAAAGAGTGTTTCCTAATATCTTAACATTGTTCAGGTATTTTCAGTTGTGTCTGACTCTTCATGACATCATTTGGAGTTTTCTTGACAAAGATACCGGAGTGGTTTTCCATTTCCTTCTCCAGCTCGTTTCAAAGATGAGGAAACTGAGGCAAACAGGGTGAAGTGACTTGCCCAGGGTCACACAGCTAGTGTCTGAGGACACTTAGTAGGGATTTATTCATTGTATATGTGTCCCCAGAATTGGCATAATGTAGGTGCTAAGTAAATGCTTGTTGATTGACTGAAAGTTGTATATATTTTCTAGATGCTTTGATTTGTTCAAGTATTGCATTTGGAGATGCAGCCCTGGAGTTCCAAGGAACCAAAAGAGCTAGATACATCTTACCCCATGGGAGCTGGTGAGATTACCCAAGAAGAGAAGTTGAGACAAAAAGGGCTTAGAGACAAGGCTTGGAGAACACACATTTAGAGGGTGGGAGGAAAACAATGAATAACTGAGGGAGCCTGAGAAGAAGCAGTAAGAAAGGTAGGAGAAGAACCAGGAAAGAGCAGTGCCATGCAAACCAAGGGATGTAGAGAGAAAGTGTCGTTAACAGTTATAAAAAGGTCAAGGAGGAGGAGACAAGTTAGTATGACGATTTTAACCACTTTACTGGAAATTGAAAGTTCGTGGGAAGTCATCGAGAAATGGTCAAAGGACATGAACAGGCAGTTTTCGGAGGAAGTAATTAAAGATATCTATGGGCATATGAAAAAAATGCCCTAAATCACTATTGATTAGAGAAATGCAAATCAAAACAACTCTTGGGTACCACATGTCTCCTGTCAGATTGGTTAACATGACCAAACAGGAAAATCATAAATGTTGGAGAGGATGTGGGAAAATTGGAACACTGTTACATTGTTGGTGGAATCATGAACTGATCCGGCCATTCTGGAGAGCAATTTGGAAGTATGCCCAAAGGGCTATGAAAAAGTGCATACTCTTTGACTGAGCAATAGCACTTCTAGGGCTGTATCCCAAAGAGATCACGCGAGTGGGAAAGGGACTGTATGTACGAAAGAAGCTCTTTTTGTTGTGGCAAAAAATTGGAAATCAAGGGGATGCCCATCAACTGGGGAATGGCTAACCAAGTTGTGGTATATGAATGTAATGGAATACTATTGTGCTATAAGAAATGAGGAGCAGACGGACTTCATAATAACCTGGAAAGACTTACATGATCTGATGCTGAGTGAGGGGAGCAGAACCAAGAGAACATTGTACCCAACCACAGATATACTGATTCTGTGATGACTAACTTTATGATAGATTTGGCTCTTCTCAGCAATATAAGGTTCAAAGACAGCTCCAAAAGACTCATGATGGGAAAAGCTATCCACATCTAGAGAAAGAATTATGGAGTCTAAATGCAAATTGAGGGAAACTATTTGCTCTTTTTTTTTCTTTCTTCTTTTTTGGTTTTGTTTCTCCTTTCTCGTGATTCATTCCATTGGCTATAATTCTTCTTTACAACTTGACTATTGTGTAAATAAGTTTAATGCAAAGGTAGAGCCTATATCAGATTACATGCCATCTGGGGGGGGAGGGAAGAGAAGAAGGGGGAGAAAATGGAACTCAGAAACTTGTGGAACTGAGTGTAGTAAACTAAAAATAAAAAAAATTTAAATTTAAATTTTAAAAAAATTAAAAAAAGAAAATTCATGAGAGAGGGGTAGTGAAATAAGTCTGAAAATAAATGTTTGTGATGATGTAAAGATCTTCAGATGCCAAGCTAACAAGCTCACACTCACCTTGTAGGCGATGGGGAACCTTTGAATGTGTTTGCCAGGGAAATGACATGATAAAAATGTTGTTTAGAACATATCTCTCTACCTCATCATAATCTCTTTTACCTTACCAGTAAAAGAAGGGATCAGACTATATGGTCCTTAAGGTTCCTTTCATCTCTAAATCCATGGTCTTGAGGAAAAATAATTTGACAGCTCACATGGACTAGATAGGGGAATGGAAAGAACTTTGAGGCAAGGAAATTGCCTCAGAACTGATTTCTTCATGACCAGTCACCTTCATGAAGCTTTCCCTGACATCTCCCTCCAGAATTCTCATAGCATTTTTTGATTTCTTATATTCTATTTCCGTATTCTGTTTATTTGTATATAAGTTTCATCTCCCCAACTTAATAGTAGAGATAGCCTTCTGTATATTTGTCTCTCTCTTGGCTTTTATTGTAGCATTGCAATTAATAATAGATGGATGGATGAATGAATGAATGAAAAAGTATTTATTAAACATTTACTATGAGCTAAGTGCTGGGATACAAATACAAAAGCAAGAACTCAAGGGGCTCCTGCCCTCAGGGAACTTTTCTGGGGGAAAACATGTGTTTATTAATTTTCAAGCTTTCCTCATGCAAGGCCATAAAAAATTGTCTATTTTCATTATACATGAGTCTAACTTCTTTTTACCTAGTTACAATGACATATATATTTATACTTTGAGCTTATATTTTAATAGGAAGAAAGAGCATGTAAGCCCATATATGTTTGCAGCTGTGAGGCTAATGGCATGACCCAGAGGTCCCTTTAGTCTCAGAAGCTAGGTGGATAACGAGGTCTGGTTTTCCAGAGGGTACAGTGGCAGAAGAAATAACAAAACCAGGATTTCTGGATAAATGCTTGTTTCTGGATAAATATTAATCATGTTTTGTTGAGTTGAAATTTCTAGGATTTTGAATTAACAAGACAGAATTATATAGGTATACGGGAATTGTGATTTGGATAAGATTTATACAGTAAGAACACAGGGAGGATGAAGCATCAAAAATTACTCCAAGATGTAATGACAGATTAATTGAGAAGAATGGTTGGTTTGGGGGGAAAGATGAGTTTGGGTTTTAGATATTTTGAGGGGATGAGAAGAGGATGAGAGCTTGAAGAAACCTTAGCAATCATTTAGTCTAACCTCAGTATCTGGCAAGAAAGGAAACCTAAGCCCAGAAGAGTTAATAAGTGATTTGCCCAGGGTCTCACAAGTTAGTGTGCCCTTTATAAGTTAGAATTGCTCTTTATAGTGTATACCACAGCTACCACTGAAAAAGAAGGAAACTTGGAAGACATGGAAATACAGAGCTGGAGCTTAGGAGAGGGACATCAGGATTAGAGATACATATTTGGAGATCATTCTTACAGAGCTGAAGTTGTAGAAATGTATAAGATCTCAGAGAAACTGTAGAGAAGAAAGAGTAAGAATCAAAGACTTCCTGCTACAAGATTCAGTGTCCCGCCACAGCAAAAGAACTCCTACATCAATCTCGCCCACTTCCCGTGGAGCCCCAGGCCTAGATTTGGTCTGTTAAAGAAAGAGGAAAGCCTGATGATTCTAAACACCCACAGAGTTTCCAGGACCTTGTGATTTGTACTTGGGGATCAAGTGTTCTTCGATGCAAAACTACTGGAATTGCTTTGAGGGGTTGCCCATGTCACACAGGACGTATGTGGCCCAGGTATTCCTGACCCAAAGGCTGTCTATTCACCACCCCCATGCTGCCTTGCTGCAACAAAATTCATCTCTGTTTCTTTTAGAATGCAACATGCAGCACCTTCTGAGAAAGGAAGAGATAAGAACAAAGAAAGGGGGCTCTCTCATAGATCTCTGCCAAAGCAATTTTAACTGTATCTCAAGCTAATAAAACTCCTTACGATATGATATACATCTATCTAGAGCTTATATATATATATATACATGTGTATATATATACATATATATGTATATAATATGTGTGTATGTGTATATATGTATGTATATGTATATGGTAGAACCAGCATGGTATAAGGAAAAGGAATTATTTGTCTTCCCCATGGATAGGACACAAATAAATGGCTGTGGGAAGAATGAGCACTGGATTGCCAGTCAATAAATCTGTCATTTACTTGCAGTATAAAATAGATGTTTAGTAGATTGAATACTATAGAAAGTAGAATGTACTTCATGAATATTAATTATAAGTATAAACAAATCAACAGGTACTTATTAGGGGCATACTCTATTCTAGGCATTGTGCTAAGGACTACAAATTCAGGTTTAAGATACAATTATCGCTTCTATGTTGCAATTTTCCCCATTGGGGTTTCAACATATCTTGGGTTGGCATAAGAAATTAAATGGGAATTTCTTGGGAGTTTTCTAGAAGCTGCAGACAACATGGAAAAGCTAGCAGACAACACTGAAGAAGCTTAGAAACTCAGAAATACATAAAATATGTTGATAGTATTTAATACCATAATAATTCAGAGTTCTCCAGTACGAAAGGAGGGCTAAAAAACTTTACATGGACTTTCCAGATCAAGAGAGTGCCGCACCCCTAACCTCTGCAATGTGGAAGGGACAATTGTAGTTCCTATTCTCAAGAAATTTACATCCCAATCGGAGATGGAACACACACATACATGTACATGTACGATCTATGTACATATATGCGTACATATATACATATATATGTACACACATATCTACATAAAGTAAGCATGGTAACTCGAGAGAGGAAGGCAGCAGTAGCCATGGGAACCTGGAAAGGCCTCTGGATGTAAGATGTTACTTCAGTTATTTTTACGTCTTTAATATTTAGAACCACTGAAGAAAATAAAGTTTGTTCAGAAGAAAGCTGGTTGGTGTGAACATCGTGATGCCTGAGAGCATCATAGTTCCATTGTTTCTCTTCCCTATAATCAGGACTTTAAGTCTACTGTGAGAATTGTTTTATTTCTCTGTTTTATACAACAGCCAACATTCACCGATGGCTTAAAAATAAATTTCATCTACAAATTACTGAACCAAGAGGACTACATCTATAGTTTTATATTCACTTGTTTAAATTTGGTATTTTTAAAAAACCTTAGCCTCTAGATGGCACTGATGCATGCTTTTTCCTTTCAGAAGCCATTATTTACCACAATGCTATATAATATTTGGCTTCTGAAAATTGTAAATCTATGGACCGTAGGTATAGGGCAGTACCCAAAATATTTCTTGACCTAAATCTCAACAGATAAGCATGATTATTTTCTAAATGAGAGACACCATCATTTATGTTGCTGATAAACTTTTTTTCTTTTAAACTAATCTGTGATTTCATCTGTATAGGGAAATTGTGGTGAGGCACTTTCTCTACCAAAGTAGGTCAGTAGCTTCCTAGTAATTTATTTCCTCAGATAGCTGCATGGGGCACTGAAAGGTTAAGTGATTTACCTAGGTTACCACATCCCATATGTGACAGAGGAGAAACTTGAACTCAGTTTTGCCTTACTCCAAGGCCAGCTATGACACTATGGTGATAAAACATAATGAATTGCAGTCAGTATTATTTGAGCAGTTTTGGTATCAAGTTCGAAGCTTAGCCCTGAGCTTTTTAGTGATGCATCCAAAGTTGTATCACTGAAATGATCATTTCAGGTATGATTCCAGTTTGATCTGATATGGAAAGCTGAACAAAAATATTTTTCTTTCTAAAAGAATCTTTTCCTTCATGGAAAGATTTGCCATGGGAATTCATTTGTTCATTTAAATAATGAGTTTCCCTGGTATATTGTAAATGATTCTGTTTACAAAAATTCATTTTGTAATATTTATGCACACCTTTCTAGGACCACACGTACTGGGTAAATAATGTAAGAAATACCATTATTAGGTGCTAAATCAGCATTTCCCAAACTATGTTCTTTCTTCACTGTAACTACAAGAAAATGTCAATGCTAGCAACATTTGTCTCTCTAAAGTATTAAATGTCATACTTGTAACAAGCAACAATCTGAGAATGTGGATAAAAACTTAATTACAAAATCAAAGATTCTCAGAGTTGGAATATACTTTGGAGGCCATCAAGTCCAATTTATATCTGACCACACATTTCCTGTACAAACATAATCAATAGCTGGTCATTCAGCTTCTGCTTAAATACTTAAAATTTTTAAAAAATTTAATAGTATTTTGTTTTTCTAATTACATGTAAAGCTAATTTTCAACACGCATTTTTGAAAGATTTTGAGTTCTAAATTTTTCTCCGAGCCTCTCTCCCTTTCCTCCCCCCTCCCCAAGACAGCAAACAATCTTATATTGGTTATACATTGGCAATCGTGTATTTCCACATTAGTCATGTTGTGAAAGAAGAAAGAGAAGGAAAGGAAAAAAAAAAACATGAAAAAAAGTGAAAATAGTATGCTTCTATTTGCATTCAGACTCTAGTTCTTCCTCTGGATGTGGATAGCATTTTTCATCATGAGTCCTTTGGAATTGTCTTAGATCATTATATTGCTGAGAAGAGCTGAGTTTATCATAGTTGATCATCTCACAGTGTTGCTGTTACTGTGTACAGTGTTCTCCTGGTTCTGCTTATTTCACTCAGATTCAGTTTCCAGGTTTTTCTGAAATCTGCCTGCTCATCATTTCTTTTTTTAAAATTGTATTTGTTTTTACTTTTCAACATTCACTTCTATAAGATTTTGATTTCTAATTTTTCTCCTCTTCCCTCTGCTCCCTCCTTTCCAAGACGGCATGCAATCTGACATAGGCTATACATGTACAATCATATTAGACGGATTTCCACATTAGTCATGTTGTAAAGAAGAATTAGAATCAAAGAGAAAAACCATGAGAAAGAAGGAACAAAAAAAATAGCATGCTTCAATATTAATTCAGACTCCATGGTTCTTTTTTATTTTTATTTTCTAGTTTTAGTTTTCAACATTCATTTCCATAAGATTTTGACTTCTAAATTTTCTCTCCTTTTCTTTCCCCTCCCCAAGGCTATACATATATATATTCATATTAAACACATTTTCACATTAATCATGTTGTAAAGAAAAATTAGAACCAATGGAAGGAACTACAAGAAAGAAGACAATAACAACAACAAAAAGAGAGCAAATAGTCTGCTTCCATCTGTGTTCAGACTCCATAGTTCTTTCTTCAGATGTCGATGGCATTTTCTATCATGAGTCTTGGAGTTGTCTTAGATCCTTGCATTGCTGAGAAAAGTTAAGTCTGTCAAAGTTGATCACCGCACAGTGTTGCTCTAACTGTGTACAATGGTCTCCTGGTTCTCCTCACTTCACTCAGTATCAGTTCATGTAGTCTTTCCAGGTTTTTCTTAAATCTGCCCCCCTCATCATTTCTTATAGCACAATAGTATTCCATTACATTCATATACCACATCTTGTTCAGCCATTCCCCAATCGATAGGCATCTCTTCAATTTCCAATTCTTGGCTACCACAAAAAAAAAGCTGCTATATTTTTGAACGTGTGTCCTTTTCCCGTTTTTATGATCTCTTTGAGATACAGCCCTAGAAGTGGTATTACTAGGTCAAAGGGTATGCATAGTTTTATAACCCTTTGGGCATAGTTCCAAATTGCTCTCTAGAATGGTTGGATCAGTTCACAACTCTACCAACAATGCATTAGTGTTCCAATTTTCCCATATCTTCTCCAACATTTATCATTTTCCTGTTTTGTCATGTTAATCCAATGTGAGAGGCGTGATATGGTACCTCAGAGTTGTTTTAATTTGCATTTCTCTAATCAATAGTGATTTAGAGCATTTTTTTCATATGACTATAGATGACTTTACTTTCTTCATCTTGAAAATTGTCTGTTCATATCTTTGACCATTTATCAATTGGGGAATGACTTGTATTCTTACAAATTTGACTTTAGTTCTCTCTATATTTTAGAAATGAGGCCTTTATCAGAGATACTGGCTGTAAAAACTGTCTGTCAGCTTTCTGGTTCCCTTCTAATCTTGGTTGCATTGGCTTTGCTTGTGCAAAACCTTTTTTTTAAAAAAATGTAATGAACATTATCCATTTTGTATTTCATAATGTTCTTAATCTCTTGTTTGGCCATACATTCTCCCATTCTCCATAGATTCATCATTTCTTATGGAACAATAGTATCAAATACTTCTAATAAGGGGGAAACCACTACCTCTGTTCCACTTTTGGATAGCTCTAATTGTTTGGAAGTTTTTTCACATATCAAGTCTAAGCCTTAAGTTCTTACCCATTGTTGCTAGTTATGCCCTCTATCAAATTTAATCCCTCTTCCACCATAGCCTTTCAGACACTTAAACATAGCTAGCTATCATTTCCCCAACAAGTTCTCTCTTCTCTAGACTAGCCTGGCCCAATTTCTTCAAACAATCCCTTTCAGAGCCTTTCACTACCTTGGCTGCCTTCCTCTGGATACTCTCCAGCTTACCAGTATTCTTCCCAAAACAGGGTATCCAAAATAAAACACAGTACTCTAGATGTGGCCTGACTAGAGCACGACTTCTTAGCCCTGGACCATAGATTTATAACTGGAAGGGGGCTCTCACAGGCCATCTAATCTAAACTCCCTATTTTATGGATGAGGAAATTGAAATCTGGAGAGGTCAATCAACTTCCCCAAGGTCACAGAGGTTACCCAAGTCCTCTGGAACTGTTTGCAATGCACCACACTGCTTTTCAATGAAGGCTAAGCCCATGTTAGCTTTTTGGCCAACATACTGCTGACTCAGTATGTGAGCTTGTGGTCCACTAACCTCCACTCCACATTTATTTCTGGATAAATTATTTATCTAACAATACTTCACTCATCTTGAACTCATGAGGTTGATTTTATTGAACTTTAGTGTAAGAATTTATATTCATTCCTATTAATTTCATTTTTAGATTCAGCCCAGCACTCTAGGCTACTGAGATCTTAGCAGTATGACCCTGGGTGAGTCACTTAACCTCTTGTCTGCCTATTTCCTGTAAAATGGGGATGATAGCATCTATCTCCTAGAGTTGTTGTGAGGATAAAATAAGAAATCTATAAAGCACTTTGCGAACTTTAAAGTACTATAAAAATAACAGCTGTTATTTTATTTTTTTAAATTTTTTTTATTATTTAATATATTTAGTTTTCAGCATTGATTTTCACAGGAGTTTGAATAATAGCTATTATTTTAAATCCTGTCATCCCACATGTTAGTTATTTATCCCATTCATCTGAAAATGTCATAAACCTCTACTGTGCTATAAAATTTCCTGCTGTTTTCAACCACCTTTCCTTCCCTTTCACTCCTATTTATTGAAGGCATGTTGCATAACCCCAGACCAGCATTTATGGACTTGTAAGTTCCAAGTGTTCTGTGCCCAAATCAATTTTAGAGAACACTGTACTAAAAATATAACCAGTAGCTTCTCATAGAAAGAGGTGGTTCCATATACACTAAATAGCTTTTTGGAAGAAGGAATTAATTCATGAGATATCATCTTCCATTCTGAAGGCTGGATGCCAAGAGATGCCCGATTACTATTCATTCAACAAATAATTATTAAACGTTTTTTTCCAAGATTTTTTCAAGACACTGGTCTAGTATCTGATGTTGACATTTTAATAGTACATTTTCATCTCAAGAAAATGAGGGGATGGCTAACAACTCTATGATTATGCTGAGTAAAGAACAAATTCTGAGGAAAAAAATAACAGCAGCAAATGAGCAGAAGCATGCAATATTCTAACATGAAAGAAAAATTGATGAGCTCACATTGAGTTGATGGACTATAGTTGGGTACAGTGCAGTTAAACCAGATGGCTAGGAGATATTAAATGGTTATAATCAGTGGAGTTATACTCAGCAAAATGTTGCATTAGGAAATAGTTTACAACACTGCTCTTGGTTTCTCACAGGGACCATATAATATTGTTAAGTTAGATCTCTAAATGAATCTATTAGTAGAAGATAGAGATTTATTTCTAACTTTTATGTCTAAGACTCTGACACTATAACTTTTAAAAATATATTTCTAAAAATATTTACTAGCTCAACTATTCAGTTTCCCATCTACAAAAAATTGGATTAGATTATTTCTGAGGTCTTTTCCAGTTCTGACATTTTGTCATCCCATGATTCTTAATTCTTCTAAATATTTAGATAAAAGTCACTTAATCCTGGTTATTTCTATCAAATAAGCTCCAAGAAGCTGTGGCATGCACAATGGCCACACTCTAGTAAACCGTTTTGGCAGATGGGCTGAACCAGGTCGAGGGTAACCAAGGGGTCTCAAACCCATTGGTGAATTAGGGGGGTTGTCTACCCCAAGCATGTGAAGACTTCCCCTGGTGGAATGGGCAGATGAGCACAATTTGTTCCAACGGCCATGAAAGCAGCTGAAGCAGGTGCTGTGGAGTGCTTAGAGCTTGGTCAGACATCAAAGACACCAAGGTCATCCACTGCATCTTGAGCCATCACTAGTCATCTTGATTCTGTCCTGCCACTGGACTGTGATGACTCTAGAGGAGACAGTGAGGCCAATGACTTCATGCAACTGTCTGCCTCACTTAAATCCAATTTACACATGAATCAAAAGATATTACCCATACCGTTTTACCATTATCCCTATCTCAAAGTCCTGTGGCTACAGGCAAGTGACAAAGCAGCAGATGCAGATACACTGGGAGCTGTAGTCACAACTCTTCACACAGGCAGCCCAGGCCATAGAGTTGTTTCTCACTGGGAAGAAGTGGGATTCGGCAGCCTCCTGGGTATCTGAGAAGCCTTTTAAGGATCACATTGCTCACCTCCTGGTGTGAGAAAGGGGCTAGAAAAGATCCCCTAAAAATTGTCTGCTTACCCAACCCTGGCCTGATTACCACAGCAGGCGGGGGAATCCCACTCTGCGGTCAAAACACACACACAAAAATGTACAAAAATGTCTGCAAAGACAATTCCACTCACCATTGGCACATGGAATGTGCTTACACTTATAGACAACACAAAATCCAGTAGACCTGAAAGATGATCAGCTCTTGTTGCAAGAGAACTCTGCAGGTATTGCATCCAAATAGCAGCCCTGAGTAAAACAAAGCTGGCAAATGAAGGTCAGCTTACTGAAATCAGAACTGGATACACATTTTTTGGAGTGGCCACAGTGAAGGGGAGCACCACGAAGCTGGTGTAGGTTTTGCAATCAAAACTAATCTAGTCAACAAGCTTGTATGCCTGCCAAAAGGAATGACAGGTTCACGACAATGCAACTGTCACTTGTAGGAAAATGTCATGCTACCATCATCAGTGCCTATGCTCCCACCATGACAAACCCTGATGAGATCAAAGAAAACTTTTATGAAAACTTGGAGACACTTATCATCAATGTGCCAAAAGACGACAAGCTCATAATTCTTGGTGACTTTAATGCTAGAGTAGGCTCAGACTACCAGGCATGGCAGAGCATCCTTGGAAGGAATGGAGTTGGAAACAGCAGTAACAATAGTCACTTACTACTCAAGACTCATGCATCTCATGACCTTCTCATCACCAACACTGTCTTCCTTTTACCTAAATGCAATAAAACTTCATGGATGCACCTCGCAGCGAACATTGGCATTGAATAGACTATGTGATTATAAGAAGAGACAGGATGTGAGAGTGATGAAGGCAATGTGTGGTGCAGAGTGCTGGACTGATCATAGACTTATCTTTTCGAAGCTAAATATTCACATTCATCAAAAGCGGCACCCCCAAGGCAAAATGACTTCTAGATTAGAGCTCTTCTCTGAGGGGGAAGTTTGTTGTCAACTTGTACAGAAAATTGAGCCAACACACAGTTGGCAACAGTGGAGCAGAAAAGAAGCAGGCTGTTTTCAGGGATTTGGTGTATGGCACTGCATTTGCTCATTTGGATCAGAACACATGCAAACACCAAGACTGGTTTGATGAAAATGTTGGGGAAATTCAGAAGCTGCTAAATGGAAAACGAGAACTCCACAGGGTTTACCAGCAGGAGAGTTCATCCATCTCTAAGAAAGCAGCAATTAATTCCATCAAAAGTAAAGTACAAGCGAAACTTACAGAGATGCAGGATTCTTGGCTCCGTAAGAAGGCAGATGAAATTCAGTTTTATGCTGATAGTAATAATCCAAAGTGCTTTTATGATGCCCTGAAGGCTATATATGGGCCAAAGACCTATGGTGCATGTCAACTACTCAGTGCTGATGGAGCCAACTTGATGAGCAAAAAGAACATGATCCTAGAGAGATGGGCTGAACACTTCCATCGTGTACTCAACAGACCGTCATCAATCAATGCTGAGATCAATGACCATTTATCTCAAGTTGATGTCAATTCCTTTATAGCTGAAGTTCCAATTGAAGAAGAGATTTTGAATGCCATTAGGCCTCTTTCATGTGGCAAAGCACCTGGTGCTGATTCTATTTCAGCTGAGATTTACAAGGTAGGGGGTCCATTGCTTATATAAAAGCTGACTGAAATTTTCCAGGTTATATGGCAAGAGGAGGTTATCCCTCAGGAATTCAAGGATGCCTCCATTGTCCATCTCTATAAAGGTAAATAGATTGTCTTGTGACAATCACAGGGGGGGCTCTCTCTCTTAGTCATTGCTGGCAATATTCTTGCCAAAGTCCTCCTTAACAGGCTGATCCCTCACCTGGAAGATGGTCATCTACCTGAGAGCCAGTGTGGCTTCAGAAAGGGCTGAGGAACAATCAGTAAGGTGTTTGCTGCCCGACAACTTCAGGAGAAATGCCAGGAGCAGAACAAAGGTCTGTATACAATGTTTGTAGATCTGACCAAGGCCTTTGATACTGTTAGTCACTTATGGAAAATTATGTCAAAATTTGGTTGCCTGAAGTTCATCAACGTTGTATGTCAATTTCAAGACAGCATGCTTGCCCGGGTTCTAGATAATGGACATTGCTCTCATGCCTTTCCAGTCACCAGTGGGGTGAAACAAAGCTGTGTGCTTTCTCCCATGCTTTTTAACATGATGTTTTCAGCCATGTTGCCAAATGCTTTCAATGAAGATGTACACGGCGTCAAGGTCAGCTACCGCACTGATGGTAAATTCTTCAACTTGAAAAGGCTACAAGCCAAGACCAAAGTGGAGGGAGTGTTGGTGTATGATATTCTGTTTGAGGATGATTGTGCACTCAGTGCAGCCTCCAAAGCTGAGAGGCACCAAAGTATGGATCAATTCTCTCCTGCTTGTGCTGATTTTGGGCTAACAATTAACACCAAGAAAACACAGGTGCTCCATCCGTGGAACCATCAGTTACAGCAAATGGAGTTTTTTTGTTAATTAATTTTATTTTAGACTCAGGGCCAGAACACAAATACAGAATAGAGAAACGGAACAACACATACCATACACTTAAATACAAAGAAAGAAAAAAAAAAGCATGTCATGTGCATAGCAGAACGTAAGAGAGGATTCAAAGTATATAACAATATTTTCATTTCAAGAAAGCCTATGATAAATAATACATGTTGTGTTGAGAATTGTCCATCTTTGCTTCTTCGTGAGTTTCCTTTTGTTCTCTGCTGTGCACTTTTTTACTATCTTTTTTCCTCTCCTCCCTTCCCAAGGCTACAATAAAGTTTAGATGTTTCTCTATAGCTATAGATATCACATATGCATACGTACATATATATATATATCTACTTTCCCAAACATACTCTACTCCTGATCTTCATTTTTATAATTGTGTGTATCTTGTTTCCTATCCCTCTTGATTCCTCTATTTCACTTCTACTGACTACCTTGCCCTCCTATTACTTGCCTTCCCCACTCCAAGGATCCCTCCCCTATCCTCCCATTCCCATAAATCTAAACACCTTTCTATATTCTCCTTTCACCTATTCCCTCATTCTCCCCTCTAAAATCCCTCCCTTGTCCTCTCCACCCTCCCTATATCCCTACCATTTTATTTCTACTAAATTTAAAAGACTTACACTCTTTTAAATATATATATATATATATATATATATATATATAATTCCCTCTTAAACCCATTATTAATGAAAGTAGCTTACCAGAACTACCAGCCCTCCTCCCTCATCTAATTAATTTTTTTTGGGCAGGTGATCATTTGACGTTACTCTTTGGGTGTTTTTTTACTTCGATATCCTCCTCTGAAGATGAACCCCGGTCATATCTATAACAGGTTTCCATGGTTGGATTCTTTCTCCTTTGCCCGTACATTTTTTGTGGTAATAACTTGATTTTTGTAATCACCTCTAGCTCTGGGGTATGGGAAATGGTGCCTCTTGTCCCAGATCTGCAGTTCTCCCCTCTAGCCTGGAACCAAAGCCAAACCTCCAATTCCTGTAAGTGCCCACAGCCAGAGGCTTTCTGCCCCACTGCTT
The DNA here is from genome assembly GCA_028646595.1 of Phalanger gymnotis. Taxonomy (NCBI): domain Eukaryota; kingdom Metazoa; phylum Chordata; class Mammalia; order Diprotodontia; family Phalangeridae; genus Phalanger; species Phalanger gymnotis. The sequence continues at coordinate 495,220,329 of CM053622.1, read as the reverse complement.
CTGCACTCACCAGGCATGTGCTAGTTCCTTCTCGTCCCCACCGCTCTTCACAGCACAGCTGGTTCTAGCATTCCTGGTCAGCAGAGGTTCCCTCAATCTTCCTGGGCTCAAACGCCCAACTCCCCTCACTATCCGAGGTGAAAAGTTACTGTGGCTGGGGCCAAGGCAGCCTCTCAAACCAACTAACCCCAGGACTTGCAGCTAGTTGTTTAAGAGGCTTGCGGCTGGTTGTTAAAATGGAACCTAGCCTGGAGGTGTTTACCCTTCACAGGGACCAAACCTCGTCCAGAGATTTTTCTTTGGATCTTCTCAAATTGTCCCAGGAAGATTCTGGTTGTGCCCCTATTCTTTGTCTCCATCCATACTTCGTTTGCCCTAAGGTGCTATTTTAACTCTTTTCTGGGGGAAAATCTGGAGAGCTCGGAAATTTCTGACCTACTCCACCATCTTCCCAGAATCCTCTCAAATGGAATTTTAAATGTTGTGGATAAGTTCACTTACCTTGGTAGTATACTTTCCAGGGAAGTAGACATTGATAATGATGATACATGCATTGCCAGAGCTAGCTCAGTGTTTGGGAGGCTCCAAAGGAAAGTACGGGAGAGAAGAGGTATTAGATTGATTACCAAACTGAAGGTCTACAGAGCCATTGTGCTGACCTCATTGTTATATGCCTGGGAAACCCGGACAGTCTACCAGTGCCATGCCAGGAAACTGAATTGCTTCTATTTGAATTGTTTTAGGAGTATTCTGAAGATCACCTGGCAGGATAAAGCACCAGACACGGAGGTCCTTACTCGAACTAAACTGCCAAGCATTCAAACTCTGCAATTCTGATGGGTTGGCCACATTGTTTGAATGCCTAAACAAATGCTTGCCAAAAAGGCTACTTTATGGAAAACTCACACAAGGCAAGCATTCACATGGTGGTCAGAAGCCATACAAAGCCACTCTCGAGAACTTAGGAATTGATTGTGTGACATGGGAGACATTAGCACAGGACTACTTAGCATGGCGTGCCCACATCAGCGAAGGTGCTGTGTTCTATGAGCAAAGCAGAATTGAAACAGCTCAAAAGAAACTCTGCTTGCACAAGTTTGGAGTATCCACCTCAAATGTTCACATGGACTATTTGTGCTCGACCTACATTAAAGCATTCTGAGCTCATCTTCTGATCAGCCACAGTTGGATACATTAAATCTTGATTCCAGCATAGTGATATCGTTTTAGTCCTCTTCGAGAATGAAGGATAACAACCAACCAACTATTTCTATCAAGAAATGGCAACTTGATTCAGATTTTTTAAAAAGTATGTATGTGTTTGTTAATCAAAAAACCACAATGCTACAAACTGCGTAAAGATTAATTGAAAGAAATGTTCACTTTGGCAATTTCACCTGTCAGAGTACTCATTCCAAGAGTAATAACCAAAATCAAACTTAAGGAAACCATTCCAACCTCACTGCTAAAGTGAATTATATCCTTTACATATATTCTTGTGGACAAATGTTCTTGGAGCACAAAAAGACTTTGTACCATTCTTTGGGGAGCAAAGAGATCATTAGCTAGTGTACCAGAAAGTCGACCAAATAAATGAAGCTTAGAAGTCAGTATATTTATAAAACTCCAACTAAGAGGAAAGCCAGTGACACAACAGGCTATGATGCCAAACATTAATCCTGCTGCCTCAATAAAGCTGAATACTTAAAGCTGGTCAACAAATAAGCTCTGACAACAGTCATCAATAAATGTTTTCTTTTTCACAAAGGGTAAGGGAGCCAATCTATGTTGCTTGAAAGGGTATTCCCAAGATATTTGGAAAAATTATCTCATGTCACTAGAATGGTCCTTACTCGGCCAGTCACTGAATCTCATTCGAGAGAGAACATCAGTAAATATTTTATATCATGGAGAATCTTAAAGGTAGGGCCCTCTCCCAATAAATGCAGCCAGTCTCCTAATATATATGATAAAAAGCTATAATATGTAATAGACACAAAGTATAGCATCTCTATCATACAACTCCAAAATGAGACCAAGACAGAGGTAACGTGGGACAGTGGAAAAAAACACAGCTTGAATTAGGATCTACATTCTTTGTTTTCGAAGAAGACCAATGACATAATGGAGTGATGTCTTGAGTTGTGGCTAAGTTAGATTTAAGTAAGGCAGAGTTGCACAAAGTCTTCAGCCTTACTCTCTCTTCCAGAGTCATCAAAGTCTAGTGACAGGACAAAGGTCAAGACTGGCAGTGGTCCACGATGCAGTGGATGACCTTGGCATTTTCAATGTCTGACCAAGCTCTAAGTGCTTCACAGTACCTGCTTCAAGCCACTTTCATGGATGCTGGAACAAATTGTTCTCATCTGCCCCTTCTGCTGGGGGAAGTCTTCACATGCTTGGGGTAGACATCTTCCTAATTCATCCATGGGTTTGAGGTCTGTCAGTTACCTTTAACCTGGTTTAGTCCATCTGCCAATAGTTTTACTATGGTGTGGCCACTGCACATACTACAGCTTCTTAGAGTCACAGGTGAAGAGCTGGGTGATGAAAAGGCTCAGCAAGCCCTCACACCAGAGGTGCTAGTCCTCCTGGAACACCCCATTTGTTTGAAGTTATGTGAGAAAAAATGTCAAAGGCTTACTAAAAATTAAAGCAGGAGTGAAAGTAACTCAATTTCCATATGTGGCTTGCCTATGACTTAATAGGGTGGCACGTTTTTAACATAATTGGTTTCTTTCATAACCTGTGACCTGACACAATTGGTTATTCCCATGCTCCTTTACCTATAAAGACCTCAAGTAAAGTGTGCTGCAGAGTTTTTTTTTCCATTTTTTGTTTTAAGAAATAACTGCAAAACTATAGATGGTATAAAGATCAAGTCAGATGTGAGCACAAGTCTGACATAAGGTTTACAAACAAAATACAAACACATTGCATGGTAACCACATTTTATTTTGTCTGGCTAAAGCAAGTTGTTCATTAACAGCAAACAAAATTAGGTGTGTTCTAGTGGTTGGTACTATGGAATAATAAGCATTTTCTATTTGTAACATTAGATGAAATTTTTTTTGGTCAGTGTATTTACTCTATCTGTGATGGCTCTCATGTAAAAAAAAATAAGATACATGTGATTCAGAGAAGGTTAAAATTAATTCAAAGCAACCTTCAAGGAAATAGATAATCTAAGACTACATTAAAAAAATCCTATGTTGAATGTATAGCAGCAAAATGAGAATTTAAAGTGCCTTAAGTCTATTTTAAAAATAAGCAATTAAAAATATGAAATATTTCAGTTTATGGTCTAATTAGGATACTTTAGATGATTATCATGAATCTATAGCTTACAAAAGGAAAAAATAAAGTACTAATACCCTGTAGTGAATATACATTATTTACATACTTTCATATGCACAATCCCATGTAGTTTCTAAAGGGAAATAATAGCAAAATATTCATCC
>CM053622.1:495182195-495216368 GCA_028646595.1 Phalanger gymnotis | reverse complement strand
AAAAATAAGCAATTAAAAATATGAAATATTTCAGTTTATGGTCTAATTAGGATACTTTAGATGATTATCATGAATCTATAGCTTACAAAAGGAAAAAATAAAGTACTAATACCCTGTAGTGAATATACATTATTTACATACTTTCATATGCACAATCCCATGTAGTTTCTAAAGGGAAATAATAGCAAAATATTCATCCAGTTATACAACAGATAGCATTATTTCTTTTAAAAAAAACCTAAAAAGTACATAAATATAATGCAGAAAATAAAACCTACAAGAGTAACTTTTTGAGGTATTCACTTAGACTGCAAATGTCTTAACTCTGCTCCATGCCTGCCATGAGCGACAATGCCAGAGATTCCACTGTAGAAAAAAAAAAGCAGAAATGTTTAGATCAGTCTTCAATAACTTTAATAATAACCTTAGAAATATCAGAGTTTTTATGTTTATCTGATCAAATTTTAAATATATAACAAAAATTGTACCCAAGAAGACAAGTTTTTTCTATTCACAATTTGCATTTCTAGATAAATAGCTGCTATCTCAGTCTCAGTACTTACAATCTGAGGACTTTGATTCTGGTTGGAACGTTTAGGGCAAGCACCTCAATTGCAGAGATGAGAAAACTGAAGCCAGAAACGTCAAGTGACTTTGCCCAACGTAGAACTGCTAAAATATAACCCTGGTCTTATGAGCCTCTCCAAGGTCCACTGTTTTGTTTTTGTTTTTTTGACATCACCATGCAGCAATACAGCTACATCTGGTATCACAAATACTTAAAGATGAATTCTTGACATAAAGTTGCTACAATCATACTGGAATATAATCTACTTGTATATCTTGTATACTTGTAGACTATATATGCTTGTAATCTACTATACTACACAGTAAACAACCAACATAAAAAAAGCCCAATAAGAGATAAAACTAACACAAATCTAGCAATAACTGCTACTGTGACATTACATGCATTAAGAGACTACATTTTCAACAGATTTCTGTAGCAGACAGATTCAACCTACCAAATTTTCTAAACAACATGTGGCAAAAAGGTAACTACTTATGTTCACTGTTTCCACTCACTATGACTCATCAGGCAGCTTCTTCTCAAAATTGTTTATTTCACATACCCTCTTCTGAATCTGTTAAGCCCAAATGTCATTGCACTAACTGGCAGCCCTGAGAGTTAATTTAGTAAAATAAAGATAACTTTCAATATTTTTTAAAAGGAGTAGCAAAAACCTACCAATGGTATAATAAATGTAAATGAAATCCATACCAGTTTCTGATTTATATTAAAATAAAAAATAAGGTAACTCAAGGCCAATGGTGTGGCAAATTTTGTCATCTCTGTTCACTAACTATGGGTACAAGGTAATAAGATCATCATTCTTAGTTTTTTAAGTTTGATATTTATTTTGTTATATTACTAATGAGAAAATTCAATATAGCGCTGCTAAGTGGTTTTACCACTGTTTAAAATGCTACGGAACACCACCTACTGCTATTCAGCGAGATTAAAGATACAATAAAGAGACTTAGTCTTAGTCTTTACCACAAAAATCACCACTAATATAATCTACAAGGGAAAATGAAGAGCTATAATTCAGGTCAATCTTATGACATGTGTCATAAGGTAACAGCTTCTGTCATCTACTGGTATTTTCATGGAGTATTGATTTGTTTTTTGGGGAATGTGCTAATGACATAACAGACGGTACTTACATTTTCCTTTGTAGAGGAAATACATATGTCTATAATGTATTCGATGATTTCATGTGCAACTTGTAAACTTTACAAGGCTATTTTATTTTATTTTTTAAGTTTTTTTTTTGTTTGCTTTTTGGCAGGGCAATTGGGATTAAGTGACTTACCCAAGGTCACACAGTAAGTGTGTCAAATGTCTCAGGCCACATTTGAACTCAGGTCCTCCTGACTCCAGGGCCGGTACTCTACTCACTGCTCCACCTAGCTGCCCCTCTACAAGGCTATTTTAAGAGACATCTGCTTTTCTTAGGTCATAAATCATCATGAAGACTGTACTTTTCCAAACTGTAAAAAGTACCATGCCTAAACATACATATGAGTTATTATTCCTATTCACTAAGATCAGTCAAAAACTAATCTTGTTTATCAAAAATTAATAATACTATTAATCATGTCATTAAATAAATGGGTTATCATCTTTTAAAGATTTTTAGAACACCTCAATTTTGTATAGCATCCATCATAGCTCAAAAGATGTTTAAATATATTAACTGATTATATATACTCACAATGTGGAAAGGATCCTCTACAGACTGCTTTGTTCAAAACAGTTACAAGGAACATATGACAGTTTTTAAAATCTGACTCCATCTTTTCAATTGATTCCATCCTAGAGAAGAAAAATACAACTATGATTAAAAATACAGTGATGAAATCATGCGCACAAAGCAATAAGTCATTAGGTATATATATATCTCCCTTTGGAATTAATTTCAAATTGCCTTATTTTAATTATAAAAGTCTTAAGCCAAAAAGTACATCAAAGATTAAAACAAATTTTTATCACGTCCTCTCAGAATTAAAATGAACCTTTTAGATTCTAGCTTGTACCTAAAAACAAGTTGCTTTTACAACTCCCCTAAAAAGTGAATACTGTTAACAAGAGGAAACCCTCCTCTTCCTCCCAAGTCACATCATTCCCCTTTAGAACTGGTATAATTGAAGGAAGCCTAAATCTGCTTCTGTGAAACCTGTACCAGTTGCTCTTACTTATTTTCTGGAACCAAGGAGAACAAATTTCATCTCTCTTGAAGTCTTTCAAATATGTGAATACAGCTATCATGACCCCTACCTGCCAGATTTTCTTTTCTTCAGGCTAATCATGGCTTCTGCCCCCCCAATCTATTCCTTCAACTGATGCTTCTACAACAGTGTCCAAGCCTCACTGTTGTCTTTAGCCACTGACCTCTGAACCTGTCCCAGTAATATACTTTCTGTGGTGCCTATAACAGTTTAATCCAGATATCTGACCAAGGCCTCTGTTGGTACAGCCTAATATACATAACCTTTTTGGGCTGCCTTGTTACACTGCTGCCACAAATTGAGCTTTTAATTTACTAAAACTATGAGATATTTTTCACCTAAACCTGTGTCTAGTTAGAACTCCTCTATCCCATACCTGTACAGTTGATTTTTTGAACCCATATATAGCTTACTATTCCACCAAATGAAAGTTCATCAAAGCTTTTTCTTAAAATAGGTTCATAATGATGTAAAAGAGAAGCAGTGTGGGGTAACAGACAAGAAACTAGCCTTTGAGTCAGGAGACAAGTCCCATCTCTAACACAAATACAGGCCATGGGATTCTAGGCAAGTTACTAAACTGAGATACCTCAAGGAAACTCTCTAAGACTATACATTTCGGAGCAAGTCAAGTCACCAAGTATTTAAGTGCCTATGATGTGCTAGACATTGTACTAAGCACTAGGGATACAAAGAAAGGCAAAAAATCCCTAGCCCCAAGAAGCTCATAGCCTAATGGAGGAGACGACACAAAAACAACTATGTAGACATAAGATATAGACCTGTAATATACAATCTCAGAGGGAAGGCACTAGACTTGAGGAGGTCCAGGAAAGTCTTCTTGCAAAGGTGGGATTTCAGCTGATACTTGAAGAAAGCCAGGGAAGCCAGGAAGCAGGAGGAAGAGGACTGCAGGAGTGGGGCACAACCATTAAAAATGCAGGGAGTCAGGAAATGGAGTATTTAGTGGCCAGTATCAGTGGATCTCAGAGTAAGATATCAGAAGACTGATAAGGTAGAAAGGGACCAAGCCAAGACAGGCTTTAAATCTAGAGACAGGGCTAGAGAGGGGAGAGACTTAAGGGAGACTCATCAGCAAACTACTGCAATAGTCCAGGCAAGAGGGCCTGAGGGCCGGCACTAGATTGAGAGTTGGGTATACCAATGAAATCACAGGTGCAATAATAATAAAAAGTAAAACCCACTATTTTAATGAAGCACATGCAGCAATGCTGCTGATTTTCTACCTCTCATAAGTATTATCAGATGTTAGTTTCGCTCACACCTTTATGGAAAAAGGCGCATTTTAAGTATTTCGAGACTAGGGTTACAACTCTACTTGGATAAATTTATAAGTTACTTGACCATCCTGTTTTCAATTTTCCCTACACAAAACAAACAAAGATGACACTTGCAATCTAACTCACTAAGATATTGTGAAGTCTTATAAGAGATCAGGTTTGTAATGTCCTCACATCCCCTGAACATAAGATATTATTGAAATAGAGACCAAACAGGCAGCAAAAGAGAAATGATGAAGGAAGGAGGTGAATGGACTTGGAATATCTACTGAATGAGGCTCCTGCTAGCATGGGGGTGGAGGGGGAGAATTTGCTAAATACTGATTGTTCCCATCTGGAAGACAAAAGAAATTGGGAAAGAAAGTACTTTGCCATGCTATAAAAGTTTGGATTCCTGAGATGGCAGTAAAAAACTGAAGACATTTAACAGATGAGACAAGTGGTTTTATACCATAATTTATTCAGCCATTTCCTAACTGATAAGCACCCTCTTAGTTTACCATTCTTTATCACCACAAAGTACTACTATAAATCTCCATTTACATCTGGGTCCTTTTCCTCTTTCTACGACCTCTTTTGAGAGCAAAGACCTAGCAGTACCATCACTGAGCCAAAGGGTATGCACGGTTTAATAATTTTTAGGGCATAGTTCCAAAATGACTTTTTCTACAATAGCTGAACCAATTCATAGCTCCATCAATAGTGAATTAATGTTCATGGTATATGAATGTAATGGAATACTACTGTGCCACAAGAAATGACAGAATGGATGGTTTAAGAGAAACCTGGGAAGATTTGTATGAATTAATGAAAAGTGAAACTAATAGGAGAATAATTTATACAATAAGAATACCATTGTAAACAATTTTGAAAGACAAAAGAACTCTGACTGATGCAACAACCAATTACAAAGGACGAGTGATAAACTATGCAATCTCTCCTGACAGAGGTGACAGATAAAACATTCAGAATGAGACAGATATTTTGGGACATGGCTATGGTAAAATTTTTCTTGCCTGATTATGTAAAATTTTTACAAGGGTTTTCCTCTCATGGGAGTTGGAGGTTAGAAGGGAGGAGAAAGTAAATGCTTGTTACCTGAAAATTAAAAAAAAAAAGAGTTAAGAATACATTGGTTTTCCTGATGAAGAAAAAAGTAAAGGAGCTTCAATTTACTAGGAAGGATGAACTGTTTCCCAACAGAATTAAGAAAGACCCACATCTGGTATCTATCACCGATGATGACTGATGACAATTTAGAATAGAAAAGTGGTATGTGGGAAATGAACAGCTGGCTAAAAAGATGTCATCAGAGATTAGAATCTGGCTTTCAATACCAATGTCAAACTCAACTAGAAATAGAGGTCACTAAATCATACATAAGGCTCCCTGAAGGCCGCATACTGACTTAGAAAACCACGAATTAACATTATCTATGTTTTATTGTATTTTATTTCCCAATTACATTTTAATCTGGTCCTGACCACACCCAACAGAGTTGTGGGACACATAAGGCTTGTTTGACACCTCTGGTTTAAGACTCAGGAATGATGTACTTTTTAGCCAAGCAAGGGAAAAAATGAATCAGAATTTCCAGCCATGTCTTCATTTCCCATCAGCTGCTGTGCTTGGTTTCAGCTCTACCAACATCATTCCCCCAGGATAAGCTGAAATGTCATCATCATGGAGATTGCTTCAGCTTTGGTACTCAACACTTCCTCAATACTCTCAGTTGCCTCTTCTCTCTGACTGGAGAGCTAGAAGGCAGAGAAAAATCTCCTCCCAAAGCCTCCTTTTACAGAGAGGATTCAGAATCTTGAGCCATCTCTCCATTGCCCACTGGTTGCTCTGCTTAGTTACAACTCCACTAACATCCATAGTGTCTCCTCCTCTTCAACTTCCTTTAGTATATTGTCTTCCCTCATTAAATTGTAATTTCCCTGAGGGTAGGGACTGTCTTTCTTATTTGTAGCCCCAGCACTTAGCACAGTCCCCAGCACCTAGTGGGCACTATGATGCTTGTTGTACTATATGATATTATATTGAATCAAATCAAAAGCAGGAAAAATATATTTGCTAATGATTGATCTGGTTAAAACAGCTTTAAAATGAAAAGAAGGAATGAGAGAAAGGCCCAAGATACAGCTACTTATCCAAATAATGGAAACAGTATTTGGATACAAATACTGGAAGTCTATGACACTGAAATAATAGTAGCAGAAATACTCGAGAATTCAGGAGCCTATGAATAGGAAAAGAGGCAGAAATCATACTTTGGCCTTAGGATGAATATATACAGCAAAGATTATGGGCAATTAAAAAAAGGCGAGCTAGAGATCCAAACACAACTTTATAGGCATCATAGAGCCTTGGTAGAATGTCACTCAAGACTAAAACAGAGCCACGTAAAGGTACAGATTTTTATGATTCATGGGGTGGCAGGCTCGGCTAAATAAAGAAGCAACAGAGTGAACCTTACTCCTGACCTTAGCAGCATGAAAAGCTCCTTGTAGTTTGCTTCTTGATCAAGTACAGACTTTGAAGCCTGAATCTGCTCTGATAACCAGATTTTCCCATTTATTTCCCCTTGGAATATTTTTACTCCTCAGGCACCCTGGTACCAAGCCAGTCTGTTTCTTCAGTTTACTCTTCATCTTCTCCCAACTTATATCATACTTCCTTTCTGGGTAGGGAATGTTGTTTGCTCTTCCCACCAACCAAATTTGCTATGGACATCTCAAGGCAAGATATGACAATGTGATACATTTGATGGAGAGAGTGGCAGAATCATATTTTACAAAAGTGATATTCATTTATGTTGAAATATATGAACTCGAGAGGGAAAGCTTGACATAATACATTATGGTAAAGCTCAAAGGAAGAAGAAACAAGTGATATTAGGGTAGGAACATATGCCATAAGCTAGCTAGAGAAAATGGAAGATAAATTTCTGATTCAGGTCAAAAGCCAAACAGTGGCAGAGCAGAGTAGTGATACAAGACCCGAATGACCTACGTGCTAGTGTGCTTGCTCTGCCAAGAGAGCAGAAGGTGATAACTTCCTTACTTGTCTTACTGATCAGTTACGATGGAACTGATTCAGACCACTAAGGAGATGACTGGTGAAGTGACAATGAGGAGACCTTGGAAGGCAACGACCACAACACTTAGAGTTCATACAGATAAAGAGAATAACAATGAGTGTTCTACAGTATATTCTAGTTTACAGTTCCAAGATAAGATAGAAATTCTATGGCTTGAAACTAAAAAAAAAAAAGCTAAACCAACAGGTTGAAGAAAGATTGCCTCTCAGGAAGATAATCACAAATAAGTCTAAGGGGGAATAAATGGAGAAAACTGATGTGGCTACACAGGGTGCTCATCAAAGAATTTAAAAGGATATGTAGAATAAATAAAAGCAAAGGTAGGTAACTGGGGACAACTGCGAGAAGAGGCACAGTCCTGTGTGAACAATGTCAGGAAATATAAAGTTGAGCATGAGCTAAACCTTGGGACAAAATGCTAAGAACAATTATCAAAAGAGGATGGAGGCCGACAGAGACGAAGCCATCACATACAGCAGTAGCAGCAGGACGAGCAAGCAAGCGAATTGCACGGCCAAGATGTGTGACTTCGCGGAGGATCAGACAGCAGAGTTTAAGGAGGCCTTCCAGCTGTTTGACTGAACAAGGGATGTAAAGATCTCATACAGCCAGTGTGGGGACGTGACGCGAGCCCTGGGCCAGAATCCTACCAATGCTGAGGTGCTCAAGGTCTTAGGGAATCCCAAGAGTGATGAGATGAATGTGAGGGTGCTGGACTTTGAGCACTTTCTGCCAATGCTGCAGACCATGGCAAAGAAGAAGGACCAGGGTACATATGAAGACTATGTGGAAAGGCTTCAGGTGTTTGATAAGGAAGGGAATGGCACAGTCATGGGGGCTGAAATACGACACGTCCTCATCACCCTGGGTGGGAAGATGACACAGGAAGAAGTGGAAGTGTTGGTGGCAGGGCATGAAGACAGCAACAGCTGTATCAACTATGAAGCATTTACTTTTGTCAGTGTGAAAATAAACTTGCTATCTCCTCCTAAAAAAAGGGGAGGGGGATAGAGCAGTAATGCTGGAGGAAAGAGTAAGATCAAGAAAGGAATAAAGACTCTTTTTGGGAGGTGAGATGATAAAAGACCAAAACCATGCAACTCCTAATTATTTCTAAGACTGAGTAGGTAGAATAAAAATTGTTAATAGTGAAAGTGAAACCCAAGATAAGTACCTTCAATGAATTTGACTCTCCTGGTGATCTATGTCCCAGGGTACAAAAAGAACTTGTGGATTTGGCTGCTTAACCTCTGTGGTTGATCTCTGAGGAATTGTGGCAAAAACAATTCCCATAGCTCCAGAGCAGAAATGCTGCAGAACTAAAAGCAGGTAAACCACTGTCCTAATTTTTTAAAAGGGGAAACAAGATTGATAATTCAATCTATAGGCCAGGGTACCTGACAATGGGTTCTTGGTAATATGATCAAACAGATTATTTAAGGTGTGGTTTATGAATATTTAGAAAGAGAAGAGTGAGCACCAGGAGTCAGTGCGGGCTAAATAAAAATGATTCATGCCATGTTAACTTCACTTCTTATTTAACACAGTTAAGGAGACTATTAGACATAATTGAGTTAGATTTTTAACAAGAAATTTAACAAAGCTTTCCCACCATATCCTGGGATAAAGAGGACAAAGATATGGACAGGACAGTAGTACAGTGTGTTGGATTCGGAGATCCCACTAGACCTAACTATTGATTAATGGGTCAATGTCACATATAAAACTAAGAGCCATTCCCCAATGGATTAGTGGTCAAAGGAAATGAACAAATAGTTCTCAAAAGAAAAATCGGGAATGATTAAGAGCTATTTGAAAGGCTACCCTAAATAATAAGAGAAATGCAAATCAAAACAACTGAAGTTTTACCTCATACAAACACCCAAACTGGCAAGATAAACAAAAGAAGTGGCTGAAGGAAATAGGATGTTTAGCCTGAAAAGATGATTTACTAATAATGAAAATGAACAACCACTGGTAATAATTTGAAAGAACGTAAGGTCTTTGAGGACAAAGACTGTTTTTTTTTTTTTACCTTAACTACCACAGTAAGCATTAAATAAATTTGAGGACGGGGTATAAACATATAATAAGTAATTCTTACGTTTATAATGGACCTTAGGGTTCTAAGAAGTTTTCAGATACAATCTCACTTGATAACAATCCTGGGAGATACACAATACACACAGGGACTTTTGGGACACTGTGTACTATCCTCATTTTATAAAGGAAGAAGGTGACACCTAGAGAGGTTAGCATGTGGAAGGGCCAGAATTCAATCTCAGATCTTCTGGGACAGGCTTAGGAGGTACATGATTACCATCTTCAAATATTTAAAAGGGTGACATACAGAGATGGATTGGATTTGTTCTATTTCACTCCATTCAAGGGACACGACAGGCAAAGCTTTCCAAAAATGATATGGAATGAATCTTTTTGGAAGTGAGCCTACTATCATTGGGGGTCTTCAAGCAGAGGCTGAATAAGCACTTGAAAATACTGCAGACAATAGGCATACTTTGGTCAGGAAATAGACTAGATGATCTTTAAGGTTCCTGGTAACTCTACGATTCTGTGATTCTTTAATAACCCTGTGAAACTATTCACATCTTTTAGAAGGAATATCAGAATGATCATTATTCTAATTTTACAAATAAGAAAATAAAGCAGAAAAACCATGTTTCTTCGTTAAAGACAGAGTTGCAAACATGAGAGAACTAGATAAAAACCAAGGTCTCTCTGAATTTTACTTTGTTGTTTGACCTGAGGCAAGCTGCCTTCCAAACCCAAGTGAAAAATTTGAATTGAAATGGTAAACTCTTTAATGTCAGCTTTTCAAGTTCACCAAACACACAATCATTAATTATAATGCAGCAAAATAAAATGAGGAAATACAACTTAAGATCAGCCCATTCCCATCTGTTTGTTAGTACAAAAACTTTTTCTAAAAAATTCTCTCCAGACTTTTCCCACTAAGATTTCATCTTCTGAATTATTAAAAAAGAAAAGGTTAGCAGTGATGCTCCTGATAATTAGTTTAAGTAAACAAACATCAAACTTAACTCTCCTTTTAAATAAGAATTAAGGCCAAAGTAATTGTTTCAAAAGAAAAAAACAAACAAACCCTACCACAAAATGAACCCAACTTAAAACTGCTAAAACATTCAAAACAGTAGCATTTAATAAATGACTCCTACTTACTTCCAGGCTCCCAAACCAGCCTGCCAACGATCAGCAAACATGAGGACTAAATTTAAGACTTTCATTATAGCTTCCTTCACGAAACTCACCTGTTTGGAATTAGAAATACAAAAATAAACATTCATTTTGGTGGCTAGGATTTTGATAATTTTAATCTAAAGAAGACAGGACCATCTTGTATTCACTCTAAATGAAATGACAGTGAAACATATCATCAATATATACTGAGCACTTACTGTGTTTAAGGCATTGAAAAATCCAGAGATCGAATCATACAGAGACCCTGACACCAAAAAAGGGAGACACTGATGTTATCAGCACTATGTTCTAATCAACCAGACCAAAATCTCCTATCATAAGTATAAATCGTCTATCATTTAAGTGTAAAGTTTGGCAGGCAGTGTCAGTGCACTGAGTTGTGCTCAACATTGCAAACACACACAATGGTAAACATTTCTAAACTATGCCTCTACTGAATAAATGAAATTATTCTTTTACAAATAAGTAGTAGAACTTTTATAAAAGGACAGAACATTTCTCCCAGAACATAGTCATCTCAGCAGTACGGACCTTGGCGGTCCATTAACCATAATTTATCAAAACCAGATAAACTGCTTGATTACCAACTCCTAGGATGATGTGCTGCCTTGATAGGCAAGTATCTCCAGCTTTATTTGCTACTGTACCTTTTCTCTCAGAAGACATCGATCATGAATTGTGGACAAATATCTATAATGAATTTTAATCAGTTGATCTAAATCCTTTGCTTCTTCCACTTGGTGCTGAAACTCCAGACCTGTACTGTGAAGAATCTTGGAAAAGAAAAACATAAAGCTTTAGCTCCTCAGACTGATCATGTTTTCTCTTCCCTGATCTTGTACACTTTGGTGGACTCTTTTAATATTTTCTCCAATTTCTGTTTCAAACTCATCCTAAAAATACTTAAGTTTGCAAAGCTTTACAAAATAAATTACTCAAGGTTTTCTATACTGTTTCCTTATGGCTATTTGACATAAAATATGCTTGCCATTAATGGGAAGTTGCTCAAGACATGTATTTTGCACAAACTGAAACACTCTGTGACTATAACATTAACATAAAATCAAAATTATTGTTCAATAAAACCAGTCTTATTACTTTGTAGCCACACTTGATGGGGACGGGTGAAGAAACGGTAGTGACAGTGATATAGGATTTGTTTTTTTAATTAAATCCACTATTACATAGGTTGATCATCTACCTTGATCACCAGAATTGAACACAAAATGGTTTGGTGTTCTATTAAAAAATTAAATCTGCTAACAAGGGACAAATATTTGCCAAACTTGAAGATACTCAAATGAATATGCTACAGGCTATGAAGACAATTCCAAAATGAGTTCCAAAAATGATTCGAAAAAGGACGACGACATTCAAAAAAATGTTTAGTCTCCTAAAGTTGCTTTTGTGAAAGAAAAATGCTTGTCTGGGTTTATAATTTTTTAAGAAATCAATCACATGACTTTATAATTACATATCTAAGTATCCTGTGCCCCAACTAGAATGTAAACTTCTTGAGGATGCATATGTTCTTATGAGAAATGCTGAATAATTCCTTTTAAATCTGCAGTAAGACTGACAAATAGAATAAAACATTAGAAGCACATACCCTGGTCATGATGTAGTTGTGTAAGCTGTTAACAAAATGCATGAGTTTCACTCTCAAGAGAAACATTCGATGAATTTGTTGTTTTACAGGTTCCTTTTGTGGTCCAAACTGAGCAGCAGAGTCTTGTTCAAATAATGGTCCTTCTTTAATTGGTGGCTTTTCTGCAGTACTAACCAATTCTAGAAAAGAAAAAGAGGACAGTGGGTAGGAAGCTCATCTATATATACTTATCATTACAGATGGTCTTGAATTCTGATGGAAGAGGTTATTTACATTTCAAGGGATGTACCAAACAGGAATACTTTGAAAAAAAACTGGAAAAGAGGATCAAATTTCAATGGCTTAGGAAAGAAAGATAATGAGAGGTTCCCCATTCTCCCTTTATTATTACTGTCATATAAAAAGGAAAACTCACATTTCATTAACATTAACTTCTCATTTAAAAAAGAACTTTGGCAGTGCCTCAATTCACATTACCCAGGTAGAATAGTATTCTTGCTAAATTCTAAATTAAATTATAGCATTTCAGTTTTATATCTGCCTAAGTATCCTAGAGAATTTATCTTCAACTTTGCATAGTGTATAAAATAATTGGTTAAAAGGTATTATCTCAGTGTTTGTGTATATGTAGAAATGTCAAAGACAATACTCCAAATACTTTAATTTTTGACAATTAACTACAATTTCTTACCATCAAATCGTAAAACATCTAGACTGTATTTGGCCCACTTTATTTGCAATAGAAGAAGAAACACCTGATTATAAATTTTTTGGCATTCTAAACTTATAACAATGTCCACAGGCCAGGGAACCTAGGAAAAGGACAGAAAAAGTGAATGGAAAATACGTTCTCCTGAATTATTTGTAAGTGAAAGCAATTTTTTTTGCAATCAAGACAATTATATACCTTATAACTCAATGTTAGGCCATCCAAGATGTGAACAGGGAGTTTCTTCTTAGTTGTGTCAACATTTTCAAAAGATATTGATAAGCTAAATAAAGAAAATTTCAAAGTTTGAGTTTATAAATCTATTCCATGGCTACCCAAACTCTTTTTTAGGAAATAAAATCTTAATTATCTTTAAAAAGAAAAACATTCAGTTTGCATATATCAATTTATCTTTTCAATGTATTATCAAAGAAAGCACTGTATAAATATTTCCTACAATATTCCAGAAGGGAGATCCTAATTATATTAAATATATAACCAACAATCATCAAGCTAAATATATACAATGACAAACCTGGAAGAGCATGTCCAGTTCTGGCAAGGTCTAGTGTGGATTTTTTTAAGGATGAGGAAACTTCAGTGTATTTGTAGAATTTTATGGTCTTATCATTAGTAAAAATTATTAAATACAAACTCCAGCTAATCTCCACAGAAGGAAAGAATTACAGTATCCATCAAGTATAAATTGGTTCACATGTCTTTATAGAGAATTAAAAGAATCATAACATACTGGAGACAAAGAAGGCCTTAGAGATCTAGCTACATCTCATGCAGGAATATTTCCTAAAACTCTTAAGAGCTAATCAGTCTATGCTTAAACACTTTCGGTGACAGTAAACTCACTGTAGCACATTGTGGCTCATCCCATTTTTGGACAGTTCTAACAACCAGAAAATTCTTAATACTGTGCCAAAATATGCTTCCTTGTAACTATCAAACTTTGTCCCTATTTTTCTTTGCAACTATATAGAATAAGTCTATTCCCTCTTCCACAACTAGATGGATCAGATGTTAGAATGCTGGGCCTGGAGTCAGGAAGACTCATCCTCCTGAGTACAAATCTGGCCTCAGACACTTACTAGCTGTGTGACCCTGGGTAAGTCACTTTACCCTGTTTGTCTCATCTGAAAGAATGGAGAAAGATGGAGAAGGAAATGGCAAACCATTCTAGTACCTCTGCCAAGAAACCCTCCCCTGGGAAAAAAATGGGGTCACAGAAAGTTGGACATGACTGAAATGACTGAATAATAACAAAATCATGTCACCCACTAAGTCTTCTCTGGATTAAATATATGAAGTTACAGATATTTCATAAATATATTTGAATTTAAAAGTCTTGCATTTCACACCAGAATGCCAGGCCCACCAGAACTTTTATTCACTGATAATTCAAACAAAATATAAGTCTTTAAAGAAGTATTCTCAAATTCAGCAGCATAATTTGTATATGTTGACCATTATTCCAAAGCCATCAGCCAGAACTCATCTTTTATAACATATGTGTAATACAACACACACACACACACACACACACACACACACACACACACACACACACACGAGAGCCAAGAAGACCTAGATTCAAGTTCCACCTATGACAACTGAGAAATACTGGCTGTGTGACACTAGGAAAGTGATTTGGCTTCTCAGTGCTCTAGGCAATTCTCGAAAATTATAAATTGTATGGGAAGAAGGCAAGGAAGAGTGGAGAGAGAGTGTAGTATAGAGGAAATGAGAGATGATAGGTGAAAGAAGTAGGAAGAAGGGGAGAAAGACAGAAACAGAGGGCAAAGAAGAGCAAACCTATCAAGAGTGAACTCAAAAGAGGTCTCATTTGTATAATACTCTTAAATACACACTGACATATCTGTGTCCCAAACTAAAAGGTTAAAAAAAAGTTCCTAGTGATGGGGTATTTGTGCTTGGACTCTAATTCTAATATTTCTCCTTAGCCTCTGCTTGGGTGCCTGTGCCTGGACCCCAGTTCCAAAATCACATCTCTCTCTAACTTCAAAACATTGGCCCTAGCAGTTTCTCTCCAGTTCAAGGGCAGCATGCCTTAGCAAAACACTTATCTCTCCTCCTGATACTGCAGCCAGCTGCACCTATAGAATTTATTAGTTTGGACTCCCTGTGTATGTGCTTATTGGCTATGCACTGCAGCATAACGATATTTACCACTTACTGACCTTCCTGATATATATCCTAGACATAGTCAAATGTATACTCCCTACATTCATTTTGTCTAACAAGACATTTGATGGAAGCCACCTGAATATTCCCAGTCAGCCCTGACCAATAGCAGACTTAGTGACATTTCACAGTCAAAATCACACCTCCAAGTAGTCCCACCTTGGGCTACTTCCCAGTAAACTCTGGGTAAGATACCTGCACAGAAGATTCAAAAAGTGCATGTTCCTTTAAGAACTGTCCACCCCTTAACCACTCTGTAATCCCTCCCCGAAACACCTAATTGACATGTTTCACCCCCGTCATATAAAATCTTTCCTGCACCCATGTAAGGTTGCAAGTTCCCTAAGAACTCTTGCCGTCTGTAAAGCATAATAAATCTTTGCCACTTTGACTTAAAGAATGCTTGAGATTGTGATGAATTCATTCATTCCAGATGGCCCTGACCCTCTCCGGAACTCAGGTCCCTTGTCTGGGAACTCCAGTCTTGGGGTTCCTGGACCTCATCTTCCTCAAACATCAACATTTCCACGGTATTCTTTCATGACTGTATTATTATGAAACCACCCAAATTTTACCGTGAACTGTCTTCTGTATAACGTTGTCCAACTGCTTCCTGGAGTTGAACATTAAGAAAGGAAACATTTTGCCAGGTTTCCTTTTCTCTTATTTTATCAAAAATTGATGTGTAAAAGTCATACATTGTGTCTCCGGCTTCAAGTAGGAAAAAATTTCTCATGGCCTGTAGATATTCAACCAATCTAAATGGAAAAAACAAGACAAAAAACAACTTATAGCAACATCTTGAGTTCATAAGACTGGAAGCATGAAAAATTTTCCCCACTGTATATCACATCAAGTTAAATAATTATTTAATTTAATAACAAAGTTATTTACATCATTTAATATGATCAGAAAATACTAAATAATGTATTGAAAGGCAAATTGTTCCAAACACAAGAATTCTAAAATGAACTTAAAACTTGGAAAATAATTCCCTGCAATCACCCTTCTTGAACTGTTCTTAAAATACAATAAACAACCAATCATTTTTAATTATAAATTCATTTCTCATCTTACTTGTAATCTTTCTTTAAAGTCTGCATTAGATTTCCACAGCATTTCAGATACTGCTTATCAATATGAGGGTAAAGGCAGGATCTCAGGGTTAGTTCAAAAGTCTGGCACGTCACAGATTCAGATGATCTATCCATACAAATATCACCACAAGTAAACTTTTCATGAAAGTCGCTCTGCTCCAAATACAACCTTCAAAATAAAAATATGAATCTTGATTTTTTTACTGCTGCCAGCAACTGGATTATTTAGACTCAGAAATGCACAGACTTATTTTTATGCTCACTTATCCTTCTTAGAAGTATCAAACATCCTAAAAGCAGCAAAAGTCATACCATAAAAATAGCACTTTAGCACATGAAAATTTGTTAGAGCATAGCTCTATTGTTGTTAAATTCAGGCATCTTTAGAAGTTTTAATTCTTCTGAGCATGATTTAGTGAATAATAACTCTAGGATACTATGGCAATTACATGGTACTGACATTACAATAGCCCTGGGAAGTTCAAGTTTTTAAAAGTGCCATACTTCCAAGCTAAAGTTTACCCAATGAAATAATATGACTTAATACGTTACATTACATTTGCCCAGGACCAAAGCCTTCAGAAAATTCCCTTTTCTGAAATATTTTCTGCAGGTATCTTAGAGAAAAAATAAGGCAACAAGTCTACATCGATGTGCTAACGTCAATTAATGCATCATAGAAAACCTTACATGAGGTAAGAAAAATACCAAATAATGCTGCTGAAAATTTGAACAATGCCGTTCTCTAACACTGTTTAAACAAAAAGATTTGTGTGTTTTGTTGTCACTGTTTTTTAAAAGAAAAAGCTTTACCTGACCAGTTACTAGACAATGCACAGACTTTGGGATTTCCACTGTCACAAATCTGATAAGTTTGTATTACCTTGCAAAGTTAATGGCCAGCAAGGGATCATGAACATCGTCCAGCTCCAGGTGTCTTTCTGCTATAGACTGCATCTTAATCAAACTTTCCTTGGTAGCCTGTTCTTCAGTGATGACATCTGTAAAGGAATCTTCCCCATGCCGAAGTCGAGACTGCACAGACTCAAGAAACAGGGTGTACAAGCTTTTTCTTTCTGCATCTGAAGCACAAAGGAAAACTATTTAGGATTAAAATTTGTCCTGGTAAACAAAGGTGATTAATTCATGCCAAAATAAGTCATTTCACGTTAATACTGGACTAAAAGTAAAGACATTCATCTTTAAATGTGAGGAAGAATTTTTTTATGATTATCATGGCCTACGGACAGTAGTAATAGTTTTTTGTGTAAATGCAACAAAATATAAGCTCCTTTGTCCTGAAAAAATTTTCTCTGTACCTCTCTCTACAAAACCAGAGAACCATTCTAAAGTGCCACCATCAACATAAGCCTAACTCCCAAAAGCTCAATGAACTTACGGTGGTAAAATGACCACAATGGATAATATGGTGTTAACATTCAAGGAGTCATATATTTATCTGCAAAAATTACTAGACAGTTGTCCTAGATAATTAGCCTGCCTATGGGGATGGTAGAGCACTCTGAGAAGTGCCTGCAGGAAGATGGCTCATCTCCCTAGGGGAGCTACTATATTTCATAATGAGGACCTATTATTTAGAAAAGAAATATTTCTGAATTGAAAGAATGTTAAAATGCAAGCAACAAAAAGTTTGTCATTAGAGTGATTTAAAATGGAAAAAAAAATCCGTGTCTACACTTGTCAAGAGCCAATTCTTTTATTCAGATGCTGAAGTTGTTTTCTTTTCTTTTGCACTGCTTAAACTGTATCAACGGACTGTGAAGAGTGTCTCAAAATACATAAGGTCTAGGTCTATCTGTAAGACAACTGTCAGGATCAATGGGCATCAATAGCAGCCAATTCTACATTCTTCCTATGTAAATACTTCTGTTTTCAATTCAATGCTTTTTTTAGCTCACCTCATTAAGAGCTTTTTAGGCGGCTGTTTAAAAAAATGCCTCGAGGACAAGAACGACTATAGTATATGCACAATTTATCATTTTGCTTATTCAAACACTGTGCTAAAAGCTCCTAATGAAGACTGCGGCCTTTAAATAAAGCATTTAAAATCTTCCTAGAACCATCAACATTGGCATAATTTCCTCATTTGTCAGGGGTGATATACTCCTGGTAGTCTTGGTTATTTTTAAAAGGTAATTCAATCATGTGTAATAAGATAATTGAGATTCTAAGCAGCGACCAGATGAAATGCAGGAAAAGTCTTAACTAAGACTCTAAGGCTAAGTACAGCAACAAGAAAAGCAAACATTTTCACCTCTTGAAGCAGCCTGGTGTGGGGAACTATCTGAGCACTGCAGGTTCTTCAGTAACTGCATAGATTTCCCAGCCATTATAATGTGCTTTAAGACAGGTTTGAGGAAGGACACCATGGTGTGCTGCCTGCTTGAGGGAGCCTGGTCACTGCCAGAACTGGCACTAGCATTATCGCTCATTTTCTCCTCATTCTCTGTCTTTTCGGATACACTGTAGAGTGTGTAGGTCGCATACCAAAAGTCTCTATGATTCACCGGAACATTTTTGTTTCTAGAAGGAAAATCAAGATAATGATAAATTAAAAAATTCTCTGTGCTAAAAAGAAAATGCACTCACTCACCCATTCTAGCAAACCGTATCTGCTTTTCCAGGCATTCCCCAAATATATGCAGGAGCTTGTTGGAAGCCAGCATTTTATGCTGAGCCCCAGGCCCCTCAGATAAGCACACCCCAACACCTGTTTCCAACGGACAGGCTTGCAACAGTATGCTCCGCCCAGCGGAAATCCCCGGAGTCAAGCTCCGCCCAGCAGAAAGCTCCTCACGCCTACATCCGCCCTTTCTCCTTGCTAGCTCTATATAAGCACTGCCGAGAGCTGAATAAAGTCCTTTTTTGCCAGCCACACTTTGCAGCCTCCCGCTCCTCGTTTTTCACCCATTCCCTTTCAGGCTGGGTCCTCCTCGGACTCCACGTTAACTGGCCCTGCTGGACGGGGCAGGAGCTGCACCTTCCACTTTTAAAACAAACTGAATAATGATGGTAAAATTTAAGGGAACAGAATGAACTTTCCTGATCTGGAATATTACAAAGTATTAATAATTAATCTTTTACTCTTAATGAAATGAAATTGCCAACATAGACTTATCAATTAAGAAATGCACTACAGCATGTCCCATTGTGTCTCTACAGTCCTAATCTAACACTGCTGCTGTCTTGGTAGGGTACGAATAACCTTTTTTACCACCCTCTGTGAAAGTAATTTCAGCAAATCTGTATTACTCCAGCACAGGCAAATGAAATTCTCAAGTGAATTACTTTCAACAATTAAAAAAAGTTAAACCATTTATCCCAGAAGAAGTAACTATGGCAAGTCAGAGTCCCATTTAAATTAATTCTCATCACAGGAAAGTGTTCAGCATAAAAATTAGTGCAAATTTTAGTTTACTAAAAGATTCCTTTATTGCTATGAAAGAGGGTTAGATTTTCAAAATCATGCCATCACTGACATGTTAATTAAAATATATATGAAAGTCAACAAAATTCGATTCGACAAATATTTAGTGTTCAACCTGGCAGCATGCTGAACTAGTTTCTGGAGATGCAAAGGTTAAAAAAAAAAAACAACAAAATCCTAGCCTTCACGGAATTTACACTCTACATTAAAACTGCTTCTATTAAATAATGTCAAAGTTATACATTTTATAATTGAAAACTAGTTTACACAAATGTAAAGTTTCGTACTCAAGTGTGAAAATCTGTTAGAATTATCAGAAATTATATGATATCATGAAGAACCTTGGGAGGAAGCTCTTGCTAATAATAAAATTAAAGACTTGATTAAATATAGAATCTATTTTTAATACATATACCAAAAGAATAGCAATTTATTTCTGTAAGCTAATCCTATTGGGACAATGCCTAGGCAAGTTAGAATACTTCAAGCTGAGTCTAGTTAAATGTATTTCACAGAAACTTGAATAACATTAAATGTGGCAATCTATTAAAATGTGTTCCCTTAGCAAAAACAGCAATTCTGAAAAAAAAACAATTTGTTTTTTTATCAGAGGATAACTTTTGGGAAAACTCTCTCATTATATTACCGCTAAACAGAACTGGGAAACATCTTTGTCTGTTCCCACCCATGCTCTCCAGGTTGACTATACCCATTACCATCTTTGTACAGATACTCTTAAAAACAGAAGTAAATACATTAAAGGGTCCTGCTTTGTGCTTTGGTTCCGTTCCCAAAATGAGACGCTCCAATATCTTGAAATGTTTTCTTAACAACATAAAGAGTTTGGCATACCTATCTACAGAAAACAAACAAATGAAGAACAATATGGTTGGATGAACAACTCATATAGCTTATCTGTTAGTACATATATCTTAGACAGACATTAAAAATGTCCAAAAGTTGAGCCCAGGACTGACCCCAAAGAAGAGTGAGGTAGACTACCTTTTGTGAAACTGAACAGTTCTTACTTCTCCCTGAAACGAAAGCTCGTCCTTTTATTAATATTATTTGAGTGCTACCATATGGCTGTGAACTACAGAACACTACACTCTCCAAGGAATTCAAGTTATGGGCCCCCAAAATACACGGACAGGTTCAGTAGGTGACAACTGGCTACAACACATCACCAACCAATAACATGAGAAGAAAAGTAACAAATACTGAAGTAAATATGGGCAAGTCAAGTTTTCTATCTGTAAAACTGGGAAAGTATGGGAAAGTAGTACTTATCCAACAATGTTGCTATTAGGATCCATTTAAATAGAACACAGACCAAAATGCCATATAAACATCAACTCACAGCAAAGATATATGACTTTGTTATTGTGGGAACTCCCTTTACTGATTTGGATTGCAAACCATCAATAATTTATAACTTTACAGAAGTGCCTGTTGCTCAAAGAGGTTAAATGACTTGCCCTATGGTCGCCCAATATCAGAGGTAGGATTTTCCTGATTTTTTTCCTGATTCCCTAATTTCCTTTCCCTGATTCCAAATCCAGGTCTATATATTACACTATATTGTCTGTCATTACTATATTTATTAACATGTAACGACAGTTGATTAATCATTGCAGATTATTTAAATAAATAGTAGAAACTGTTCAATATGTTACTACAGGTTGTGAAAAATTGAGCACCTAATGAATACCTACCTAGCAAGACATAACTAGGTAGAAGGAAGGAAGGAAGGAAGGAAGGAAGGAAGGAAGAAAGGAAGAAAATTTTACACCAGAAGCTTGCTATCTTCTGTAAACTAACAGACAAGAAATCTCCACACTAGAAATACAGACTACAGAATTGTTGAGAATTCAACAAATAAACTTTGTTGGAACTAGCGTATTATCAGACAAAAGTGTTGTCCAAAATTTCTCAGATATAACAATGATCCATAAAAATTTAAGAATGTTTTTAATAGATGTCATCATATTAAACACTCACACTCTACAAACTACACAGAATGAAAGGTCTTCAAAATATAAAGACATAGTGGAAGAGAGCACATCCAAATGGAAGAGAAGAAGGTATAGATCATCCTTGTCACCCTGTCTGCTTTGCAAGTTGTCTCAAGATGCTTTCAGTGTGCCTATAAAAGTTTAATGCCAATCAACACAGCACACTTAAAGGCTGCTGCTGTGAATATATATATATATTTATTTAGGGTCGAATTGCACAGTATAATAAGCATTCTGTTTACTCAAAACTAAACCCTATTCAAGAAACTAAAGCATTCATAATTCATAACAACATAACAACTTATTACCGAGCTGGCCACATGGCCTTAAAACAAAACATATCATTCAGTAAATAACATAACACTCAATACACAACATAGCACACAGCACATATCATTGCGTTCAGTATATGACATAGCTAGCGTGCTCCTCCATTCTTTGGGGGCCAAAATCTTTGGAGAGTGAGCAGCCAGCTCCTCCTCATTGGGGTACTATCCAAAATGTTGCTTGTACAATTGGGGGTCCCAGGCCAGGGGCTTCCCTAGCACAACACATCACAACACACTCCACCCCTAGGTCACAGTAGGGTGCAATCTCCTCAATCAAAATAGAATGTTCAAGTCCTAAAAGTCCTATTGGAAGTGTGTCCTTTCCACCCTACCACTGCAGGCTCCCATCTGGCACTCTCAGGCGCACACATGCTTGAATGAGCCAAAGGGTCCAAGTTCTAATACTATTCCAGCTCCCACTTCCAAGTCCTGAGGGGCAGCTCGCAGCAGAGGGGACTGCTTCATTCCAAGCTCTCCTTGTTCCTGCCTGGGTCCAGGCACAGCAGACTCCAGGGGCTCCTGCCCCCAGCTTCTGTCTCTGGCCCAAACCACCCCAACTCTGGGGCAGCTCATCCTCCCTCAGCCTCACACAGGGAGGAGGCTCTCGGGCCTGAGCTCTGGGCACCACACACTTCCAGGGCCCCTACCCCCTCAGGCACAATTTTGGGTGGGGCTACTCATTTGAGGGTGGAGTCCACTCAAGCTCTGACTCCAGCCATGGCCTTGGCTCTGAGAAGTTCAAAACAAACTTCTCCCCTCCCTCCTTTGTTGTTCCTATAGGGGCTTTAGGTACAAAAAAAAATAACACAATAACTGGGAAACAACAGACTACCCAGTCTCACTAAACCTCATACTTTCCTTTAGTCTGTACAGATCCTACCAACATCTACGAGAGGTATCCTGTCCTGCTATTAGCGGTCTCCTCTCCCTCAAGTTTCTGCCCTTTAGCAAGTTCCCCTCCTCCACTAAATAAGTTCTTGCTATCTAGTGAGTCCCCACTGCTGCTGCTGCTAGTTTTCTCAATGCTCCGAGCTCAACACTCTCTATAAATACAGTTCTACTCGGTACCTGACTGGCCCAGCACAGAAAGGCATGAGAGCCCACATATGTAGCTGGCTCTATGTGACTCAGCACCTGATGTGTTACAGCGGTGCAAAATATCTGGGAAAAAGAGAATGTTATGGCCATTGGTCCTGGAAAACTAAACTCCAAGAAATACTAACAGAAATCCACTTTGCTTACGCTTACAAGGAGATATGCTTACATTCCAATATTTTTGTTGAACTGCAAAAAAGCAGTTATTTTATCCACCTGTACAACCATCTGCAGAACATCAAGTATAAAGAATATTAGCAGGATAAAAACTTGTCCCACAACTATTTCCATCTGAACTCCCATCACAAAAGAGCAGAATGAGCCAATTGTGTTGGTATGTGATTCTAATCCCCACTACTGCAGGGAGGATGAGGATGGTGGATTACTTGAGCTCAGGAGTCCTTAGCTGCAGATTAAGCCCATTAAGTGTTAAGTATGGCAATGTTTATCACTTAAATTCACTGTTTTATATGGGTGTAGCTCATAGTGCCCCCAAAAAATGACATCAAAACTAACATCAAATCACTGAGCACAGATCACCATAACAAATATAACAATGATGAAAGTCTGAAGTATCGCAAAAATTACCAAAATGTAACATAGAAACATGATGTGAACGCAAGCTGTTGGAAAAATGGCGTCGGTCGAGAGACTTGCTCAAAGCAAGGTTGCCACAAGCCTTCAATTTGTAACACAATATCTGCAAAGCTCAATGAAATGAAGCATAGTAAAATGAGGTATGCCTCAAAGAGTAAAAAGAAAGAAAATCATTCTCTGTCATGAGATAGTAAAACAATTACTGTTCAGCTTGTTTCCAATATTACCGAGTTTATTATAGGCTGCTCATACAGTCATTATTTTGTTCTTACCTTTGAATGATGAATTCTTTTGCAGGATCAAATAGGTTACCATGTACTATCCATTCATCCACAGTCTGTAGGTATGGCCTTACAGTTTCAACCCAAAGAGAAAAAAGCAGGGAGACCTGGTAACATCAAATTTCATAGTTTAAATTTTCAGTTACAGAAAAACGTTATACGTTGAGGAAATACATATCCTAATCATTTCTGCAACTTGTTTTTAAAAAGTGACATATTTTGGCAAAGTTAAGGGAAAAAATGCAAGAAGTCTCAGAAAACTAAAACAAAGGAAAAAAATCCTTATTATTAATATCTGCCAGGGAAAATAACTTTTATCATTATCTGAATTAATATCTATCTTAACTTCCTCCTGAAACAACTGAGAGCCGAAATATTAACTTAGCAGAAATAATGTAACGAGAAAAGAAAGTGGCATTAATTTTTTTTAAATGTCAAGTTTTCTCCTCTGGTCTAGTATTTAAAGTGAAAGAGAAAAATCAAAATGATATACAGATGCAATAAAAAGACTGAGCTTCATAAGAAATCACCCACATCAACCTTGAAATTTTAATAAATGAGCCATGAGAGTTCTCTATGTGTTAAAAAAAAAAAAGGACTTTTTCAAAAAAAAATTAAAGACAACTGGAAGGACAGGTGGTCTATTAATGTGTAAGGCTGCACAGAATTTCCTGGAAATGCATCCTGAAGAATACATTTAGTATAGTCTAACAGATCCTCCTAATTAATAATGCACCACAGGGAGTTCCCTAAATTCTTGCCAACAGATTTTAAAGGAAATACTTTCCAGTGCTTGATATGGAATCACTTTAACACAGCTATCCTTGGCTACCTATTGTCTATGTTCATTCCTTTCCAAACTCCAATTTCAGATTCCTCCCAATACTTTCTCCACAGCTACAAACATGCTGTTGAACACCACTGGAGGAAGTTACAGTTTTGTGGAATGGATCCATTACAAATGTATGTTACCTAATCTCAACTAGGTCCTCACTGCTACAGGAGATCTTTTTAACTTTTCCCAATTGATTCAATACCCTGTGTTGCACAGCCTCTGTTCCAAACCTCTTCTCAAGGCACCCACACTATCCATCTCCTTCCTTCCTCAGAGCTGAGGATGACAGTCTCAGACTTCACTGCAGGGGGTAAAAAAGGGGCCACCCATTATGAACATCTTCTTGTTCTCAATTGTACATCTTAAATCTCCTCAACATCAGACTCCATTCTTTCCTCCTTTGTTACAGTCTTAGAGAAAGAAGCAACCCTTCTTGCCAGTGCCAATCCCTCTATTTTATGTGCTCTGGGTTCCAGCCCTTCATGTCTGCTTCGGGGGCTTGCCTTTTTGAATACCCCCATCTCATATTAACTTTCAGTCTTTATGAATTCACTAATTCCTTCCCTGATGTCTACAATTAGGCATGCTCAATGCTCAGAACTACCCCCTTAAAAAAAAACAACAACCTTTCTTTTGACTCTACTATCTCCTCAAGTTATCATCCCTCTGTCAGTCACTCAGCCAATTAAGAAGCATTTATTAAGTGCTTACTATTCAGGAGACACTGTGCAAAGCTATGGGAATGCAAGGCCAAACAGTCCTTCTGGTCATGGCACTCACACTCTAATGGGAAAGCGGACATGCAAACAATTATGAACATACCAGATATCTAGTGTAAACTAAAGGTAATCTTAGAGGGAAGGAATTGGAGGCCAGGAAGGAAGAGCGTCAGGAAAGGTCTCCTGCACTACGTGAGATCTGAGCTGAGTCCTGAAGGAAGCCAGGAAGCAGAAGTGAAGGAGAGCATTCTGGGCCAGGGGGACAATCAGTAAAAATGTATGGAATCAGGAGATGGAGTATCTGGCATGAAGAAAAGCAAGGAGCCCGGTGGAGCTGCAGTAGAGTGTGCAGAAGAGCGCCAAGTATGAGACCAGAAAGGTAAGAAAGGGTCAGGCTGTGAAGGGCTATAAATGCCAAACAAAGGATTCTATGCTTGACCCTGTACGTAAAAGGCAATCAATGGAGTTTCTGAGGAGGGAAAGATGAGTAACACCATCAGATCAACACTTTAGGAAAATCACTTTGGCAACTGAGGGGAGGAAATTCCCACCACCAGTGCAGATCAGAAACTACTCTACAACTTTTAGTCTTAAGAGAACTGACCTGAGGAAATTAAGGGACACAAAGTCAGAGAGTATCTGTTATCAGAGGGAGAATCTGAACCTAGGCTTTGCCAACACTAAGACCATCTCTCTATCTACTGCACCATGCCGCTTTTCTAACTCCAACTTAAATTCATTACCTTTCCCCCTAAATTCAAATTTCTTTCTAAATTTATATTTCTCTCAAGGGCACCACCATTCTTCCAGTCACTTAGGTTCACCTTGGTCATCCTTGACTCTTCACTCACTCAATTCCTATATCAAACCAGTTGCCAGGTCTTATCAACTCTACCTCTGCCTTTTCTCTACCCTCACCACCATCACCTTAGGTCAAGCCCTCATTACCTCTTGCCTGGAGTAGTGCAAGAGCTTACTAATTAGTCTTCTTGAGTCCATCACCCTCTCTATACTATGTTTCCCACAGCTGCTAAACCGATACCACTAAAACACAAGTTTAGCGGGTTAAATAGACAAGCAAGGTCTGACCATGTGACTTCCCTGATCAAAAATTTTCGGTGACTCCCTACTATCTCTATGATAAGATACAAACTCTTCTGTTTGACGTTAAAGTCCTCCAGTCATCTGGCTCTGGCCTATTTTCCATGTTGTTTATCCATCACTACCTGTCTCACACTCTATATTCCAACCAAGCCAACCCATTTGTTATTCCCTGTACACAACAGTCACGTACAAGTAAAAGCAGTGTAGCTGGTCAGTGTGTGTGGAAGGGAGTAAAACGTAAAAATACTCTCTAACCCTCACCTCAAGTGCCATCTCTTCTAAGAGGAATTTCCTGATTCTCCCTATTATTAGGGCTCCACCCTCATATATTATAATCATAACGTATACATGTTACATTTACTTCTCTGAATACATGTTGTTTTCCTATCCTGCAGAAGGTAATTATGAGGTAAGTATCATTTAATTTTTGTCTTTTTATTCCTAGCTCTGTGCGTGGCATGTAGTAGATGTTTGATAAATTTGTGATGAACAGAAGTTGTAAGTATTAGTCTAAGTAGTGCCTAAATCTGAGTGATATAACTAAAATTGAATTTCAATATGAATGATTTTTAAAACTAGAACATGCTTATTCTATCTTGCCATATATCTTACCACTTCATTGCTTAAGCCTAGAAGATCTTGTTTTTCATATAAGTATTGGAGGTAACGTTCAACAGGCTAAAGCCTAACATTAGCGTGCAGGGGTTGGCAAATGTTTTATATACAATAGAAACTAAAATACAATAAAATAGGTATGATTTAGGTATAATTTACCAAGTTAGTCCAGCACATAATTTGTGCTTAATCTAGGTTTACTCACTGAAAGTTAATAAACTTGGGAGGTGGTAGGCAGTGAAAGTGCATAAAAGAAGAAAAAGAAAATAAAGGAGAGTATCAATGAAACATAAAAAAAAGTTCAGAAGGTTAAATAGATTAGCAAAGTTTTGTTACTAAAAATATTAAATTTAATATATACTTAAATATCAAACTATGAAACAGAAGTTCACAATTTCACATAAAATTTTCTTTTCCATTCTTTACAGACCTAAGCATTCATGTTTTGTGCTGTTTGTTAAGTCAAAAAATTTCAGTTAAGTAAAAAAAAATCAAAAAGAAAAGACATCATCACCACTAAAAAGTGTTATGGTATTTTAGATTTCAAGGAACATCAACCAATCTTTCTCAATCCAAGACTGTATAGGCTAATAATGCTTAACATTACTCATAACGCATACTTTTCAAAAGAATTACCACTTTTACCTGAGTTATTCGGGTTACTCTGTTAATGCGAATCTACACTAAAATAAGCCCCAAACTATTTGGACCTTTAAAAATACTCCATAGGTTTACTATATCTTGGATATCTCCTTGTAGCTATAACTCAAATGACTAATGTATTCGTGATAAAGCCTTTTCCAGATGCTGTACTAAAATGCTAATGTAAATCATTAACACCCAGAACAAAATAGTGACAGGATTTTAAAGCCAAAAAAATTATGATAGCTCTTAGAGATGGACAGAACCTTAAAGATCATCTAATCTAAGCACTTGCTTTGCATATCAGGAAACTGAGGTCTAGAAATGTAAAGTGATTTACCCAAATTCACACAAATAGTTTGTGGCAGAATAGTTTGTGACAGTTTGCAGCAGGACCTCAAATCTTCTGACTCCCAGTCTAGTCCTAGAGCGCTTTCCACCACATTGTTGCCACTATCTTACCCGTAAATGCTATTAATAAGGTAAATATTATGGGTAAAATTATATTTATAAACTTTTGCTAGAACGAATGTTCAATTTTACTTTTACAAATTTTAGTCTCTAAACATTTTCTTTCATTTCTGCTTTTGCCAAAAGAACACACAGGCTTAAAAATGTTTAGGTTTTTAAATTTCATAGCACAGCTTCAGGTGTCATGTATGCCCCAGTAATTGTTAAATTCCTTCAATACTACAAGAGTCCTAATTTTATTGGTATGGGTACACCCCTCCAGCAATTCAGCTCATAGCCTTCCACACCTAAGTTTGAGAGTTCCTGTGGTCACTTTCTGTTGAACCTCTCTGAATGTACTAAGTTCACTCTTTTTTTTTTTGACAGACTTAATATTCCTTCACTTAGTCTGGGAACAAAACTTTATCTGGTTAACATAATCTGTAAAAGCTTGTACTCTTTGACAAAGCTTGTGGAATTCAAGGGCCACCTCCACACCACAATTTTGTCAGTCCACTTTAAGTGATTTAAAATAAACGTCAGTTCCACATACTGTTTGTTCAGAGGCTTCACCAACATTGTCATATTCCAGAATGGCTTTGTAAAGTGTGTTAAGGAGGTGAGAAGCTCGAACAACATTTCGAGTATCAGGTGGTACTTCTGCCACTCCAGTGCTAAAAACTTTGTGAAGAACCTTGAGTTGTACCAGTCGAGGTGATAATTTGTCTACCACTATTGAAAGAGTAACTGTTGTATCTGCAAAAATAAATCAAATAACAAAAAACCCTAAAATTATAAGATGAAGGCTATGCATGAAGTTTTTATAGTTTCAAATGTACAAATTAACCACAAAGCCAAAAAATATTTAAAAGTTACAAGTTATAATATCATAAGTAAAACCAAAGAATTATTTCAATACCTTTATTAATGACGCACTTCTCAATCTCACTAAGTTCTTCTTTGAAACTAATGAAATATTTATACAAGGCCCACATAAAAGCTTGGTAGGTTCTAAATGGAGGTTCAGTAGACTTCTTAGGTGTGGAAGTATTTCCATGTAATGTACTTTCTGAACTGTGCCCCATTACTTCATCAATAAACTTCTGTAGTCTAAACACAACTTGGCCATACGCTGCTATTTGCTCCAGCACCGATCTTAAACAGTTCTGCAAGAGTATTTCATAATTAAATTAGTCTCAAAACCAGAAAGCTGAAATTTCTACCTGGCAACATAAAAATTTGGTTGCTGCAATGTAAAATACTTAAAGTATGGTTTTAATTATAATTCAGAATATTTTTATAAAAGAAAATAAAGTTAGAATGAATACTCAAATTTCACATCCAAGGAAAAATACACAGAAAATACTCATTTTGTAATGCTATATTATAACAAATTATATTTTTTTACCTTTTTTAAAAAAACAGAGACATCATAGAGAGCTGGGTGTAACTTAAAGGGTATGTTATAGAGGTAATAAATTCTACTAGGATATATATAGCTTTTGGGTAAAACCAAGGTCTAGCAGTTTAAAGCATTACACTTAAGAGTTAATTTAAAGATCACTGAGTCCAACCCTCTCAATTTTTCAAGTGAAAATGTGAAACCTAGAAAGATTGGGAAATTCAAGACAATGAAGCAGGTATTTTGTCTCTTCTTTCCCTCTCTGCCCGAGCCACTTTTTCTACCCCTAAGGATTATTATAAATTATAGCTCATTTGTGTATTTAGTGCAAATAGGTCTTACCAAAGTATTTCCTGTATAACCTGTGTTTCAGGGTAAAGGTTCTGTCATATGGCACATACAGTAGACCACTACTACACAAATGCTGAATCTATATATGAAATATATAATTTGCCTTAACATTTCTGTGAGCCAGAAAGGAAGAAAACCTAACTTCCTTTAATAACATTCTCAGTTTACACATTAAGACACTCAGGCACCAGGAAAATTATATCAATTAATAAAGTCACAACAAACAAACAATCACTTCCGATTTTTACCTGTTGACATAGCTCACAAAAATCTCTTAAAACTAAGGACTTTAAACCAATAAAAGGAAGGAAAAGCTTATTTACTAATAACTTACATGTGTCAAGTGAGTTACTACAATGTTATTTCTCACAGTAACTTTCCCATCATTCAACTGAAATATGAAAAGTTTTTTTACCCCTGAAAGTAACCTGTGATAAAAAAAAAAAGATGTTAATACACTTAAAATCTAGAAAAAAAGTTCTTTCACAGGAATATCTGAAAAGTTTCCATAAAAGGATCTGAGGTTTAAAAAAGGTAAATTCTTTTAAAAATGGAAAATGAAATCAAATATATCAAATGTACACATTTGATTCCAATAAGGTTTTTAACCATAAAAATTAAAGCATTTCAATCATAAAGTCTTCTGACTCAAGAGAAACATCTATAGTATTTTATTTTTCAAAATTTGACAGTGAAAGCCTTTTACAGTCATTTCTTCCCAAACTTAATGTCAGCTTGAAAATGTTAATGAAGCCTGAACATAGTATTAATACTGCAGAGTATAATTTCCATTTTTGCTTGTATATAGTCTGATTTCTTAAGAAATCCAATTTCTTTCCATATGGAGGCCTGTAGCCACATGCCAATTTATATGATTACTCTCAAACTAATTAAGATAACCATGCTTATGTTTTCTTCAAATTTTATTAGATACCTCTAGTCTTCCATTATCTGTTTCTAGGTATCTGCATTATCTTCTATTTCCACTTTGAAATGATATGGTGTTAAAGCTGCCATTGTACCTAATTTCTGACCTGCATTTGTAATACCCTCAAAATATTACTCTTTAACAAACTAAATTTCAAGTTTTCCACTACTAAATTCTCTTATGCCACGTTATTTTGGATATTTAGTACAATAGAGATAGTGAAGTATAGTGGATAGAATACAGATTTAGAATTAAGAAAGAACTAAGCTCAAATCCATCTCTGACACCTATTAACTTTGTGATTTTGGACAAAGCAATTAACTTCTATGTGCCTCAGATAAATCCCCAGGATTTACCTAGCTAGAGAGATGATTCAGCTCCTGCTCCTTATACTGTATAAATTATAATTATTTGCATATTTAGTGCAAATGGGTCTTACCAAAGTGTTTCTCGAATAACCTGTGTTTCAGTAACAAAGGTTCTGTCATCTGGCACATACAATGGATCACTACTGTACAAGTGTTGATCCCTAAAAAAGATCATAAACATCTGTTATCAACATAAAATGTTTCTTTTAAAACAAAATAAGGTAGGAATCATTTTTTCACTTTGAATATGTCTCTTATATTTTATGAGCCACCTAGTGGTAACAGCCAGTGGACAAAAAGAAAGTAAACAGTGAGAATTATAATTTTAATACATTCCCAGAATCATAATCATAAGCCAATAAGTACACTTTTAGAAAAGATATTCAGTCATTTCAAAAGTCATAATGATTATTTTTCCTTATACTCAAAAGAAATAATAATATATTCTACTCAGCTATTTTAAAAAAAAAAAACTTCATTTTATCTTTATTGCTTTTTCCTTCCTTCAAAACAAAAACTTCATTCTCATTCTAAGATTTTGGAATAAATTAATACAAAACATTGTGAAGAAGGGGCCCACCTTCCTCACGGCCGCCAGCAACAACTGCACTTTTATTTTTACAGTCATTCTGACCACAGTGCCTGGCACTTAGCACAGTACCTGAGACACAGTAGGTGCTTAGTACATTTTTCTTGATTGGTCTATAAGGTAAAATAAGCCAATAAAACAATATACATATTGAATTGTAAAAGATAAATCATGAGAATCCAAAACTGAAGTCAAATTTCTGAAATAATTCAACCAAGCATAAATTATAGAAGAGTACTGTGTTTGTACAGCAAAACAGCTCAATTAAAATTCAAAGGAGATGAACAAGAACTACCCAATTGAAAGTTACTTCTGACCTTATTTTTAATACCATTTTTATTATCTTACCAGACAGAAGATAAATTGGAGTGTAAATGCAAACTATGGGAGAAACGTGAGGGTCTGGCTGTCCAATACTGAAGGACAACGTGCTGTTCCAACCAGCTTCGTGCATCTGGTTCACCAGCTGGAAAGATATTTGAAAGCTGAGTTTTCTATAACAGCCACTACACTATCATTTAAATGTACAATAAATGGTTTCTTGTAAGAATAGTAACTGATGGACAGTAAAGCAGTTTATATCATATGAGCCTCAAAACATGTCAGGTAGTTACGACAGGTATTATTATACTTGTTTTTACCAATAAGGAAACTGAGGCTCAGAGAGGTTAAATGACTTGCCATTGTTCACAAAGCTAAAAGTGTCAGAGGCAGGATATGAGCTCAGGTGTTCTTGACTCTAAGTTTAGCATTATTCATACACTATACCCCAACTTCTAAAAACAAGTCATGCTATATAGTTAAGGATCCCAAATGTTAAATCTAGTGCTTTTTCTCATTTCTCATCCCACCTGACTGCTCTGTAGCTTTTCACACTGTTTAACCGCTCTTCCTCCCTAACCTTCTTCTTCCTTGGCTTAACAGTGCCTGGTCCTGGTTCTCCTTCTGCCTGTCTGAAAGCTCCTTCTCTATAGCCTCTGCTGGATCATCCTCTTCCTCCTGTTCACTAGGGGTATCCTGGGTCCTCTTTTGTTCTCTCTGGATATTCTCTCTCTTCATGATTTAACACAGGCTTCACACCCATCAGTAAGTTAGGAGGATGTCTACCCCAAGCATGTGAAGACTTTTCCAAGCAGAATGGGCAGATGAGAACAACTTGTTCCAATGGCCATGAAGGCGGCTGAAGCAGGCGCTGTGGAGCACTTAGAGCCTGGTCAGGCATCAAAGGTCATCCACTGCATCCTGTGTCCTAACTCTTTTTCTGTCACTGGACTTCAAGGATTCAGGAAGAGAGAGTGAGGCTGACGACTGAGCAACTTGGCCTCACTTAAATCCAATCGAGAAGCAAGTCAAGACATCACCCTGTGGGGGCGGAGCCAAGATGGTGGCTGGAAAGCAGGGACTAGTGTAAGCTCCCTGCCAGGTGCCTCCAAAAACCTATAAAAAATGGCTCTGAACTAATTCTAGAACTGCAGAACCCACAAAATAGCATACGGAAGCAGGGCTCTGGCCCAGGACAGTCTGGATGGTCTCTGGGTAAGGTTTATCCCGCATGGAGCTGGGAGCAGAGGGGAGTGGAGCTGAGCCCAGCGTGGACGGACCAGACCAGGAGCCGGGCAGAGCGTGCCCTAGTGCCCTAAATCAGTGAGCTGCGGCAGTTACCAGACTTCTCAACCCACAAACAACAAGGACAACAGAGTAGGTTAGTGGGAGAAGCTGTGGGGGACTGGGATAGAGTTTGCAGTTAGGCCACTGCCCCAGGAGCAGCAGAGGTGGGGCAGCTGCAGAACTACAGCTGCAGTTGCTTCTGGCCCAAGGCCCACCTGATGGGAAGAATTAAGTGGCTGATAAGAGCAGAAGTGAAGAGCATGCTGAAGATCTAAGTCCAATCTGGGTTGGGGGTTCTTGGGGAAGGAGGAGTGCTGGTGTAGCAGAGCTGGCATATACCCCCAGGCTTGGAACATAGAACTCTTTAGTCTACAAGCAGTCATACCCCACTGAAAAACTTAAGGGTCAAGTGAGTTGGCTGGGAACATGGCCAGGCAGCAAAAATGCACCCAGATTCAGTCTCAGACTCTGGAATCCTTCTTCGGTGACAAAGAAGAGAAAACACACAGTTAGAAGAAGTCAAAAAAGTCAAAGAGCCTACAACAAAGGCCTCCAAGAAAAACATGAACTGTTCTCAGGCCAATGAAGAGCTCAAAAAGGATTTGGAAAAGCAAGTTAGAGAAGTAGAGGAAAAACTGGGAAAAGAAATGAGAAGGATGAGAGAAAACCATGAAAAGCAAGTCAATGACTTGCTAAAGGAGACCCAAAAAAAAAAATACTGAAAAATATAC
>CM053622.1:495151346-495181695 GCA_028646595.1 Phalanger gymnotis | reverse complement strand
TGAGTGGGAAGGCAAGAGGGGAGAGAATTTGGAACTCAAAGTTTTAAAAAACAGATATTCAGAAACAAAAACAAAAAAGTTTTTGCATGCAACTAGAAAATAAGATACACAGGCAATGAGGCATAGAAATTTATCTTGCCCTACAAGAAAGGAAGGGAAAAGGGGATGGAAGGGTAGTGGGGTGACAGATGAGAGAGCAGACTGGGGAACAGGGCAACCAGAATACATGCCATCTTGGAGTGGGGGAGAGGGTAGAAATGGGGAGAAAATTTGTAATTCAAACTCCTGTGAAAATCAACGCTGAAAACGAAACACATTAAATAATAAATAATAAAAAAAGGACTGGAAGGGAAAAAAAAAAGACATCACCCTGTGATGTCACTGGTCCTCTTTGAAAACAAAAGATGAACAACAACTCTCACAGGTTCAGCTATCATCTTGTTGTAGACAGCTTCCAATCTGCATACTCAGCCCTAACCTCTTACCTGAATTCCCACATTACCAAATGCCTGAATATCTCCACCTGCATGTCCCACAAGCATATCGAATTCAACATGTTCAAAACATAACTCATTACATTTCTCCCAAAAAACTACCCTTCTTCCAAACTACCCTATTTCTGTGGACAATGCTTCCAATTACTCAGCGTTCACAAACCTTGAAGTCACCCTTAACTATTCCCTCTCCTTCAACTCCCATATCTAATTAATTACGCAGTTTTTATAATCTGACCTGCTATAAAATATTTTATATCTCTCTCTTGTCCTCCCTTTATATAGATTAGCTCAGACCCTCATCTCTCATGTGGACTACAGCAACACCTCTGAATGGTCCCTCATGTCTCCCTTCTCTCTTCCTCTTCAATCCATCTCCGTGTAAGGAGAAATACATAAAACAGACATAATCATGTCACTGCCTTCCATTCAAAAACCTTCAGTTGTACCCTATTTCCTCTAGAATAAAATACCAACTCCTCAGGCTAGCACTTGAAGCCTTCCACAATCTGGTTCCTGCCTAACCTTCTAGTTTTATTTTCTTTTCTGATTTTCTTTTACACACTCCCTATTCCAATCAAAAATAGCCTGCTAGTTGGTCCTCATACATAACATTCTACCTCACACCTTCGTGACTTTGCACAAATGGTCTCCCACGTCTGGAAAAGGTCCTTCCTCACATTCATCTCTCGATTCCAAACTTTCTTCAAAGCACACCTTGGATGCCATCTCCTTTCCTGATCCCTCCAGTTACTATCTTTCCATCTCTCTTCAAATTACTTTGAATTTACTTATTTGTATACTAGATTGCATCACTCTAGTAGAGTGTAAGCTCCTTGAGGCTTGAGACTATTTTGGTTTTGTCTTTGTATCCCCAGTACCTAGTATAATGTCTTGCACATAGCAAGTATAAAAAAAATTTATTGAACTGAATCAAATGTTACATAGCTTAATATATGAGTGTGATGAAATACAAAATTCAATGAAATGTAATTAACCAGAACTAAAAAGATTCAATCAACAAATATGCAAATAGTACCTATTGTGCTCATGGTACCAGATGGGACAAAAAGAATAAGACATTGTCCTTGCCCTCACGGATTACGAAGTCCAGTATGAGAAAACTATGAAATATTAAAAGGTACCTCTAAATAAAAAGGCCATAAATTCTCAACAGTTAACTGGAAAAAATTTAATTGCAATATTTTTTCTATGAAAACTGATTGTCAACCCCCCCACCCAAGTGCTCATCTTTTTAGTTTCCTCTTTCTATTAATTTCACCAATTTACTACCACCACTGCTCCCACAACCACAATCATCTTTCAACCAAGAATGACATTTGCAAGATCTTGATCAAGACCTCACGCTTCTCACAATAATGTCCATACAACTCCAGCTATAGTTCTCTAGAGATGAGTTTCAGACGCATTAAGTCTACAGAAGCCTCCTTGAGTGTATTCTCATAATAGCAACATCAGGCTTCTATGAAGCTTGTCACAGGTGAAAGCTCCGCATGAATTACCTCTTTACTAAACCAGTGATTGTTTAAGTCAAGGACAGCCTTTTTTGCAGCTTCTTCATGGTGAAACTTTACATATACATTTCCCACAAGATGATCCCCAAGGTTGTCACAAATATTCATCTCAACTTCACCATACTCTTCTTCCATTTGTGTAAAAACTTCCTCAAAAAATTGACCATCGTGTTCTTGCACTTCAATCCTCACTGTACAATGTAGGCCATCAACCATCTGTGTACTTTTTGGGGGGTTGTGAATCAAGATGGTCTGGTTAAAGGTTGGTTGATTGCACAACTGAGAATATCTGTCTCCATGATGACAAGCTCGAATTTTGAAATAAAATGAGCAGGAACAGTTGACTTTGTCTTTTTTGTGCGCCAAAAATGGAGTGGTAAAATGGTGGGAGTCATAGGATCACAGGGTGAGAGCTAGGACCTCCAGAAGCCATCTAGGCCAACTTCATCTTACAGATGACTAAACTGAAGTTCAAAGATGTGAAGTGACTTGCCAAAGATTATACAGGTAAAGCCAGGATTCAAACCTAGGTCTTCTGAGTCCAAATTCAGTACTCTTTATACTGAACTGCTGCCTCAAATGGAAAACCAGAGTTCTACTGGGTTTTAAACTCAGGACCTTCTGCATGTAAGGCAGATTTGTTAATGACTCTACAGAGTCAGTTATACAGGCTGAAACACCTGACCCATCTGTGGCCCTCTGTTCTACCTCCATCTTAATCAAAGTCTAAATCCTATCATTTTTACCTCCACTAGAGGTAACCATCCCTTCCCATCTTTCCATCACCATCACTACAGTGCACTCTACTTTTATCTACCTATATTGCTGAAATATCTCTCTACCTTGTTTCCTGCCCTCCAGTCTCTTCCATCTCCAATCTATTCTATACAATGGTTCAAGATTAATCTTACTATAACCAAAATATCTCTGACATAATCGATGTTTCCATGTGTTTTGCTTAACTGTATTCCTTTGTTACAAAGCAAAGATCCAAGGGTGGAGAAAGGGGAGACATCGAGAAGTGAAAGCACTGTAAAAAAAAAAATTAGTAAAATATTTTTAAAAGATTTTTTTTAAAAAAATCTCTTCTCATTTGCTCTGATCCTGTCTATTATCTACCTCCCCTAAATCCATTAAGACAGGTTTCATAGACCTTGCATAATTTGGAGCCAACTTACATTTCTATAGTTTTCTCCCCCATTATCCCCTTTCACCAACATGCTAAACTCTATGGATGTGTTAATATGCCTTTCATTCTTGGTGCCCATGTGCGTGCACTTCCTTCCACTTAGCATGCCTCTCCCCAGCCTCAAAAACTGTTTATTTCGAGATATAGCTTAAATGTTCTCTTATATTGAGACTTCTGGATAAAAAAAAAAAAAACTTCTTTGATCCCTCTTAGTTAGAAACAACTCTTCTTCTAAACTACCATAGCATTTTGTGCCTTTCTTACTGAACTTTCACACTGAACTTTTCTTTCTCCTATTAGCCTATAAGCTCCAAGAGATCAGGGACCATATTTTATTCTCACTTCAATCTACCATGGTGCCTAGCACATATTCAACAAATACTTTCTGAATGAATGCTGAAAAGAATCTCAAAAATTTTCCAATCCAACCTAGAAAGGCTAATAAAAATGGAAATACTAGGAGTAAACAAACTTCAATTCTAGTGCCATTAACTAGTTGTGTGACTTTGGCTAAGACATTAGGCTTGCTCTCTAGGCTTTACCTTCCTCATCTATAAAATGAGTGAGTTGGAAAAAATGGTTTCTTAGAGACACTTCAGCTTAAAAGTGATATGATTCTATGACAAGTTAAAGAAGAAATTGGACCAATTTTCTTTTTGCTTAAATCAGAATGAATTCATCCTTAAATTTTGTGCCTTCCCCCATGAAACCTAAAGGAAAATTTATATATTTATAAAAAATACATATTTATTTAAAAAATCAAAGAACCCAAATGTCATGTAAACATTCCTTTTTAATATTAATTATGCAGTGCTGCTTTTAAGTCACATATAATTAAAGGTCTCTTAATGGCTTAAAGGAGCTTTTGAAAATGTGAGGAAATATATGACCTTGAGATACATTAGCCAAATTTTAAAGTTCAATATTTTCTTAGGTAACCTCTCTACTTGCAATGCCATTTCCAACTTTACACTACCTTTCCAACTGACATGAGGTACTATTTTCTTATTTTGATCTTGTTCTTCTAATGGTGTTCTATCCACCTGAATCCCAGAGTCTTCTCTACTAAGAGGCTGTTGATCATCATCATCTTCACTTTCTTCAGACCAATTCTATCAAATAAGTTAACAGAGCTTACTTTTAGTAAACAGTAAGAAAACTAGAGCTACTTAAACAAAAGTGAACTAGTTTGAGAATATATCAAAAGAAGAACTATGTTAATAATGTTGCTTCTTTCTCAAAGTTCATAAAATTAAATTTGACAACGGCCAGAGACTTTTCATATCAAGTGGAGAACCACTTTTTTTGGTGGCAATATTTCTACCAAGTTATTAACTACAAAAAAGGTTTCTCGGATAAGATGGCTAGCTTAACTTTTAACCTACTCAAACTCCAAGTTACTTATTATTTGGGTGTGAACTTTGCAAATCTTACTATTTATGCAGTGGTATGATAAGAAGACTTCTGCTTCTGTTGAGAGCAGAACTCCCCCACCCCCCAAAAGGGAAGGGTGGCTTCTCAAAAACCTTTTTTTGGAAAGAGTCAGGATATAAATAAGTAAGCAAAACAACCAACCCGCTGCAGTAGGTTACACCGGGGAAGAATTATGTCTGTATGCTTGGCAAGTGTTGAAGTATTTAACAGCAAAACTGCTATAACTTACTGGTGTATCTGCATCTGGACCCAGTTCAATTTCTTCACCTTCCATCAAGTATTTTCCCCAGTCAAATTCTTCTTTCTTTTCTAAGATACAACACAGTTTTACTTATTATTAACCTTCTCAGAAAAGACCTAAAACTACAGAAAAAAGAAATCACACAAATTTCAAAGTAACTTAGATTAAGAAATGCAAAATCCAGGAATGAAGACTTTCAATAAACAAATACAAAAAAAAATCCCGCTCAATTCTATAGCTTCTAATTTACATTGTAATTTTTATATCTTCAAAACACATTTCACATGTGAAATTAATTTCCATTTCATACAATATTTGAACTTTCACAAAAGTCTTCTTCTAATGCTATATTAAATCTTCATGTAACTTACCCACTTCTTTTTCTCTTGGCTTTTCCACATAATTGGTGTTTGAAGGAGAATCAGAAAGACACAAAAGGAGTGACAGTATTGCATAATGTGTATCTGTCTTTAAAACAAGTAAAGTGAGTAAGATGTGTTATTAAAGCATACCTTTAAAATCTAAATTCCAGTTTAAGTGAATAAAAACTCAACCTCTGAT
This sequence comes from Phalanger gymnotis, assembly GCA_028646595.1. NCBI lineage: Eukaryota > Metazoa > Chordata > Mammalia > Diprotodontia > Phalangeridae > Phalanger > Phalanger gymnotis. The sequence goes on along the minus strand of CM053622.1, from coordinate 495,176,241 downwards.
GGTTATATAATATTCTTTTCCAAGGTTATTTTTCTAAGATAACATTAACCTGGATAATATTATAACTACCACCTTCTAAATATGGATTCTCAGATTTGAGAGCTGGAAGGGAACTAATTGGCCATTTAATCCAAGCAATAACTGATAAAAAAAAATTCCATTTGAAAGATATACAATAAATGGTCATGGAACTTTTGATTCAAGATCTTCAACAAGGAAGAACCTACTTCCTGAGACAGAGCTCATTCTTCTTTAGGGTAACTCTAATTGTCAGTACATGATTACTAATAGTAAGCCTTTATCTGCTACTGCAACTGCTACTCACTGTTTATAGTTCCTATGATTAGTAACTTCTATTGCTTCAAATGTTGGTGAAAACTTGAGGTTTTGTATTATGATTAACCTTTGAATTATGGTTTGTTATTCTTTTTTTTTAGCCAAAATTTACACTGTTATCCATACTTCATACTATCGGTAAATTTTAGGCACATTAATTATTCCTATTTTACAGGTAGAGAAAAGTGATGCTCACAGATGATTAAGAAATTTGACCAAAGTTACAAAAAGCAGGGCCACTGCTGAAACAGTTTGGATTCCAAATCAAATTAGCTTCCTACTACATTATGTTGTCCCAGTTCACAACGTCCTTTTAATAACTTCATCTCATAGTTACTTGAGGGCTACCATATCCCAAATCACACAGCAAGTAGATAATTTAAATAGGTTTGAATCTCTCCCAGTGTGTAATGACAACTAAATAACAGAAAGGAACTTCTTTCTTAGGGTTCAAAATGACAGCAATGCATACCGGTATCTCTTTCTCAACTGTACCTTATGTACTCACCCTGCTTCCTAAAAGGATTTCAATTTGCTTCTAGAGTGGAGAAGAAACATCCTGGTCTCTCCTCTAGGTATCCTATTCCCAAGGTGAGAAATAGTTAAGGATTATTAAAATAGTAGCTAAGGGAAATGCAGTGGATATATTTTACCTAGATTTTAGCAAAGCTTTTGATTATCTTGTATTATTCTTATGAAGAGGATAGATATCTATTAGGGAATAATAAAATCCAATGAATTGAGAAATGGTTAGATGGCTGGACTCAAAGAGGCCATTTGTTAGTTATTCAATGTCAACATTTGAGGAGGTCTTCAGTGGAATATTCCAGGAATCTGTGCTTGAACTGCTATCATTCTTAGCCACAACTCAGATAAAGGTATAGGATATGCTCATCAAATTTATTGATAACACCAAGCCAAAGAGAAAGGTACTACAGTGGACAGCAGAGTCAGGATACAAAACGATCATGACAGGCTAGATTACTTAGCTGAAGCAACAAGATGAGGTTCAAGAGGGATATATCTTGTCTTTCATTTAATCATTTAAAAAAAAAATCACCTCCACAAGTATAAGATTGGGGAGGCATAGCTAGACAGCAACTATTCTGAAAAACTCACTATGAATCAGTAGCATGATAAAGCAGCCAAGAAAAATTATGGAGGTCTTGGGCTACAATCAGAGAACCATCTTCCAGAAATATAGAGATATCGGTCCTATTATACTATGCCTTTGTTAGACCTTTTTTGGAGGTCTCCTCTGGAGACCACTTCTAAACCTCTAATGATCAGAGTGCCATGGGTTAAGAAAGAATGCCCAGAGAAAGGCAAAAAGGCCTTGAATCTGTGTTATAGAAGGAGAAATGTGTGAAATTACAAAAAAGAAAATTTAGGCTTAATGTCAATAAAAACTTCGTAACAATTAGAGCCGTGCCAAAATGGAATGTAGTGCCTTGAAAAATGGCATGTTCCCCCTCCTTTGAGGGTTTCAAGCAGGGCCTGGACAACAAGTTGTTCAGTATGTTATAATGGAAATTGCTTTTCATATATATATGGCTTGGACTAAATGATTGCTGTGGTCTCCTCCAACTCTCAAATTCTGTGATTCTGTGAAAGCCAACCAGATGCCATCGAGTAATTTCAACATATATTTTAAAGCTATCTAGACAATGTTATTGGCTTCTTCCAGGCTCTGAACTCTGTTTCTGACAGTAAGCAAATGACTGGCCAAATAAAATATTTGTTTTCATCACAAGCATAAACTGTACTGAGTGTAACAGAAATACCTGAGTCAATTCACATGTGAATAATAATAACCTCACATTTATGTAGTATTTCAAGGTTTACAAAGTACTTTCCTTGCAACAAGAAAAGCAAAATGAGGAAACAGACATTCAGAAAAGGAAAGTGATTTGCCCAAGGTCACAGATAATAAAAAGAGCTGACTCAAATCCAAGTCTTCTGATTCCAAATCCAGCATTCTTTCCCAACAGCACACTGCTATAATCAGTTAACTAATCAAATTGAAAACTAGAGGCTGAGCTCTCTTATGTGTAATGTATTTAGAATACCATGAAGGCTTAAAGGCTAATATTAACGAGATGAAGATAATCAGAATGGAATTTTAAAAATAATATACCTTTGGTGACTTAGTACTTGGAAGTGAAGCATGTAGAAACTCTTGAGTTAATTTCTTCCAACTGGCAGCTTTGCTGAGATCTGAATGAATGATGAGCTTCTCATAAATTCTAAAATAACAAAAGATAACTGATATTTCAAAAGAAATGTATTAACAAAAGGATTTAGGCTGAATGTACATACATGTTCTCCATTCTTAATCAGGTAGTTTATCAAAGTATATTGGGGACTCTAGATTCTCAAAGACAAGGCCAAGAGATTCAAGATATAAAGTACCAGACTAACAAGAGACTGTATTTGTCATCCAAGGCTCATCTTAACAAAGTTCAGAAAAGCTTATCACCAGAAGACTGATTGCAATATAATGACTGAGACATGAAGACAGTACCCACAGATCCCTAAAGTACTGGAACACACACACACACACACACACACACACACACACACGCAGTGACTTACCCCTCTATCGTCCTCTCTACTTTATGACTGCTTACATCTAGGAAACGATGAAACCTAAATGAAAGAAAGTCATTTACTCATGGCAATTTTATCATATCTGCATAAAGCATCTAGCTGAAACATAAATTTAGAAGCAAAATATAAACATTTGGCACCATTTCCCCTCAATGGAATGGAATCTGTATTATATCCTTTTGGCCAGGGGTTGGGAAACTACAGCCAATGTCTATTTCTGTAAGCCCAACCAGCCAAGCTAAGAGTGGTTTTTACATTTTTAATACAGTTTTATTGTATTTAAAAAGGTAAAAATCATTCTTAGTTCAGTGGCTATGCAAAACCAGGCAGCAGGAAGAGATGATCCTCTGACTGATTTGTTCATCTTTGCTTTAGGCAGCAGGGAATCACCGAAGGTTCTTGCCTATGGAAGTGATATGGTCAGAGGAAGATTATTTTCACAACTATGTGAAGAATGCACTAAAAAGGAAAGAAATTAGAAGGAGACCAACTTGGAAGCTATCACAATCACAAAGTTGTCAGGTAATAAAGACCTGATATATGGGGATAGTAACATGGAGAAAATAAGGGCTACAAGAGGGAAAACATACATGATTTGGCAATTGATTAAATGGAGGGAAGGTACAGATCACCATGTTCTCTCTGCTCACAAAGCTACTAATTCAAGCTCTACCCTAGAAGGTAAAGAAATGAATTAAAGATTACTCCAAGTTTTCAGGACTGGGAAGATAATACTGTCACCATGAGAAATAGTGAAACTAAGAGGAAAAGCAGGTTTATAGAGAAAGATGGTGCATCCAGTTTTGAAAATACTGAGTTTAAGGAACCAGTAGGTCATTCAGGTGATGTATCCATCAGATTGCTGGAGATGGAAAACTGGAGCCCCAAGGAAAAATTATGACTGAATATATAGAATTGGCAATCACCTGCATTTTGTTTGACTATTCATGACCGCATCTGGGTCTTTCTTGGCAAAGATACTACAGTGGTTTACTATTTCCTCCTCCAGTTCTTTTTACAAATGGAGAAACTAAGGCAAATAGGGTGAAGTGATTTGCCCAGGGTCACACAGCTAGGAAGTATCTGAGGCTAGATCTAAACTCAGAAAGATGAATCTACCTGACTCTAGGACTGGCACTCTATCCACTGTGCTACCTAGTTGCCTTATCATCTGCATAGAAAAATTATATTTATTGAACCCTTTGGAGTAAATTAAATCACCAAGGGAGAGAACACAGAGGAAAAATAAGAGAGCATAGAATATTTACAATTAATAACAAATAATAACTATATTACATTATAATAATATAAAAATAATAACTACCATTTATATAGTGCCTACTATGTGCCAGGCACTGTGCTAAGTGCTTTCACTTTATTTAGAATAGGGGAGCAAAACTAAGACTGCTCAGACGTTGGGGTAGCAAAAAAGAGTCCAAGGCTAGGTAAGCTAATTCAATAAGCATTTATTAAAGGAAGAGGAAAAAGATCTATCCCACTTTATTCTTTTTCACTTAAACCCTCTTGTGAGAAATACAGATATCCTCTGATTACACAAAAGATTACTGTCATTTTGGAGAGACATCCAGATTGAGTGACTGCTACAGTCTTCATAAATTTTTCCACACAAGACAGAACTGGGATGTGAACAAAGAGACAGACACAGGGATAAGCAGATGAAACCTGGGCTGGGGATGCTACCTACTAAAATCTGTGGGACAATGGAAAGTGGAGGAAGGTGAAGGATAGTCATAAAGATTTATTCTTTTGTTTGCCATTTCCTTTGAACCAGTGCTGGAAGGAGATGTGTCAGTTTTTACAACTTTAATATAAAGAGGTTGGACTAGAAGGTCCTTTAAATTTCTCTTTTTTATGGCAAAAGCACTGCATCCTCCCCTGAAGTCCTCTCTAATGCGCTGTGGTGGCATGAAAGTAACCTTGGGTTCTCTAAGGCAATGCCAGAAAGGCGAAACTCTGTCAGGCCCTAGCAAGTAGAAAAGACTTTAAATTTGGACCAAGTGATTGCTTACATGTCTGTTTCCCAAAGACCAGTCTAGCTTAGTTTGGAGAAGCTCTTTACCAGGTTGGCGACAAAATGATACAATTTTTCACTCTGTCAAGTCTATAAGACCATTTACAACTTATAAAGAAATGGTAAATTCTATCAGGTAGGACATACACTCATGAAATTACAGACCTTTCAGGCACTTAACAATAAAACACGGGAAAATGGGTCTTCTGTTTGTTTCTTTTTAAGGCCTTTGGGCAGCTGGAAGAAAATATTCTTTTACTATTATATTAACAACTAATTATTAAGTTGGGATTCAGGATTTTCTCCTTTATTTCCTTAAGGCTCAGCTCCTGTAAAAAAAAAAGTCTCTGATGGATGAGATTGCCCCTAGTTGTCTAGCTCTAAAGGTACATGCTCTTCAATCTTGGGCAGCATCCCACCCAACTAGGAGACCACACTTCTGTTTAGAGTATAAACAGAATCCAGTCTGGGAGAGTTTTTACCTTGGGAAAAGGAGCCCCTGTCCTTGTGCTCCTCTATTAGAATTTATGGTGACTCAGCTCACGAAGGAGAAAACCTACCAGAGTGGTCTGGAGATGTATTCCCGTCTAGATTGCTGGAGGCGGCTGAGTGTCATGATCAAACTATGTTCTCAGCAGGAAGAGCTGAAAACTTCTAGCCCACCACCTCATTAAATGTCTACCAATCAGGATTGATTTTCACTTGTCAGGAGCATTCCCTTTCAAAAAAGTATTTAAGGTCTTTCAGACTTGCCATGAGTTTATTTTTGGTTACCAAGAGAAATCACTTACCATCAATTTATTGCCAGCTAGCCTAATAAATTGATTATTAATTACCCAGAAACTCTATCTCTTGGTTTTTTTATTCATCACACAGCAAAATAAGGGCTTTACCATCCAATAAGAAAAGAAGAGGGAAAATTCAAGATTTTAGCAGCTGAGAGGGAAGGGACTTCTCTAAGAGGGGCATTCAGTCACCTTATTTCTGGATGGCCATTCATTTATGTCAGAGGTCAGCCTATAATTAGATAAAAGCCAATTTCTTTGGGCTATGTCATTTTAAATCCTATTTCTCCAACATAAAATATTTCAAACTTTGTATTGTTTTAAGTTACTACAGTCTACTTTGTCATTTTAAAACTTTAAATTTTTTTACTGTCAGTATAGAGCATAATGCCTGCCTTCCTCTATTCACATATGGAATCATACCCTCACCTGCAGATGCTTTGTCCAAAGGAATATAAATTTTGATCCCTGAAACCTCAAAAGATATCAGGGGTTTACAGGCTAGATTTCTTTAAGGCCCATGCCTTAAACCCAAATCACTCCAGCTCTCATTGATTGGCCAACAATAGATCCTAGACCATGCACTTGGTCATTGTTTGGGTCCTGATGGCTCTGAAAGAGTGTAAATAGCAATTGTTCCTGTTTTGGTCAGAAACCCGAGGGTCTTCCCTTGCCATATAGATTTTTTTTCGACTAGGTAAAAGTGGCCATTCTTTGCCTCATTTCTTACCTAGCCTTAATCACTGAATGGGCATTGTTGCAGACAAACTGAGACCTAGAAAAGACCTTACTTACACCAAGGTTTTCCACTGCATCTGGGGCTATCTCCATTTGTCTTGACTTGTATCTTGCCACTGGACATAGATGGCTCAAGAGGAGAGAGTGAGGCTGGAGACACTGCCCAACCCTGCCTCACTTAAAACCAATTCACCATGACATCATCTTCCTGTCATTGGTCCTTTTTGATGTAATGATGCTAACTAAAACATAGGACTCGGAATAAAATCTAACAGCTTATGAGAAAACATTCTTGAAAGCTTCTATTCTTAAACGTTAATTTAAATCGCTATTTTCCTTTACTAGTAACTGTTTAACAAAAGTTCCTATTTCAATATTAACATCTTATTGAAAAGAAGATTGAATTAGGTGACTTTTAATGTTCAGTCTATGTTTCCAAAGTGAGCCCAGTTAAGAAGATTTTATCTTAATTCTAGTTACCAAGTCTATAAAACAAGCTGGCACACAATTTGGCATTTTATCTCTTATACTGTATCCTAATTGTTTCATGTAAATATCTTGTCTCCCCCTCAAAATAGTAACTTCCTCAAGTGCAGAGAGTCTACATTGCACTTTTGTACCTATCACATAGCTTTGTAGGCTATAGGTACAAAATAGGGACTTGATAAATACCTGATAGTTCCTTATCTTCCTAATTATGGTTCAAATATCATTTCCTCTACAAAGTCTTTCTTAAATAGATAAAATCATTCAACTTTTACTGAACTTGCCCAGTGCACCATTTCTCCTCAAACATAACAAGGAACCCATAAGATAGTAATTAGTAACAGTAATAGCTAACATTTACATAGCGCTTACTAAGAAAAAATGGCTATGTTTGCTAAACCTCATGGTCTTCGAACGCTGAGGTTCATGAAGAGTGGACTAATTCCCCAATAACATCTGCTTGATTAGTTCGGAATGGTATTTACTCCATGCATAACCGGTTTTGAGTCGAAAAAATTTAAGGAAAGCTACAGAGTTATCTGCAAATTAGTGGCAAAAGGAAAATGGTTGGAGGAGAAAAGGATACTTCAGATGCAGTGTAATAGAGAACACTAAGGAATAAGATCTATCTTTGCTGCAAAAAACCTGTGTAGCCTTGGGACAAGTCACCACCACTTTCGGTTTCTTTAATTGTAAAGTAAGACTCAGAATACACTTGCCTAGCTTGCCTCACCGGGTAGTTTTGAGGACTAAATGGGAAGACGGATGTAAAACACTCTTTTAAAAGTTTAAAATACTATTCAAGGATGGGCCGTCACTATTATCAACGATTGTTTTGTTTGGCCGTTGCTTTCCTGGTTAACCCCGTCTGGGCAGGGGCTGTACAAGGTCGATAAAGACCCCTTTACCCCTTGCCCCTGGAGCTCGGGTTACTCTACCATCGTGGGATCGTTCAGGAAAAGTACCGACACCGACGAGGACACAAAAATAAACACCCAACCCAGGGAATGAACTTTTCTAGAGGAAACTGAGCCCCGCAGGTGCCCGAAGAGGCCACCTTGAAAGGAATCCGCCCAGTGAGTCCCGCGGCTCTCTCCGACCCGTGCCCAGTCCCTCTTCTTAGCCTACGGAGAGGGGGAGGCCGGGATCGGACTACGATCCTGGACCGCACTGGCTGCGAGGAGCAGGGGGGACTATGGTGGCCCGGAAGGGCCAATAGAGATCGGGGCGCCAGCAGGAGGGCAAATCCGGGGAAGAGTCTGAAAGATGCTCAGAGCCGAGCTTCCGTACCTGCCTGCGCGTATGGTGGCCCGGAAGGTTAGCGGAAAGAGCCAAAGGCCGGGGTGAGGGGGCGGGGAAGGGGAATGAAGACGGGGTAAAAAGGCTCGGTCTCCGGCACGGAACCGGTTGCTGACCTGAAATTGCTCCAGGCGAAGTGCAGGGCCAGCTGGAAGTTGTTGTCCGCCTCGTCCTGGAGGCCGCTCACGCGCCGGATCAGCTCGCGCACGTCCCGGTCCTGCTGTTTGTCCAGCCGGCTCCAGGGCGGCGCGGCCCCGGCCATCGGGCCCCGCCCCCGGGCTTCGCAGGAATTGACCGAAGGAGAGAACGGAGATCTCTTTATCCTCCGGGGAGGAGCGTCCCCGGAATCCGAGGCTCCCGCGGGTTCTGTTTGTGTCTGGCGGGGCTGCTGACGGCTCTCGCGAGAATCTCCCCAGCCCGTAGAGCTCGCAGAGGGAAGTGGGGAGTGAGTGCGCGTGCGCCGAAGATCTGGCTGGGCTGGTACCCGGCGTGGCTGGATCCCTGAGAGAAACAGTGGAACATGGGGAAAGGAGGCTCCCTTGGGACACGGATTGGGAAAGAGTCTTAGATACCATCCAGTTCGGGAGTTCTCAACGTGGGGTCCGTGAACTTGCTTTTTACAAAATATTTTGATTACTCTATAGCAGTATCATCGGTGATGGTGATGATGATTTGTTTTAAAACATTCTGAGAAGGGGTCCAAGACGTGAAAAGAGGTTTCATACCGCCGATATAGACTAACTCCCTAGTTTAAGAGAAGGTAAAGAGTTATTCCTAGACTCCTCTTACTCATTTATTTTTGAAACCTCTCTCTACATCTGCAAGTGGTGTTTTGAGATAAAAGATGGATAAAGAATTCCAAAGACAGTCCCCGACGTCTGTGAGCCTGCAGGAGGAGATGTGGAGCTCTTTGTTTCATTGTGGTTTTGGAAATTTGTTCCCTTAAAAAGCCTCCCTGTGGCCATTTTTCTGTGTGAATTTCTGGAGGGATAAAAGAGCCGGGTGGTCTAGTTTAATGCCTTCCAAGAATCTAGTAGAATGCCCTATACAAATAAATGTAGTTAATGTTGACTAAAAGTATGATTGTCTTGATTACGGATTCAGGACTTTCTCTAATTCTATTCTTTTCTGTAGTAGGGATATGAGGCTGTTTATACACATGCACATACACATGTACACACACATATATAAAATAAAAATTATATATATATGTATATTTAAACACACACATACATTTCGAGTCTGACTCTGTGACCCCATTTGAGGTTTTCTTGGCAAAGACACTGGAGTGGTTTACCATTTCCTTTTCTACCTCATTTTATAAATGAGGGACTGAGCCACGAATAGGGTTAAGTGACTTGCCCAATATCACACAGCTAGTAAGTGTCAGAGGCCAGATTTCAACTCAGGAAGATTAATCTTGACTCCAAGCTGGGCACTCTACTGCAGACTCTCAGCTGATTATATACACATACACACATATGTATATTCTTGTGTATGTTTATATATGTGTATATGTATAAATATATAGGTTATAAGACAATTTATGAATATATTATATATTTTATCTATTATAGGAGATAGCTCTCTAGGAATAAGGCAGGTAAGGAATACTTAAGAAAATTTTGGTGATATGAAAAAAGACATAAAGCATTAAAAGAAAAATAGTGGGTGACAGGTGTTATAAAGAGAAGATTAAAGGGAAAGAAAGGCTAAAAGCCAGTGATCAGGGTCTGAATGAGGGGAAGAAAGGAGAAGCCATAGAATGGAATCAGACAGCTACAGTTTAGATCACTAGTGTCGTTAATATTGCTTCTCTTTCATCACTTCTTCTATTGTTCTTGTTTAGCTGACTAGTCATGTCTGACTGTGACACCTTTTGGAGTTTTCTTGGCAAAGATACTGGAGTGGTTTGGCATTTCCTTCTACAGCTCATTTTATAGATGAAGAAAATGAGGCAAATAAGGTTAAATGATTTGCCCAGGGTCACACAGCTAGTAAGTGTAAATGTCTGAGGCCATATTTGAACTCAGGTCCTCCTGACTCCAGCCCCTCTAGCACTCTATCCTCTGAACTACCTAGCCACCCTCTTCTGGAGGATGGGGGGTCGGCACATAGAATTTAAAATAGAAGAGGATATAATGGAAGTAAAGAGCCATCCTTCATCCTCTGGCCTGGAGTACTATGCTTTAGCAGCCTTCTGCTTTAACTCCTATGTTCCCTTTTAACCCCTGGGGAATTCCTCCTGAAACATTCCACCTCAGGCCATCCCAGCTTCCTTTAAAGTATTGTCTTCTTCCATTAGAATATAAGCTCCATTGAATGAAGGGACTTTTTCTTTTCGCATGTATTTGTATCCCCACCACTTAGCATAGTATCTGGCATTTCGGAGGCACTTAATGAATGCTTGTTGATTTGACCATTAAGTAATGATAACCATAAATGTAAATTGAATGAACTTACCCATTAGTAGAGGAAAGCATAATGGAATAGAAAGTTAAATCCAACAATAGGTCTTTTCCAAAAAAAAAAATATAAAGATTCATACAGATAAAATGAGAAACTATAGCAGAATTCATTATGCTTCAAGTGAACTCAGAACATCAGAGATGACAATCATGATGTTAGATATGGCAATGTTAATAAGAGTCAGATAAGGTACTGACAAAAGAGAGAAACAGAGGAACTACATTAAGCTTAAAGGCACCATACACAAGTAAATGTTATCAATACTTAATATAGCATAGCATTTAAGGTCTTAAAGGAAAAGTTAATTGAGTTACTGGAATAAATAGAAAACAAAATTATGGTTGTACCCCTTCCAAACCAAAATAAATCTAACAAGATAAAGAAGAGAGAGAAATACTTATATTTGAATAGAACCTCAGTATGATTACATATGATTGGCCTCCAGTAATTATTGAATGGGAATAGAAAGGAGCATATATATATATATCTCAGTAGCGCAGAGCACCTTTACAAAAACAAAAATGTGCTAGAGCATGAAACCTCATAAATCCATAAAACTTAAACATATATTTTACTAAACATAACACAAAAAAATTATGATAAATAGCATTTGAAGAAAGTACTCTGATTCAAATGGAAACTAAATAATTTCGTTCTAAAAAATTGGTAGGTCAAAGAGCTAATCATAGAAGCGAAGATTAATTTCACAAAGAAAATGACATAATAAACCAAATGAGATACATCCAAAGCAGTTCTTAAAGGAAAATTGATATCTATAAACACTTTCGTCAAATAAAGGGAAAGAGCAGGCCATTGCATTACATTGGGTATGCAACTAGAAAAAGAACAAATTAAAAAAAACTAAATTTAAAATGGAAATTCTGAAGATTAATGTTAGAAACATACTTAGTCTAGGAATAAATAGTACTCATTGGAAGACCAGGAAGGTTTTAATTATATCTTACATTTATTCCTCCTGAGTAAATGGGTACATCCCCTGAATGGAATACAGGAGAAAGTACAAGGAACTCAGACAAGTGCCAGTCCTTTTATTGACTCCCAATTTGAATCTCTTGCCAGGCTCTTCATTAGCCAGATGTAACACCCCTGACTGTCTACATCATGCCCTCCTCAAATGGCTCGTCAAGCACGCATACAGGCCTCTGACTTTTCACCCAACCAGAAGCTGCCTAGATCACAGCTCTGATTAGAAGCAGTCACCTGATTTATATTCTGCTAAAGCTGGGGGGTAAGGAGGAGATACTTTCAACTCTGTGGAAACAAAACTGCTCCCACCATTTCTCACATTAAGAAGAGATTAACAAAATTGAAATCAAAACAATACCATTAAATTGATAAAATTAAAGTATTCTCAATATCTATCTTTGTTGAATATGTTCCTGCTATGGCTAAGTAAATGACCTTTTGTTAACTATTGAATTATCAACAAATGTCTCATTTTGTTCAAATGTCAAATCTTAACTGCCAGGAGGTTTGGTGTGAGTCAGGCCCAGCCCAGAACAACCTACCTGTATGTTATCAACAAAACCCTAGAGAAAGAAAAATTTCTTAAAAAATAATTACAGAATGTATAAAATAACTTGATGTCTATCCATCAATATACACACAGGATTTATGTTTATTCCCCCTTCTGTCAAGCCTCAATTGGTTTTTCTGAGGAATAAACCCTGTAAATGTCATGCTGTATAAGCTGAGGGAGATGTGACTCTTAATTAACTGAGAAAATGCTGAGCATAACATTTCATATGATTCTGAGAGTTGTAAGGAAACTATTGGAGAACACACTTTAGAAAAGGACTTTAAGATAGGCAGTCTTGAGAAGCAAATGGGAATTCTTGAATGGCTCCTGGACTCTCAGAGTTACTGACATGTAGGGGAAGCTAGTTCCCCAAAAGGTCCCTTACATTTCTGCATTTGAAACCCTAGAGAATCCAACAGTGAAATCAATCTCTTCCTTTGGTTTAGCTGAGTTGTATTATTTCACTCCCAGAGTTCTTTTACTATTGTGCATTCTTTGGTCTATTCTAGTCTGTATGATTTCCCTGGCTTCTGTTACTGGTTTACTGGAGTAAATGGGTTTACTCACCAGAGAAGTCCAGGTCACTCAGAAACAGCTTCCCCAGTGGCCTAGCCATACCAGATCTTAAATTGTATTATAAAGTAGCAGTCATCAAAACTACTTGGTACTGTCTAAGAAATAGAGTGGTGGATCAATGGAATAGGTTAGGTACACAAGACACAATAGTAACTGACTATAGTAATCTACTGTTTGATAAACCCAAAGACTCCAGCTTCTGGGATAAGAACTCACTATTCAACAAAAACTGCTGGGAAAACGGGACAATGGTATGGCTGAAACTAGGCCTAGACCAACATCTTACATCCTATACAAAGACAAAGTCAAAATGGTACATGTTTAGAGGCTGATACTATAAGCAAACTAAGAGAGCAAGGAATAATTTATCTGTCAGACTTATGGAGAAGGGAAGAATTTATGACCAAAGAGATAGAGACCATTATGAAATGTAAAATGGGTGATTTTGATTATATTCAATTGAAAAGTTTTTGCACAAGGCCATTGCAGCCAAGATTAGAAAGGAAGCAGAAAGCTGGGAAACAATTTTTACAGCCAGTATCTCTGACAAAGTCCTCATTTATAGAATATATAGAGAACTGAGTCAAACATAAGAACATAAGTCATTCCCTAATTGATAAATGGTTAAAGATATGAACAGACAATTTTCAGATGAAGAAATTAAAGCTATCTATAGTCATATGAAAAAATTCACTAAATCACTATTGATTAGAGAAATGCAAATCAAAACAACTCTGAGGTACCACATCATACCTAACAGATTGGCTAACATGACAAAACAAGAAAATGATAAATGTTGGAGAAGATGTGGGAAAATTGGAACACTAATGCATTGTTGCTGAAGTTGTGACCTTATCAACCATTCAGGAGAGAAATTTGGAACTATGCCCAAAGGGTTATAAAACTGTGCATACCCTTTGACCCAGCAATACCACTTTTAGGGCTGCATCCCAAAGAGATCATAAAAAAAGGGAAAAAGACCCACATGTACAAGAATATTTATAGCAGCTCCTTTTGTGGTGGCCAAGAATTGGACACTGAGGGGAGGCCCATCAATTGGGGAATGACTGAACAAGTCATGGTATATGAATGTAATGGAATACTGTTGAGCTATAAGAAATGATGAGCAGGAGGCCTTCAGAAAAACCTGGAAAGACCTATATGAACTGATGCTGAGTGAAGTGAGCAGAACCAGGAGAACTTTGTGCACAGTAACAGAAACATTATGTGATGACTAACTTTGATAGATTAAGTTCTTCTCAGCAATGCAAAGATCTAAGACAACTCCAAAAGATTCATGATAGAAAATGATTATCCACATCCAAAGAAAGAACTATTGAGTCTGAATGAAGATCGGAGCATACTATTTGCTCTTCCTTTTTTTGTTGTTTTGTTTCTTCTTTCTTGTGGTTCCTCCCATTGGTTCTAATTCTTTACAACCACAACTAATGTGAAAATATGATTAATATAAATGCACATGTAGAGCTTATATCAGATTGCATGCCGTCTTGGGGAGGTAGGGAGGAAAGGGGAGAAAACGGGAGAAAATTTAGAACTCAAAATCTTATGGAAGTGAATGCTGAAAACTAAAAATTAATTGATTAATTACAAATTAAAAAAAAAGAAGAAATAGATTTCCCAATTGTTGTAAGCTTGACTTTAAAGCCAGCACCCTCTTATTTCATGTTCGATATTGAGAAATGAGTCACTGAATAAGGGAGCTTTACTTTACCCAAACACAGCAGGGATATACAGCAAAGTTACAGTGGCACTCAGCTCTTCTGTCTTCCTTCATCTCCATCTAGAAACTTGAAATATATTTGATTAGTATGTTGTCATCAGGATATGGCTTCTCCAGTGGTCTCAAGCAGCCACCAAGTTGGAGAGGCATCCACTACAGGCATCTGGTCCCGTTTATGCTCCTAGGCTAGGAAGCTGCATTAGGGAAGCTGGGGCAAATCAGGTTTTGTGGGGGGAAGAAGTCCGGGAAGTCTCACCCAGAAAATGCTGGTCTTATCAGAAAAAAATGCCTTTTGTATGCCTATAGAGAATATTCCTTCTTTCCCTCTTCCCTTTGATGCCTGTTGATCCTTATGCTAAGTGGAATGGGGGCTTGAAGGAAGTTCAGAAGGAAACACAGGCAAGCAGGACAGTTATGAAAGCAGTGTGGAATTACTATATCTTTTTTTTTTAAAGCTTGTGGTATGAAATGGAAATTGAAACTTCAATATAATCCTCTTGCAAATAATCATGACCTAGATATAAAACATCACGTCATAAACAAATTTGAGGAGAGATCTTTCACAACTATAGATAGGAAAAGAGTTCTTGACCAAAGGATGGAGAATACCACAGGACCAAATGGTCCTGATTAAATAATTAAATTCTGATTAAATAAACTTTTAAATTTTTAACAGTATTTTTTCTAATTATATAGAAAGACAATTTTTGACATTCATTTTTAAAAGATTTTTGAGTTCCAAATTTTTTTTCTCCTTCCCCACCCCCAAGATGGCAAACAATTTGACATGGGTTATATATATGCATTGATTAAATAAATTGAAAAGG
This sequence comes from Phalanger gymnotis, assembly GCA_028646595.1. NCBI lineage: Eukaryota > Metazoa > Chordata > Mammalia > Diprotodontia > Phalangeridae > Phalanger > Phalanger gymnotis. Next base: position 495,160,802 of record CM053622.1, on the reverse strand, counting down.
TTTTGCACTAGTGAAATCAATGCAATTCAAATTAGAAGGGAAATAATTAACTCGAAAAAAATTTTTTTTAAGTTTCTCATTCCAAGCCACCAAAACCCAAACAATGAGCCATTGAGGCTTGGGCTAGGGGCTGCTATTGGCCTTTCAATGAAAGCCAGAGTGGTTTGCATTTCTAGAAAGAGTCAAGTAGCTCCATCTGAAACACAGTGGATTGGTCCAGAGAATCATTGTACTCCTTTAAAACCAATTTTTTTTAAAGCCTGTTTTTTCAGAGCTACATTTCAAGAAATCATAAATGAAAACTGCACAAGACAAAAAGTAAATCGTCCCAGTTTTTAGAAAAAAAAAACAGCCCTCAAGCTCCAAAATATCTTATAGAATATAAGCAACCAAAAATTATATTCCTTCAGACACAGCACCCACATGTGAGGATATGGCGCCCCAAATGGAGAGAAGGACCACATGTGGCAAGGGGCTGTAGTTGTCTGTGGCTGCAGGGGAGGCAGAATAGTCATGTCCAATTTCATCTTCCACCACCCTTCACCAAGAGAGACTTCCTTCCTGCCAAGTGCTTTTTATCGGAGCTAGTTCTGGGGGTCTACAAACCCTCAGTTCTTCCAAGGTGGCATGATCCAAGGAAAGGTGTGGTCACTGCTCTCTTGGCCTGTGGTCTGATCTGTGAGTGGCCACAAACATTAGTATCTACCCTTGAACCATGATAAGGGCCCCTATACCCCACCAATAAAATGTAGATAATAATAGCACCTACCTCCCAGGGTTGACTGAATCGGCAGGGGCTACTGAATCAGCTGTGGCTGTCAGAGCTCTGCTTGAAGAGGTACAAGGCAAGACATATAAGATGAACACACCATCACCCCAGTATCTTTAAACAAACCTTACCTCAAATAATTTTCTCAGCTTCTGTCAAAGCTCACTCTACTTTGCACCTGGCCAGGGAGTATCTTGATCCATGGAGCCTTTTCTCAGTCCTCATCCTTCTTGACATCTCGGCAGCCTTTGATTCAGATGACCACCTTCTTCTTCATACTCTCTTCTCTCCAGGTTTCTGTATCCTGGCTCTCCTACATATCTGACTGGTGCTTTCCAGTCCTTTTAACTGGACCTTCATGTAGATCAAGCCTGCTAACTATGGGTGTTCCCCAAGTCTCTGTCCTGGGTCTTCTCTTCCTTCTATACCATTTCACTGAGTGGTTTCTTCAATTCCCTTAGATCAAATTGTCAAATCTATGGTGATAATTCTCAGATCCAATCATCCAGTGCTAATATCTCTCCTAACCTGCATACTCCACTGGAGATCTCAAACTGAATATCACATATACATCTTAAACTCAACATGACCAAAACCAAACTCATTATCTTTCCATCCAAATCTTCCTCAATTCCTAATGTATACAAAAATGTTGATAGTGGCATTTTTTCTTGTAGCAAAGAACTGAAAAGTAAGAGAGTGGGTGACCTTTAGTGGGGGAATGGCTGCACATATTATGGCCTTTGAATGTAATGGACTACATTGCATCATAAGAAATTTTAGAAGCGACAGTCAGAAAAACCTTGGAGTACTTGTATGAACTGATGCAGCATGAAATGAGCAAAATAAGAACAATTTATAGACTGATTATGACATTGTCAAGAAAAATATCCTTAAAAGAATTAAAGACTTTAATCATGACAAACAAGACTCTTAGGGAGCAATGATGAAGCAGGATCCCAACTTCTTGTCAAAGAGATGATCTTCTAGAGGTACAGATATGTCCAACAGGCAGATTTGCTTTGCTTGACTATACTTATTTGTTAAAAGGGAAGGTTGGGTTTTTTTTGGTAGGGAACAGAAAGGGAGGCTAGTAATAGTGATAAAAAAAAAAGAAAAGTGAAGAATATTAGGGTCAAGGAAGCATTTGTATTAAATGCACAAAAGAGAGTAGAAGGAAGTCAAAAGGGAATCAGACAAGTAGAACCTTGTTTTTGAACTAATGTGCTGAATTTATTATGTACATGTATAATCCTGTTTGTCAAGATCAGAATAATAATAAAAATTTTATAAAGAGCTAACATCCTGGGAATACCCACTAGAGGACTAAGAAAGAATAGGCCTTTGGATTGCAACCTGAAATCTAGATGGATGCCTTCCTGTGGTTTTGTCATTTTGGGTAATATGAAATGGAATCGTGCTTCCTAATTAAGTCATTTAATCAGAAGAAGCAGCTTGATTTTCATTAAATATCCCATTAAAATAATGCATTAAACTTCTTTAGCTTTTCTTTCTTAATCAGGGAAATAGATCTCGAAACAGAAAAATAATCTACATTGCACAAGTGGGACCTGATTAACAAATTAAAATTTTATGTCAAATAGCACATTCATTCATTCAACAAATATTTACTAAGCTCTTACAGTGTGTAAAGCACTGCAACACAGTTTAGATAAGACCCAGTCTCTGTTTTCATGGAATTTACAACCTAGTGGGGGAAAAGATGAAAATAATAATAATATACAATATTCCATGATTAATGTGTCAGAGCGAGACAAAGTATTATCTGAGATGCAAAGGAGAAGAGATCAGGGAAAGCTTCATGAAGAGATGGAATCTGAATTTAATTTTAAAAGGTGAGTAATAATTCATCAGACAATGTGAAGAAGGGAGGGGAACTCAGAATCTTGCAAAAATGAATGTCGAAAACTATCTTTGCATGTAATTGGAAAAAAATACTATTAAGTTCAAAAAAAAGGAAGAAAACTAAGAAAATCCATAAGGAAATGCCCTAGGAATCTCACAGCCAAAATCCAGAGCTTCCAGGTCAATTTTTTCCCCACTACTTCAAGTACCCTGAAAAAACTTGAAATATCAAAGAACCAAAGTTAGGATCATATAAGACCCAACAGCTTCTATTAGATAGGAGTGGAGAACTTGGAATACAATATTTTAAAAGGAAAAAAATATGGGCTTACAAAGAATTACATTCTGCAAAGGTGAATATAATCCTACATGGGGAAAAATAGATGTTTAATTTTAAAATATTATAGATATTTATAAAAATATTTAATTTAAAAATAGATATTTAATGGAATAGAGGACTTTTAAGTATTTCTGACAGTAAGACCAAACCTAAGTAGCAACCATGAAATGCAAGCACAGGTGTCAAAGGAACCTAGAAAAACAAATTTATTTGACCAATTGAGAAGGGTTATGCAATTTATGCTGTGCTAACATTCAAATAAAGGAAGAAGGAACAAATGTCCTTTCAGAACATTAATGTTCTCAAAAAGTTTTAACGGAGTTGAATCAGGAAAACAGAGAGCTTAGGTGTGGATTGATTTTGTTCTGAGAGATTCAAAAGGGAAAGAAAAGGGAGAGTGACAGTAGTAGAAAGGAGGAACAGGGGATGGAACCAATTGTCTTAATTGGTTATTCATGAAGAATATAAAAATATAGAGGAATGGGTGGGGAATTGGGCATCTGATGAAACTTATCTGAAATGAACAAAAAATGAGTACACACATATACACAGAGTTGGGTATAGAAATACAACAAACTCAACTTGAAACAAGTGAAAATGAAGTTAAAGAGGAGAATATCAGGGATAAAATAGTTACCAGCATGCATGTGCGCACGCGCATGCGCACGCGTGCGCACACACACGCACACACACAAAACAACAAACAATTGCCTGATCCTGAAGGTTAGCTTAAAAGGAAAAGAAAGGAAAGCAATAGAATCTAATGAGGTTCCCATAGTTTTGGGAACGACTGAACAAGCTGTGGTATATGAATGGAATGGAATGTTACTGTGCCATAAGAAATGATCGTAGACATAATTTCAGAGAATCTTGAGAACATGAACTAATGTACAGTGAAGTAAACAGAATCAGGAGAACAATTTACATAAGAATAACAACACTATGTGGAAAATCATGTTGAAAGACTTAAGATCTCTGATCAAAGCAATGACCAGCCATGTCTGCAGAAGGCCTATGATGAAGCATTTTACCCATTTCGTCACAGGGAGGTGATGAATTCAAGGTACAGAAAAAGACATTTATTTTCAAATATGGTTACTGTGTGATTTGTCTTGCTTAACTATACGTTTTTTTTATACAGAAGTTTGTGGTTTTTTTTTTCCTTTTGTTTTTAACTAAATGCCAGGTATAAATATACATTACCCAGGGCTTCCCAAAGACTTTAGACAGTTTGGGAGCTACATCCTAAAAAGCTAGATCATTGTCCTCACCTAGAGAAGATCCAGGAAAACCTCTAAAATGAAGTTGAGGTAGAGTTTCTGTCTAGGTTTCCCAAAATGTGGGTAACAGGATCTCCAACTTCTTTACAGACATTCAATGTATTATATGGGTATTGGGTATGGGAAAGCCTTTATTCTACTACCTCAGAAAATGCAAAGATGCCAAAGACTCAGAGGATGCTATAAACAAATTGAGAAGCATAAAACACCAAAGAGATACATAAGACTCACTAGGATCACCTTCTCCCAAAGGTATGCACACGTTTGCTGAACAAACAATTCCTTGTGTCTGGTCTACACTGTCTGAGCAAATGATAGCAAGAAAGGAGTTAGCCAAGGTCTGGATCTTGTCTCCACTTTGGCCCTTCAGCTGCAGGGTAATTCTCTTTTACCGGGTTTCACTAGGAGTCATGTTATTAAGGAAAGTTGCCTCCTTCTAGGAGGCCGGTGCCCAAATGATCAAACTCAGGAACTCTCAAATTTGGGATTGAAGATGAGGCGACAACTAAGTCCAGAAAAGTCCACTCTCTTCTCTCAGGTAACATGCAAGCACACTGCAGGAACTCTATCAGTGTCCTAGCTGTTGCAGATTCTTGAGCACTGAAAGTCCATTCTTAAGAACTTTAGTCTTTAAACTATGCCCTAAAAAAAGAACTAAGAAGGCAAAAGATGTCAAGGAACTGGGAGCCCAGGGCACTTGAGTAAACACAGAGTCACCCTGTATTTCTCCTGCAGGTTGCCAGTTTCTACTCCTGAGTATCAGGACAGAAATGCCCTTCCCTTTCCCTTATGTATATTGTACTCCAGTTTGGAAGTCCAAGAATGAGAGAGAGAGGAAACCATAGAAAAAGAGCAGAGCTGTTTCATAGCTCGTTTTTTTTTATAGATTATAGGGAAAAGACTGCCCCTCCAACAAGAGTCTTTCCCCTCTTGACTCTCTGTCCTCAATCATCTTGGAGGCAGTCCTAATTTGTGAAACTCCATGTCCTCTCAGCAAGGTGCCAAAGAACCAGGGTATACATTTACCTCCATGGAAGGCTTTTTTTTTAACATTCATTTTTAAATTTTCTATTCCAAATTCTCTCCTTCTCTACCAATCCTCCCCCACTGACTGAAAAGGTAAATAATATGTATACATGTGAAGTCATGCAAAACATATTACCCATATTACCCATGTTGCAAAAAAAAACCCAACAAAAATAAAGAAAGTGAAAATAAATATGCTTCAATCTATGCTTAAGAGTTCATCCTCTGGAGGTGGATAGCATTTTTCATCACAAATAAAGTTATCCTTTCAACTTCTTAAATTGATCAGGCATTCACCTGATCAGTGCACTTACACCTTTTCCCAAGAACTTTATAGATAAAGAAGAGAGAAATAGGACAATAGCTGAAAGGGGTGACAGGGAAGGCTTTTTATGATTGGGACGACCTGAAAATCTTTGTAGGGAAGTGGAAAGGAGCTTGAAATAGATGCTATTAAATATTAAGAAATCTTGTACAAATTGTATCTAAACTTGCCTGTAGTTTTTCACAGAACAACTTTCCTCTGTAAATGGGATTTGTCTCCTCAATGAATCTCTTTTGAAGAAAAATTGCTGCTAACGTTTTGTCCTTTAACCACCATTTAGGCTTTTGAGTTACCTTCTTATTACTGGTAGATTCACATACATCTTTATTTTGATGTATTTCTAAAACATCTGTACTTTATATAATCATTTTATTTAAAAAACTCAACAAATACGAAAAATACCCAGATTGTTCTCCCTAATGTTCTCTTTTGTAGTATACAGTTTTTCCTCTGGTCATACTGATGAAAAGTAACCTCATTTAAAAATCTGCCTACATTAGTGGGCCATCCAAAAGACAAAGGGGACACCATTTACAAAGATGGTAACAAGAAAAAATCAATGTCTAGGAACTAGGGTTTTAAATTACACAGCTGTATGGTTTTCATATACACACCACTAGAGGCCATCATACGCCCTCATAAATATGGCACAAACCTTCTAACATTACTATCTAGCACTGTAATAAGATGTTTCCTAAATGATACCATGGTGGCTTCAGCAATTCAAAACCGTGTTCTTCTTTTTTCACTTGTTAAGAATATATGCCACTGCTTTCCCCATTCATCTTACAATTAGCAAACAGCAAGCTGTTAACACTATTGCTTCAATCAATTGCCTTCAAGGAAATATTGAGTTAAAATGCATCTTCTTGAATTCATTTCCATTGACCAAACTGTATCACTGTCTAATGTTGAGTAGCCTAAGGATTTTGGTGTGTGAGAACTTTCTTTTCTGGGTCTTCAGACCCACTAGATGCTATGAAAATGAGAGGCTGCAGCAACTGCAAGTTGCCAGGCCCTCTTCACAGGGATCACTTTGCTGGAGTGAGCTAAATGCAGGGTTGATGGGTGGGAGTGGGGGTATCATGGGAGAAACAATATCCCACTTCTCTTTCCAGAGTTCTTAGGCTAGTAAGTTTGTTTGTTGCCAGCAGTTGGTAGGCCGTTAGTGTTGGTGGCAGTGAGAATGGTAGATCCCTTCTCTGGGGGTCCTTCCCTGGATGAGGACTATAAGGATCATGCTAAAGCCAAGGCTAGTGTCTGGGGACAGGCAGGTGCTGCTACTCCCTGGGGTCTTAGGATCATCTGCCCATCTTTGGCTTTTGCTCAGTGGGTGGAATAGGCTTTGGTGGTGGCAGGAATATTTATCTTGTTTTCCACAACGGTTGCCTCCCTCCATCCAGTGATGGCTGCTTGGGTCAGACTGAAAGCAGAGCTAGTGGTCTGAAGAGTGTTAGAATTCCCAGTTCTTATGTACAACGTCCGGGGCTATATCCACCTATCTGAGAAGAGGTACTGGTTGAGTAGTGGTAGGGATTTGATGTATGGTACATAGTACCCCATCTTTTCTTTAGGGTACCTTGCTGCTCTAGGTAGGCTGACTTGTCTGCCCCATTGATGGCAATTGGTGTTGGTGGTGGAGGGCATAGCCAACTCTTTCTCCACAAGTATTGCCCTTGATGGCAACAAGAATCAGACAGGAAGCAAGGCTGGTGACCTCAGGAGGTGTGGCTATTCCTAAGGCTCTTTGGTGTAGCAACCACATGTGGCCTTCTAGGTCCTTGAGTGCAGCCTTTTGACTGAGTCCAAATTTTATAGAACAAATCCTTCTATCAAGGGGATTTGTTCTGTAAAGTCTGGATTCAGTCAAAGGGCTACACTTAAGGACCTAGAGGGCTGCATGTGGCCTCCAGGCCACAGCTTCCCCACCCCTAGTAGAGTCTACCACCTTCCTCTGAAGGGAGGTGGTAGAGGTAGCTGTCTGACCTGCTTGAGGGATGTGGAAGAGTTAGAAGTAGGTATAGAAACCCAAAAGAGTCCTTGTGATGGGTAAAGGGGGAGATGATAGATTTAGTAACCCACTCTGTGGGCCATAAGGAGTGAAGAGAGAATTGTCCAGTCTCTTGAGGAAGCTTCTTTGCTGATTCACAGCCAACACTGATTCTCATTTGGATTTTCCAACAAAGTTGAAGGAAGGGATTTCTTTTTCCTCTCCCTGAGAGGCTGAGTCTACTGGAATTTGGAATTAGGTGCTTACTGCTAATGGGAGGTGATTTCTTCAACTGCAGTATTACCAGCAGAAACATTCTGCCACTGAAAGGCTAAAGTTTAAACATAGTCCTAGCTTGCCAGCAGATCTGGGCTTTATGAGTTGCTTAGAGAATTCACCTCTGAAGCAAAAGTGAAATATCTGTTCAGTATTACATCCAGTCTCCCGGGAATCTTTATGTCTTGTGAGATTACAATAGAAGTGATAGGCTATAGTTCACATATGTATTAATGTTTTCTTATAAATATTTTGTATTTTCAACATATCTTTTATCATAAAAGAAATAGATTGTTGTCCTATGCCTGATATCTGCTACCTTATGTAGTGAGAACCTTTTTAGAAGGACACTAGTTAATACCTTTTTGGGAAGAACCTAGACATGATCTATACCTAAATTTTGTTTTAGAGATTTTCCCCGGGACTACAGAGCAGAGGTTTTATAAACCAAAGAGTAAAAGAAAAACCTGAGTTTCCTCTTTTAGGAGTCAGACTTCCCCCCACCCCCGACTCACCCTCTGTTTCCACCCCCCCCACCCCAACCTGAATAAATCTGGTCTTCTTGGGCCCAGAGTCAGAACCTCTTCAACCACAGCTAATGCTAAAGTAAAGCACACAGTCTTTTTGAGGTTTTCTAAGAATTTTTACTGCTATTAACAGATAATGTATCTATCTCATACCCCTTGACTCTTTTTTTTTTTAGGCGAAACAGAGTTGGACCCAGGTGCTACGATGGGTAGCCTGGAATAGTGAAGAGACCACGGGCCTAGGAGCCAAGGACCTGAGTCTGAGTCCTGGATCTGGGCCTCAGTTTCCTCACCTATAAATTGAAGGGACTGGACTAGATGAGAGACAAGGTTCCTTCTAGCTGTAACATAAAAGATTGAAGTAACTTTGATGCACAGAAAAAAAAAATCATACTCAGATTCTCCAGGTTATTTTGTTATAGGACATGGGGCCAGTAATGGGCCTTCCTCTTACACGAAGGGTGGGAAAGGACTGTTGAGTAGGGAGTGAGGAGACAATGCTGAATCTTGGCATACTGCTGACAAAAACAGCAATGAGACCCTATTTCTCTCCAATCTCTCAGGTTTATAACCTCAGATTCATCCAAGATGCACTCCAACTATCTTCATGCTATGGTGTCTTGCTCTATCCCCGTCTCCCACTGAGCACTTCAGTTCCTATTGTGGGACCCTTTACTCCTCACTGATGAGTTCAACATATCTAAGGGCCTCCAGACCTACCACAATGGTCTCTGCCCCTCTTCATGTCATACCTTGAATATACTTTCTCCCTAACCCCTCAGACCTCCTCTTTCTCCTGAAACTTTTCATCACCAACTCTGGGAACATAAATCAACAATATTATTCCTGTCAACCCATTGCCTTATGACTCAACTCGCTGTCCCCATGACTTCTCAAACTAAAACACACTGCCTTGACCATCACTCCCCTAACAGTGTTGTCTTCCCCATTGGAATATAAGCTTCTTGAGAGCAGGGAATATCCTACTTTATGTATTTGTACCATCAGCATTTAACACAGGGCTTGGAACATAATAAGTGATTAATAAATACTTTTT
>CM053622.1:495115880-495150846 GCA_028646595.1 Phalanger gymnotis | reverse complement strand
AAATGTGTAATTCAAACTCTTGTGAAAATCAATCCTGAAAACTAAATATATTAAATAATTTTTTAAAATGGCAAAAAAAAAATCTTTTTTCTTTTTTTCAATACTGGATCTCCCTATCTTGCTCAGGCCACCTCCAACTGTGATCAGCCTAAGAGACTTCTTGTGTTTCAAATCCACGCTACCTGCTGGGCCTGTTGAGGGTTGAGGGAGATGAGGTCCAGGAACCCCAAAACTGGAGTTCCCAGACAGGATTGTTGAGGGGGTGTGCCCCTCAAGGATCCAAGCACTGGACAGGGTCGGGGCCATGTGGAATGAATTCATAATCTCAAGCATTCTCCAAATCAAGGTGGTAAAAATTTATTACACTTTACAGGGGGTAAGAGTTCTTAGGGAACCTGCAACCTTAGAGGGGTGCAGAGAGAGCTTAAATATGAGATTTGGGGGTGAAACATGTCAATTAGGTGTTTTGGGGTGGGATTAGGGGGTGGTTAAGGGGTGGTCAGGTCTTAAAGTAACATGCACTTTTTGTACCTACTGCGCAGGTATCTTACCCAGAGTTCACTGGGAAATAGCCTGGGTGGGGTGACTTAGAGGTGTGGTTTTGACTGTGAACCATCACTAAGTCAACTAAAGGTCAGGGCTGACTGGGAATATTCAGGTGGCTCTCATCAAATGTCTTGTTAGACAAGATGAATGTAAGGGAGTATACATTTGACTATGTCTAGGATATATATCAGGAAGGTCAGTAAGTAATAAATATTGTTATATTGTTACACAGGAAATCAGACCAATAAATTCTATAGGTGTAGCTGGCTGCAGTATCAGAAGAAAAGATAAGTGTTTTGCTACGGCATGCTGCCCTGCTTTGCTAGAGAGAAACTGCTAGGGATAGTGTTTTGAAGCTAGGGAGAGATGTGATTTTAGAACTGGATGTGATTTTGGAACTGGGGTCCAGGCACAGGCACCCAAGCAGGAGGCTAAGGAGAAATGTTAGAATTAGGGTCCAAGCACAAGCACCCAAGCACCCCCATCAGACCCCTATTCCCTTTGGCTCACCATATTAATGCTAGACTTAGTGCAGACACCAATTGGATTAGCCTAATGCAGCTCAGAACTCAAGAGACACCGTAGCTCAAGATACAGCTAACCTCAACCTTATGTATTCTTAGTGATTATAGGCCTGTGCTATGTTCTTTACAAAGCGTATCTTGCATAAGAATAGTTCATCCAACAGTATCAAAAAAGAAAGAATTGAGTATAGACTTTAAACATCAGCAACTAAGTGAAATTTCCTTGACAGGCCATTTTAAAAAATCATAACTGTGATTTCTTCCATGGTGCAAGCTCTGGGGTAAGAGAAGCATTCCACTAACAATTCAGGTCAATATCTTCTCAGCAAATTGCAGTCCTAGAGAGTTGCCTGTGGGCACTGAGAGCTTCTATAATATGCTGAAAGTTACACAGTCTTTGCCAGAGGTGGGATTCAAACTGAGGTCTTCCTGGCCCAAGGGCCCATTTTCTTTCTACTGGGAGGCCCAACTACCTCTCTAGACCTCTCATTTATGAACTAATATTCTGGAGGAAAATGAAATAGGGAAGCTGGTACTGATCTTTGACACTAGAAAGACCGTGGTTATTTAAAGATAATAGCTCACATTTCATGTAGCATTTTGCATAACAAAGTACTTTACATCACATTTGATCTTTACAACAGCCCTGTGAAATAGCCATAGAAGGTATCATAGTCACCATATTACAGATGAGTAAACCACTTCCACTCTCTTTGGACAAAAACAGAAAAAGCTTGTCACTAAAGCCCTTATGGACCCGGCATGCACATTTCTTTTTAAAAATAGATTTTTATCACTGTCTTTGGTTTTAATATGGCCTAAATTTCCCCCATATCACTCCACCCCCTCTCCTAGATAACCATCTCTTCTACCAGAGCATTTTTTAAAAGGAAAGAGGGGGAAAAATCAGCAAAACTATTCAACACATCAAAAAAAAATCTACATTATAACTCATATATTTCAATTTAAAGCTCTTCCCTTTATGAAGTTGTATTTAGGGAAGCCTGTGTTTTTTACACTATTTCCTTTCATATATTTGTAGAAATGGTGACAGCTACAATTGTGGTTTCACTTTCCAATCTTGCTAAAGCAAACTCACAAAGGGAAAACTGTTAAAAATAACCAGTTTTTGAGAACAAGGAAAACAGAAGAGCTTTCATCCATCAATTATTTTGTTTTTTGGTTCTTGGAGACTTTCATAATCATAGATTCTATGTAGAAGAGTCCTGAGAGCAACTAGTCCAGTCCACTCATTATACAGATAGAAAAACTGAGGTCTAGATGGTGAAATGACATACCCAAGGTAACACACATAAGGATGGCAGAGCCAAGATTCAGACTCTAAATCCCATCCTCTTTTAACTCTACCACCCTCATAGGCGAAGGGGCAATTAATTCCTCTCCATGTTTGACTTGGCTTAGCCCTGCTGGTGCTAAATGAGGGGTCATCAAGGATATCATCTTGGTGGCTCCTAGGACTGGCTATGATTGAGTGATGAATGTCACAGGCAGTTTTTGGATTTACCTTGCATAGTCTATCTCATTGAAGCTTCTCAGGAAGTGGAAAAAAAAGGCACCAGTAGCAGAGACCCACATCCGTTGTGGCTTTCGCCTTATTTATTTGAGATACATATGAAATGTTTTTTTTCTTTCTCTCTCTTTTCCTGCCTGTGCATAAGACCTTCTAATCTTATAATAGAAATGTGGCAATAGTATGTTTGTAAGTACAGCCATAAAATACCAAGGTCATGATATAGTTAAACAATATAAACCTTATATTACGTGGAATTTGTACCATCTCAATCATTTCCCTATTTATCAATTATATCTATATCTATACTACATGTTTATTCACAGACATGGAATTTTTTTACAATGCAGTACAGTGGAAAGAGAATAGGATTTGTGCTCAGATCAAATCCTATTTCTTTTGTTGGGTCATTTTTCAGTTATATTCAATTCTTCACAACCCCATTTGGGGTTCTCTTAGCAAAGATACTGGAATGGTTTGCCATTTCCTTCTCCAGCTCATTTTGCAGATAGGGAAACTGAGGCAAACAAGGTTAAGCGACTTGCCCAGGGGTTCACATAGCTAGTTTCTGAGGCTGGATTTGAACTCAGGAAGATGAATCTTCCTGACTCCAGGCTTGGTGCTCTATCTACTGTGCCACCTAGCACCCCTACCTCTTCTACTTGCTCTACTTATAAATAATAGCTAGCATTTATATAGTGCTTTACAAATATTATCTCAGTCTATTGTCACAAAATCCCTGGGATGTAGGTGCTATTATCCTATGGATCGATGCCATTTTACAGATGAGGAAACTGAGGCAGGCTTAAGTGACTTGACCTGAGTAAGTTTCTGAGGTGGGATTTAAATTTATGTCATCTTGACTCTAGGTCCCGCACTCCTAGCTGCCTCAGATGATATGATAATCTGCATGATAATCTCTCTTTCCCTTAGTTTCTTGCTCTGCAAAATGGGAATTATACCTGTATTGCCTTTTTTTGCAGGTGACTGTAAGAAAAGTGCCTTGTAAAATGTAAGGAGGTGAGCAAATGTGGGGCTTTATCAATAAAGAGACATGATCCAGGACTAGGAAGGTTGTTGTCCCTCTGTATTCTCTTCTTATCTAGATTATTTTGTTCAGTTCTGGGTGCCATGTTCTAGCAAGCTCATTGATAAGATAGAGAGTGTTTAGGGAAGGGTAAACACAATGGTGAAGATTTTTAAGATCATGTCTATGTAGATCAGTTGAGGGAACTGGGGATGTTAGACCTAGAGAAGAGAAAATTTAGGAGGGGCATAACTGTCTTCAGGTATTTGTCATGTGGAAGAAGGAATAAATTTGTCCAGTTGACCCCAGAGGTCAAAACTGGAGCAATGGGTTGAAGTGGTGAAGAGGCAAATTGAAGCTTGATATAAGGAAACATCAAAGCAATCCTGAAGTTGAAATGGATTGCATTGGAACACGGTGGGTTTCTCTATCCTGTACTGCTCAAACAATGGCTAGATGACCACTTTTTGGGGACATTGAAAAAGTAGTTTCTGCTCAGATATGAGTTGTACTAGATAGTCTTTGAGGTCTCTTCCAACTCTGAGTTTTTCATATTATTTCAAATGCATTCTAGGTACATTTCATTTTTTTAAAAAAATTAAATTTTTAAAATAATATTTTTTTCCATTTACATATAAAGACAATTTTCAACATTCATTTTTATAAGATTTTGAGTTCCAAATTTTTCTTATAAATTTGAATCAATTCTCTGTATATTTGAGAAATGAAGTCTCATCAGAGACACTTGCTGTAAAAATTGTTTCCTAGCTTTCTGCTTTCCTTCTAACCTTGTTTGCGTTGGTTTTGTTTGTGTAAAATCTTTTTAATTTAATATAATCAAAATTATCTATTTTTCATTTCATAATGCTCTCTATCTCTTGTTCAGTCATAAATTCCTCCCTTCTCCATATATCTGACAGGTAAACTATTCTTTGCTCCCCTAATTTGCTTATGGTATCATCTTTTATTGTCTAAATCATGTACCCACTTTGATATAGGTATATTTCAAATATATAACGTGTTGTTATTCAGTTGTGTCTAACTCTTCATGATCCTGATGAGGGTACAGTCTCTGGGAACCCCCCTTGAATCTGGAATGCAGTCTGTGGGAAACCCCTTGAGCCCCATCCTGAATCTTCCCACTTGATCTGGCTTTTCATGCCCAAATAGTCTAGCCTAGCCTTCCATTGTCTGGCTACCTGTGGATTGCCTTCTGGCTGTTTCCCACCCTGGAGTCTGACCTCATCCTGGTCCCATCAAGCTCCTCCTCAGACTCTTCCTCCTCTAGTCACCCCAGACCACCCCTCAATCGCTCCCACAATCTTTGTGTATGTAAGTCTCCCTCTGCCTTTTTAATTTTCTTTTCAAGTCTTTAACCAAATACCTAATATGTGCTGGCATTATGCAAAGCACTAGAGATACAAAAAAAGGCAAAAACAGTCCCTGTTCTCAACAAGCTCACAGTCTAATGAAAGAGACGATATGCAAAACAATGATGCATAAACAAGATGTGTATTGGATAAATTGGAAATAATCTGAAGGGGCAGACCCTAGCAATTAAAGGAGATTGGGAAAGGCTTGCCTCCATGAAGGTGCTCAGATTCAATCTAGCTCAGTAGATTGAATCTGGCCTGCACAGGCGTCACAAAGGGTGGGATTTCTTAACACAACCAGTTATGGCAAACCCTTAATAAACTTTATCTTTTCCCTTGGCTGAGAAGGCTTGAGTCAAATTCTTTCGGCAGGACCAGGCCTGTCGGTGTTTTAACCCCAAACCTTAAAGGTTTAACCTTAACCCCAAACCTCTTCAACCCCATTTGGTGTTTTCTTGGCAAAGATATTGGAGTGGTTTGCCATTTCCTTCTCCAATTCATTTCATATATGCCCAGGATCACACAGCTAGTGAGTGTCTGAGGCCAGATTTGTACTCAAAAAAACTGAGTATTCCTGAATTCAAGCCTGGCCTCTATCTGCCAAGCCACTTAGCTGCCCTGGTGTACCTCACCAGATTCATCTTCAGCTCTCGATGAGACTTTCCAAAAATACAGAAGTAACATATTGGCTCTAACTCCCCAGTTCTCATATTGGATCGATCCCTAGACAGCTGGTAACTAATGGTTAGGATTCAGGAAGAAATCTCGGCAGTATTTCCAGTATCTTAATAACAAATGTATTATGCTCCTTCCTTCAAGCAGCACTTCTTAGCACAGTGCCTGGCACAAACTAAGAGCTTCATAAACGCTTGTTGACTTGATTGCAATCCTTAAGCTCTGTCAACTAGGCTTGACTATAAGCGCCCTGAGCAAGACTTACTTTAGACCATATGAACCTTGAGTTTTCTTTCGAATTAGATTTAATTTTGAAGATACTTTCCCATGTACCCAAAGCTATTCTTCCTAAGCAGGCAGTTTACATATTTCCACCTTCAGGCAGAAGACAGTTTCTGGCTGTTTTCTAGTCCTGGAAAATTTCCCAAATCTCTAAACTCTTTAAAAAAAAAATGCCTTCCAGGGTGCATTATTATATTAACCATTTATATTACTTTAGCTTCATCTTTATGGCTTTTAAATGCACAAAATGTGATGTCAGATTGTTCTTCCTGCTGTTTCTCTGAAAGAATTTGCACAGTAGTATTTTCAGTAATGTGGTGGGGTTTTTTCGGTTAGGTGAAAAGAATATTTCTCAGATGTAGTAACTACCAATTACCACAGAGGGAATTTATCCATTTTTCTTTTAGGACAGACTATTCCTTTCTTCCCTAAGAGGTGTCCTGCAGAGAGGGAAGCCCTAGGAGAACAAATGGCATCAAACAAATGAAATAAAAATTTACAAAGGACCTGAGTTATTTGTAAGGAAGCATGGGGTCTCCTTTTATTTTTCACTAGACCAATAGACCCTGAAGGTATGATCATATCACTCCCTTATTCACTAAACTGCTCCTCCTCAATACAAAATCTTCTCTTAGACTTTTAAAGCCTTCTATAATCTGACCCCCTCCTTCCTCTTCAGTCTAGTCACAGCTTACTCCTTTTACTCTATGATCAGTGAACCTGCCCTCCTGGGTATTCTCACATCACATGCCATCTCATGGCATACTTTTTTTGCTGATTGTCTCTCACGCTTGGAACGCTCCCCCTCCTCCTCTCTCCCTTCTGGCTTCCCTGGCTTCCTTCAAATCTCAGATAAAATCCTATGTTTTGCAAGAAGCCTTTCCCAATCTCCTTTAATTGCTAGGGTCTGCCCCTTCAGATTATTTCCAATTTATCTAATACACATCTTGTTTATGCATCATTGTTTTGCATATCATCTCTTTCATTAGACTGTGAGCTTGTTGAGAATAGGGACTGTTTTTGCCTTTCTTTGTATCCCTAGTGCTTTGCATAATGCCAGCACATATTAGGTATTTGGTTAAAGGCTTGAAACGAAAATTAAAAAGGCAGGGGGAGAAAAACAGACTTTGTTTTCTTAAAGTCACTTATCTGACTTGAACAAGGATTTTGTTTTTCTCAGGTCATTCACTTGACCATGAAATTTGAAAAGCATGATTAAAAAAAAAAAAAGCTTGGAAACTGTATTTCAAGAAATTGCAAATAGGAACTGTTCAGATCTATTAGAACCAGAAGGCAAAGTCAATATATAAACAATTCACTAATTAAGTCCTGAAAGAAATCTCCAAAGAAAAAAATCCCAGGGATAGCTTATCCTAAATCCAGACCTTTGAAGTCAAAGGAAAAGTACTACAGCCAGAAATTAAGAGTTTAAATAGCAAGCAACCAGTCAGGATCACATACAAGACCCTGAGTTTCTACAATAAATGAGAGGTGATAATGGAATGTGCTTTTCCAAAGGCAAAAGATGAGGCTTATAAAAGTGGATCTTTTGGAATAGAGGACTTTCAAATACTCCTGATGAAAATGCCAGAGATGAGTAGAAAATTTGAAATGCCAACATGAGTCAAGGGAAACCTGGAAAGGTAAATTCATTTGAACAACTGGAAGGAGTTGTATGATGATGAAACAGGATGAATGAGAAAAAGAGTATGCAGAGAGGAAAAGGTAAGGGGAGTGGATGTCATATGAACCTCACACTTACCTAAACTAGACAAAGGAAGGTTGAACACATATATACAGAGTTTGTTGTCATAAAACATTAAATTCCAAAATGAAACAGATAGGGAAGGGGCAGGAGTCTTAAGAGGGAAGATAATTTTTTAAAATTTCTTTATTTTCAGTTCAGAATATATTCAATATTGTGAGAAATGAGGTTTTGAGGATCACCAGATTTCCTGAGCAGGGTCAAAGCCTTGAGGATGAACCAAGTGATGACCCCTCAGAACAGTTGTGGGGATCACAGGACTTCCTAGGGTTGGACCCTGAGGAAGAACCACGTGATAACCCCTAAGGAAGGCTGTGAAAATCACAGAACTCCCAGAGGAAGACCAAGTGGTAACCCCCTTTTATCTGTGGGGATCATAGGGTTTCCTAGGGGTTAGACCCTAAGGAAGACCCAAGTGATGGCCCCTTAGAATGGTGGTTAAGATGACAAGGCTCCTGAGACAGGGCCAGAAGACCCAAGTGATGACCCCTTAAGAAGGCTGTGCAGACCACAGGGTTCCCCAGGGAAATCCCAAGTGGTAGCTCCCTTAACACCACAGTGGGGATCACAGGACCTCCCAAGGCAGGGTCAGGAAGTTAGCCCAAGATGTGCTTCCATAGCTCATTGTTTTTCTGGTAGCATAACCTTAGGAAGATCCATGTGATTTGACCATTCTCACCTAAAGAACTCAGAACGAGAATGGGCAGAGGAAGGGATTTATTACACTCCTTGTGAGAGCAGGTGCAGTGCTCATTAGGAACACTCACACTGATACAGAAGCAGAAGTAAGAGTTACCAGCTCCTGCACTCCTGTTTGAGTTATGGTGTTATGGCTAGTTTATATTCTTTACTTTTTTATAGTTTTCTTAAGTTATACAATTTATATAGGTAGGATAATAAGGATACAGAAGCAAAAGTGAGGTTAATTAGTTCTATCTTCCTTGTCTGAGTTAAAATTAGTCTACATTCTTTACTACCCTACCTTTCCTCTTTAACATATGTAAATTATGCAGATTAGTAGATCTGGACACTTGACCAGGACCTAACCCTTGAACTGACATGATAAGCTTGGACTGATTCAACCAGTTTAGCTTCTCTAGCTTCCCCGATCCCCAGCTGGCCATTGTCTTGGTAGGTAAACTTTAACTCAGCTATATGGATAGCTTCTGCAGGAGCAAAACCAAATACCATACTATCTTTTCTTGCAAATATTCACTTCCGTAAATTTTCTCCCCCTCCCTCCCCTCTTCCTCCCCAAAACAGCACGCAATCTGATATGGGCTCTACACATAAATTCCTACTAAACACATTTTCACATTAGTCATGTTGCATAGAAGAATTATAACAAATGAAAGAAACCTTGAGAAAGAAAAGAAAACAAAGAAAAGAGTTTGCTTTGCTCTGCATTCCAGTTCCATAGTTCTTTCTCTGCACATGGATGGCATTTTCCATCACGAGTCCCCTGGAAAAATTTTAGGGCCTTGCATTGCCGAGAAGGGCTAAATCTATCAAAATCAGTCCTTGCACAATGTGGCTGTTACTGTGTACAATGTTCTCCTGGTTCTGCTCACTTCACTCAGCATCAGTTTATATAAGTCTTCCCAGGTTTTTCTGAAGTCCACCTGCTCATCATTTCTTATAGCACGATAGTATTCCATCACATTCATATACCACAACTTGTTCAGCCATTCTCCAATTGATGGGCATCTCCTCGATTTCCAGTGAGGGAAGATAGTATTGAGGAAGGAATAGTCATAAGCAAAACAAACTCCAACTTCAGAGGGTAGATCTTGAAGTACAGATGAAGAGAGAAAAAGTTAGACTAGTGATCAGGGTCAGTGCTAGTGGAGGATAGGAGGGCCAGAGGAAACAGATTGTTTCAGTTATAAACCACTGGTGCTGATCATATTCCCCCCCTTTTTTTTACCACCTTCTTTGCGGAAAGGTGGGGTGCCGAGAGGAAAAAGTAACTGGGGAAAAATCTGCTTATTAAGTCTCTCTGATAGGGGTCTGCTGGTGAAGGTAAATGGAAAATGGATTCAGATATGTAGGAACAAGAACCATATGGATGCTGATCAAAGAACATGATCAGAGAGTTCTCAAAGAATAAAACCCAGGCATCAATAACTACATTTTTTAAATGCTCCAAATAACTAATGGAGGAGGTGGTTCTAGAGGCCATCACTCTTTTAGTTCAGGTTTGATGTTGGGATGAAATGAGGCACTTGAAAATTATTGAACAGTTGACAAAAGGAGATTTACTTTGCTCCAACATAGCAACAAGATATACAAGCCCCTAGCTTAATTGATTGCAGCCCTGCTTCACCTTCCTATGGAAATGTGTCTGGTCGTCAGGGCAGGATATGGTGAAGGATATGTGACTCACATGGTTTTTGGGAATCCACCAAATCCAAGAGGGCCTAGCCTCCGTGTGACCAGAAGGCTGTGCCAGGGAAGGGGAGGATGGGTGGTGTGGAGATAGCAAAAGTGATGAAAACAAAAAGAGGGCTATTGAAGCATTTTTTAAAAAATGCATATGTAAGGAGGTTTTTCTGGTCATGTTCAGGTCATTCAGCATGGAGGTGCCCAGAGGGGCCTTTGGAGCATGCCCAGATTGCCTAACATAGAGATGCTCTGTACCCCTGGGGCAGAGTAGGGGTAATCTCCTTTGACTGTCTACATAGTCAGAAAAGGCTATCTTTAAAACAGGCCAGAATGAGATAGTTTCTCCTTCTGACTCCTGCTTTTTCCTGTGATCCTTCCTGCTGGGTCCAGAGGGTGAAGGCTATAGTTCAACTACGGCTTGGGTGCCATGAACTGAACCAGTAAGAGGGGAAGGATTTCCTTCCTCTGTTTGACCTCTCTGAGGAATGGACCTGGGTGTTTGTTTCTGGTCTGTTAAATAAAACAGAAAACTCCTTCTCAGTCTCTGATGCTGGTGGGGGATCCTCTTCCAGCCAGGATGTTGTAGTCAGTCAGCCTGGCCAGGAAGCCCTTGAGAAGGCAGGGTGCCTGGGATACCAGGCCTTGAGCCAGATCGGGGTTTTGGGCTCAGAGTCAGGACTGTGCTCTATGTGAACTGAGCTAAACTATAAACCTAATCTCCTTCTCTTCCCCAGAGACTGAGGTGGTGCAAAGCAGGAAGAGGATTATGTCTCCCATATATTGAGGAGTCAGTCTCTATATTTTTTATTATACCTTTAGAAATAAATATTTCTTTGTAAAAGCTAATCTGACTGTTAGTGGTTAAATATGATTAGAGTTTAGGAGACAACTTCCCACTCTGTATACTTGGGGGAATACAACTGGGAGGGGGAAGCCAGTATGAAGGAGCCTAGATACCCCCTAGTTCTCTGAAGAATCCTGGGTGAGGGGTGAAATACAACATACCTACCCTTACAGGCACTGAGGGCCAGTATAATCAGTGTTACCTGTAGAAGATAAAAGAAAAAATTTCAGAAGAAAGCATGAATAGGGATGGATTTGAAAGTAACATGTTGAATTTATTATATGCTTTTAAAAAAGTAAACTATGTGGAAAAGATTTTCAGTTTCATATGTAATTCCCCTTTTAAGTTCTATTTTATGTAAAGAAAGGCTCATTTTGGGGTGTTCAGAATAAAATAGCAAATTTTTTAAAAAGTTAGCTCTAACATAAAAATATTTTGTATAATTAGTGTTTATCAATATATAGTCACATATATAATCGATATCATATTACTTGCCTTCTCGAGAATTAGAAGAGGGGTGAGATGGTGGGACAGAAATTGGAATGCAAATTTTTTAACGTGAATGTTCAAAATTTTTACATGCAATTGGGAGATATTTAACAAAATAAAATACATTTTAAAAAATGTAGTGCCTACCAAATACTTGGCAAGACACAACTACCAAATTTGTTCATCATTAAGATTATACATCAGAAGCTTGTTAGCTAACAGGAAACCAATTCCCATACTACAAATACACACCTCAAAATTAACGGTACTGGAACCAGACTATTATCACCAACAGAACAGTTTCTCACCATCACCAAGATCTAATAAACGCAGCAGATGCTTAGTTTCTCTGAGATTGTTTTGAAACCAGTGACAATTGGGTGTGATAGAAGAAGCCAAAGCTTTCTGTTTATCCTCTTCTTAGCAACTGCGCTTTTCTCTATGTCAGCCTGATCTCCTTCTCTTCTTCCTAGAGCTTCTCACACTTCCAAGGTCCAATTTTCCTCTCACCTCCCAATTCCAAACCCCTCCCCCCCACCACTTAAAAAACCCCAAAACATATGAATGCCTTTTTAAAACCCATTGCAGTACTAAATTTCTAAAGACTCAGGGACTCAAAAAGGAAAAGATAGAGTCAATGAGCCAAGGAGATGCATAAAAATTTAAAAATGTTTCAATAGATGT
Source organism: Phalanger gymnotis (assembly GCA_028646595.1). Taxonomy (NCBI): domain Eukaryota; kingdom Metazoa; phylum Chordata; class Mammalia; order Diprotodontia; family Phalangeridae; genus Phalanger; species Phalanger gymnotis. The sequence goes on along the minus strand of CM053622.1, from coordinate 495,138,721 downwards.
CAACATACCAAGTAGTTATAATCTTTAAGCTCCATAGAACAAAAAGCTTTCAAAATGTAGAGACTTAGCAGAATAGATCAAAACCACGCGGGAACAGGATGAGGTAATTATCATCCCCATCATCCTGTGGGCTACTTGAGTTTCACTGAGGATGCTTTCAGTAAGTCTATAGAAAGTGAGCCTGCCTCCCAACATTATTAGCCAATTACAAAATGCAGTTATATCTACCTGTGCCACAGCCTACCCCAGGATGCCAATCTCTCCCAGAACTATTTCTATTTGAGCCCCATCAAAAATATAAGGAGAATGAGATAAAAATAACTGACACCTACATCACACTTGATTTTTCCCCATACATTTTCATTTTAGATCCACAACAACCCTGTGAGGTAGGTTTTTGTTGTTGTTGTTGTTGCTGTTGTTGAGTCATTTCAGTCATGTTTAACTCTCTGTGACCCCATTTGGGGTTTTCTTGGCAAAGATACTGGAGTGGTTTGCCATTTTCTTCTCCAGTTCATTTTACAGATGAGGAAACTGAGGCAAACAGGGTTAAGTGACTTGCCTAGGGTCACACAGCGAGTAAGTGTCCGAGGCTGGATTTGAACACTGGTTCTCCTGACCCCAGGTCCAGTATTCTATTCACTGCACCACCTAGCTGCCCCACATATAAAAGATACTGGAGTCATTTGCTAAATCCTTTTCTAGCTCATGAGGAAACCAAGGCAGACAGGGTTAAGTGCCTTGCCCAGGGTCGCCCAGCTATTCAGTGTCTGAGGCTGGATTTGAACTCACCAAGATGGATCTTCCTAACTCCAGGGAGTTAGGAAGCACTCTATTGACTGTGCCACCCAACTCCTGTGAGGTAGGTACCAAAGCTATCATTATCTCCATTTTACCTACAAGAAAACTGAGGTTGAGAGCTTATCTTGTTGTAATTGCCAAATCTTGATGACCTTTTTGCAACATTCATCTTCCAGAGAAGTTAATTGACTTGCCCCATGGTCACACAGGTAATAAGTGGCACAGGTAGGATTTGAACCATCTCCATGACTCCACATTCAGCACTTTATCCCAGCAACTAGCCGTGAATGAGGTGAAGAAAGCAAAGATAAGAGTCAAAAATGATTCTGAGGTTTAGAGAGCTAGGTGGAGAATCGAACTAGTGAAACCAAGAGAGAAGAGCCTTATTCATATGTTGTTTTATTTGGTGTCTTTTTCCCTCAACTAGATTATAATGATTAAGATCTCCTTGAGCTCATTGACTCTCTCTGTTCCTTTTTGACTCTCAGAGTCTTTGGAAGTTTAGTACTGCAATGGGTTTTTAAAAGGCATTCATATGTTTTGAGTTTTTTTAAGAGGGGAGTGGGGGGGGGTGTTTGTAATTGGGAGGTGAGAGGAAAATTGGACCTAGGAAGTGTGAGAAGATCTAGGAAGAAGAGAAGGAGATCAGGCTGACATAGAGAAAAGCACAATTGCTAAGAAGGGGATAAACAGAAAGCTTTGGCTTCTTCTATCACACCCAGTTGTTACTGGTGTCAAAACAACCTCAGAGAAACTAAGGGTCTGCTGCATTTGTTAGAAAGGGCTGCTAGATGGCACAGTGGATAGAGTATAGGTCCTGCAGTCAGAAGATTCATCTTCCTGAGTTCAAATCTGGCCTCAGATACTTATTAGCTGACGCTGGTCAAGTCACTTAACCCTGTCTGCTTCAGCTTCCTTATCTGTAAAATGAGCTGGAGAAGGAAATGACAAACCACTTCGGTTGGTACCTTTGCCAAGAAAACCCCAAATGGGGTCACGAAGAGTCAGATGTGACTGAAAACAACTGAACAATAAAAGCATTTATCAGGATCAAATAATTTTAGAGCTGGAAGAAATATTAGATGTCATCTGGTCCACACCCTTCATTTTACAAATGAGGAACTGAAGCCCAGAGAAGTTAAGCAAATTGCCCAAGGTCACACTGGTAATGTTAGATCCAAACCCAGGTGTTCTGATTCTTGAACTCAGTTGAATAGAACACAGTGTTTCCTAGAGAAGCGCTGCACGTAGGAGTGGTCTCATGCATGGATGAAGTAGGAAACGTGATCTGAAGAGAGCAGGGAGTGTTCGGTTGCCTAAAATATCTTTCACTAGAGGTTCTCCTGGACATTTTGTTCTCATAAGCAAATGTTTAATCCTTTACCTGCAAAACAAAATTATATCTCTTCAGGGGCTACTGAAGTAGTATTGGTTATGGAGAAGGAAAATTAAATTGTCAACAGCTGCCTCCCTGGTTCTCATTTAACTTACTTTTCATTTTTTTCTTTCCCTATAATTGAGGCTCACACAAGCAACTTATCAACAAGCTGAGTGCCTTGCTCTTTAGCAAGTGGGTTATGTCTTCTAGTTTAGAAGGTTTAGCTGAAATGGGTCCTGCGATAATATTTGTTGGAGGGGCAGCTAGATGGTGCAGTGAGTAGAGCACTGGCCCTGGAGTCAGGATGGACCTGAGTTCAAATCCAGCCTCAGACATTTGACACACTTACTAGCTGTGTGACCTTGGGCAAGTCACTTAACCCCAATTGCCCTGCAAAAAAAATAATAATTGTCAGCACTTAATTGATTTTAAGGTTTATAAATTGCTTTATATATACTATTGTTAGTAAGGTGAATTTTAGGGTAAGCAAGGTGGATTTTAGTGTGTGTAAAGTGAATTTTTGCTATTATTTCTTAGAGTTCAGTCTCCCAGGATCCGTGGCCATAACAATCTCTGTTTCCCAGGTATTAGATATGAGTTCCCAGGCTCATGGTTCAAAACATCTCCACCACACTCGTGTAGCATTATATAAAGATAAATAATATAAACATGTGTGCTGAAACTGTAAATATCCACTGCAACTGCACGGTTAGATATAGGGATGAGGGGATGTAAACTTGTGAGGCCATTGCTGGCAATATGCCTTCTTTGTCTGATGCCCTATAAAACAGGTGGTCAGTGGTCAGTGATTTGGAGGAATCTTAATGGTCGAATGCAGAAGCTGGAATGCTGTGTGCCTTGATTGGCCCCCATCAAGGCTTGGGAGGAGGAAATCTGTATTTGCCTCAACCAGCCCCCATTGAGGCTTAAGGGGATTTAGGGAATGCACAAGCAGTGCCTGTCTCGATTGGCCCCATCTAGATGTACGGGTAGTTGCCTCCCCCCCTTCTCGTTGGCCCCTTTGAGAAGGGTGATTAGGAAATTCTGTAGGAGTTTGTAGTGCTTCTGTTATCAGCAGTACTGTGTTAAAAAAGACTAGACTAGAATCAACCTTATTATTAACCCCTTTGAAGCTCTCTTTCTTGTCTGACCAGATCAAGAGTGAACCTGTTAGAGGCTGGAGGCTGAAGCCTCCAATTCCTCCTGTGTATTATCTAACAACTATCTTATTTAATTCTCACAATTCTGTGATATGATAGGTCAATCAGCTAGTCAGCTAACATGTATTAGGCACCTACTAGGTACCAGGCACTATGCCAAGCACTAGAGATTCAGACAGCCTGCTATCATGGAACTTAAAAACTAATGGAGGAAACCACACGCAAATAAGTATGTACATGTAACCCCTGTCCCAAGGTCATTGGCATGGAACTCTCTCCTTATTGATAAAGAATGAGCGCCCTGCCCTGTGTGAGGGCTCAGGGGATCTGGACATTCTTCAAGTGAGAGTTCCCCTTCAGGACTCCAGTCAGCTTCTAGTTTTGAGAGAGAAGATATAAGAGGCTAACCCCACTTCGGGTTCTAGGAAGACCTGAGAGGAGCAGGAAGTCTCCATTATGTCTCTATTCCCATCTTGCTACTCTGGAGACTCTGGGGAGTTTCCCCTTGGTTGAGATCAAAGACACTTTTTTGGTTGATCTGAGTTATCTTGCTTCCAATGGGAAAGCTCCCTCACTCTATATTGTCTGGTATATATTCTCCTATGAGTATACCTTCTCTGATTTCTGTTTTGTTATGACTTGGATAAATGAGCTTTTCTGCTATTTGTTATATGTATTTATTGGGAAACTGGAGTTAGGTGGAAAAGAAGTCAAGTCTTGAATTTGGGGGTCCTCTTTCTCTCCCAAATGGCAAAGTAGTCAAAAGTTAGATAGAACCTGATTGTATCCTCTGGATGAATAACATTTAAGGGAGCAGGTAGATACACTTCTAACCTGGTACCTCCCTCTCTATGAAGGGCAGAGTGGTGGTCTCTGGCCAACAACCTCTGCTTCCCTTTCTGGCAGGAATGAAAGTCTCTTTTGGAGAAGAGACAGGAAAGAAGAGGCTAGAGATGTCTATTCTGCCTTTCTTCGAGCCACACATAATGACAGGACCCTTCACCACAGATGGGCCTCACTAAATGTATGTGGCCCTCAATACTTTCTTCTGCTACAAAAAAGGATTTATGTATATATACATATATGTACATATACACATATATGCATATATATACATACACATGCATATCTGTACCTCTCTATACAGCCATGTGTGTATATATATATATATATACACACACACATATATATAAAACAAATTAGAGATAATCAAAAGAAGAAAGGAAATAGTATTAAGGGGGAATAGAATCTTATTATCCCCATTTTATAGATAAAAAAATTGAGGATAAATGTTGTAGGCATGATTTGAACCCTGATCTCTGATGAGTCACAGTCTGGTATACTTGCTGCTATGCTAGAGTGATTTCTGATAGATAACATTCTACATTCTTCTTCAAGGGAAACATCTCCCCTTTTTTTCAAACTCTCCTTGTATTAATCTAGACAACTAAAACACTCATATTTAATTAAGATTGCTATTAAGAAAAATTTCCCCATCTTGTTCTTGTGCAATTGATTTTTATAATTGAAATGTAGAATTATTTATCTGCCCCTATTTAATTTCATCTGCTTGGTTTTAGCCTAGAATTCCCAGCCTCTTAAAATTGCTTTGAATTTCAGTTCTATCATTTATCACACTAGCTATCCTCCTAGATTTGTCACCTGCTAATTTAGTAAATATGCCCTCCTCTTTCTTCATTCATATTTGTATTTATTTACTTTATTTTATGCTATGTAAATTTATATAAGACCTTGTTGTCTCTCCCATTAGAATATAAACTCTTGGGGAGTAGGAATAGTTCCATTTTTCCCCCTTCATCCTCATCATATAGTACAGTGCCTAGCACAGGGTAGATGTTTAATAAATGCTTGTTAATTGGCTGATTGTTACTTTATGACTCCCTTGAGTCCTATCTAACTCCTGCTCCTTTTAATCCCCCCAAAGCCCTCTCTTTACTAGATTCAATATGTCAGCCAGTTTGGCTTCACCAGCACCATTATCAGCACTTTTTTTTTGTACTTTTTTGGTGGGGAGAGAGGAGGCTAGGGAATCAGAGTTAAGTGACTTGCCCAAGGTCACACAGCTAGTCAGGGTCAAGTGTCTGAAGTCACATTTGAACTCAGGTCCTCCTGACTCCAGGGCCAGTGGTCTATTCACTGTGCCACCTAGCTGTCCCCTCTTTTTTCACTTTTTTTAAAGCACATTCATTTTAAATGGAAGTCCCAGAATGGGTGGAAATGATCAAGGAAATCTATAGAACTCAGCCAGGCTTGTCCTTTTCTGCTTTGGCCTCACTACTTTGTGTTATCACAAAGACAGAGCCCTTTAATGTACAATAGAGACCTCCCACTTGTATTGGCAAAGATCAATGAACACTTCTGGGTACAATAGTTCAGCTGGTTGTAAATCCATTTAATGACACCATCATTGATCTTATATTTCACTAATTTATCCACAAAGATGTCAATGGATACTCTATCAAAAGCTTTGCAGGAAGTCGAGATACATCCTGTCTATGACATTTCCTTGAGCCTATCAAAATAGGACACAAGAGTAGTTACGTCCTTAATTTAAAAAAAAAATTGAGAGAAAAATTGAGACACCTTCTGGTGTCTCTACTGTTCTCCAGGATTTCTCAAAGATTATCGTCAGTGACTTTGGAATATGATGCCCTGATACCATATGAATTTAAAATAGGTATCTCCCTTTACCTGCATTATAATTCCTCCTTGAAAATGTTCATCCTACCCTTCCAGTGTGTAGACCATTCTCCTTTCTGAATAGAGTAGAAACCAAGTAGGAGTTAAATAAATCACCCTTTTTTATGTAATCCATTGGTGTAATAGTGGCTTCCACAATAGCAGGCTGACTGCTCTTTGTTCTTGCTTAAATATAACTTCAAAAATCTGTTTTTATTATCTTTGGCTTTTTCCCAGGAGTTTCAGGTCAATCTTGGTTACGACTTTTGACATATTGTTCTTACAGGTTCTGCTTTTGTACTGGGTTATATTCCCCTTCTACCTTCTCTGTATGAATTTAAAATCTGAACTCATCAGACAACAAGCTACCAGTGGAGCCAGACTAGTCTCTTCAGATGCCACACCTCCTTTTCCTTTTTCTTGGTAATGTTAATGATTTTATAATTAGAATCTTTTATTTTAGCCTGCTGTTTCTCACATATCAGATGCCAATGCTTGTGGCCAGGCATCCCTCACCAGGGATCAGAAATTGAGCTCAGCTCCCAGATGGAAACTGACACAGCTCATCCTTGCTCAGGATAGAGAGCAACATGTAACTTGTGGGATTTAGGACATCTCTCATATCTGTGCTTTGCTCAGGCTATCTCTCAATATATGGAATGCATTCCCTTGTCAACTCCACCTCTAAAAATTCCTAGCTTTCACCAAAGCTCAGCTAAAGTACCACCTCCTATGGGAAGCTTATTCTGATCCTCCCACTTACTAGTACCCTTCCTTCAGAAATTATTTTGTTTAAATTTGTATTTGTGTGTGTGTGTGTGTATGTGTGTGTGTGTATCAGTTGTCTCCTTTTAATAGAATGCAAGTTCCTTGGGGGCAGAGACTTTTATTTTTGTTGTTGTATTATTGAATAAATCTAAGGACTATGCAAATGGGGAAGAGGGAATAATAAGATTTATATAGTGGCTACTAAGTGTAAGACACCATGCTTAGTGCTTTTTACAAGTACAATATTATCTTATTTGATCCTCAGGACAACTCTACGAGGTAGAAGCTATTATTATCATCCTCGTTTTACAGCTGGGGAAACTGAGGAAAACAAAAGTGAAATGACTTGTCCAGGGTCACACAGCTAATACTTGTCTGAGGGCAGATTTGAATTCAGATCTCTCTGACTCTAAGCCCAGAGCTCTCTCGATTATGCCACCAGTAGCCTCAGTTGTTTTCAATTACCTTCCCTAATGAGGTCAATTTCCAGATATATACAAAACACAGATGAGAAGAGAAAAATGACAAATCCCATAGCTGCATGGCATCTTTGAGCTTAATCTGGTCTTTGTTCCTAAAGTCTTCCAATTTAGTAGAACAAACATGTTTAAGCCCTTACTTTGTGCAAGACACTGTGATAAATGCCAGAAACACAAATATAAAATAAAGAAAAACGGGGGGAAAAAAAGGAAGCAGTCCTTCTCTTTGGGGAGTTTACATTCGATTCCTATCTAATATGCTGCATATACCACCAAATTCAGTCAGTGTGAAAGCACTATTCCTCATTCAGAGCCATAACTAGTGCTTTTCACACCAAACACAGGTGGCACAAATCAATTTTCAAATACAGACTCACTAAGGAGAAAAAAGGGATAGGCTCCCATTTGTGGATATCGTGGGATATTGTGAAACTGTTCCTGGGGATACCCAGAGGAGAGTAGTTCCAGGCTTGCACTTCCTGTGATGTCCAAAGCAAGAAGGGAGGAGGAAGTGTGCCATCTGGTAGCTTCCTACTTTAAGGAATTACTCTTATAAGCTAAGAACTAAGCTCAGTTCTATCTACATTGTCAAAGTTCTTAGTATCTTCTAAATTCTTGCACCCTGGAACAAAGTCCTGGTCTCCTATCTCTAGTTATGGCTCAATGATATCCATGCCCATTCACCCTAAGACCAGAATTCACTCACAATGTTTGGTCTTCAACTGTGCTTATTCTTCCTCCCAATTTCCAAATTCAGGCTATTCATCTGTGCCAACAATAAGACATTTCTCCTTTTGGATTCCCTAACGATGGTGGACATGCTGTAAGGGCAAGCGAAGTGGAACTTTTTGCTGTTTTTTCTTTTGGAGTTCTCCTCAGCACTAAGGCAATCAAGTGCATTTGATCGAGTCTTACCTTTGATTGAATCAAGAGTCTTTGATGACCTGTTTAAGTCACATGGAAGCCTAAGTCACATGAGTTTGAGTCACATGGTTGTGATGCCCTCTGACCCTGGAGAAGTGTATATATACTCTGAGGTTAGCTTTTTGCTCTGGGGCTCACTCATTGGAAGAGTATCTGTGTGATTTGGCCAGACGAGACTCTGGGTAGCCATTAAGGAGGCCCCTGGCTTTGAAAACTCGGATGTGGGCGCTTCTCTCCCTGGTAACTATTGTCTTGGTCAGACAGCTAGAAGCCCTGTCTGTTGACTTGTGTTTATTTTCTGTGTTTATAATTTCTGCTTGTAATTTCTGTTTGTATTTTCTCTGAAGTTCAGGGTGCTGACTTTTCCCCCTGAATTAAGTGAATGATATACGTATGTTTAATTAAAGTAAGATTGTTAACCCCTTAAAGTTGCTTTCCTTAGAAAAGCAGATCAAAGAACCTGTGCTAGCAGCCCTCCTGTGTGCTAGTGTTACTGGTCTTACACCCCCACAGCAGCTGCTACTTAATATTGTTGTTACACATGGCTATATGCCTTCCAAGTTTATTGACATCCACTTTCCTAAAATCCACTGGGCATATATACTGTTCTTTTTCTTCATCTTAGCTCTTTTTTTAAAAAAATGTATTTATTATTTTATTTATTTTTAGTGTTGAACATTCATTTCCGCAAGATTTTGAGTTCCAAATTTTCTCCCCATCTCTCCCCTCCCTCCACGCTGTGGTGGCATGCATTCTGATTACCCCTTTCATCTTAGCTCTTACAGTGGAAATGCTCCTCCAGGATCTGCCAGGACACATAGCTCACACCTATGGTCCTTACACGATCTGGCTCCAACCTGCTTTTTAGCCTTATTTCTGATTGCTACCTTTCGTAGAATGATAATATCTTGAATTTAGATCTAGAAGGGACCTCAAAAGTGATCTAGCACAATCTTTTCATTTTACAGATGAAGAAACGGAGGCTCAGAGAGATAAAGTGATTTGTCCAAGGTCATACAGATTGAAAGTGTCAGAGGCAAGGTTTGAACCCAGGTATCCCTGACTCCATAACCCAGCACTCTCTTTGCTATGTCACACTCCCTTTAACATACTCTGTTCCAGTCAGACTGAATTACTGGCTGCTCCTTGATCTTGTCTGGCCATCTCCTTCCTCCATGCATATGTACAGGAAACTCCCAGTGTTTTTCCTAGAGTGTATTTATGGCTTTTGAATTTCTTCTTTTCCTCCAAGGTTCAACTCAGGTATAATCTCCTTCATAAAACTTTTGCCAATCTTCCTCAGCCAAGTGTTCTCTTCATACTCAAAATGTTCTAGAACATTTTATTTGGATCCCTCCATCACCCTACTTTGCATTGTTATCTGCGTATTTGTCATATTCTCTCCCTGCACTACCACCTCCCCTCCAGTAGAATCTAAGCTTGGCCCTCAATGAGTTGCAAAATGTACCTTCCTTCCTCCTTGGCGGACACAGGAGACTATGGCTGTGGAATATTGCATATGCTGTCAGATTGTTGGTTGGTAGAGAAGTCTAGTGGAAGAGCTGATTGGAGTCATCTTCCAAGGTGCACTGTCACAATTGTAACGTGATCTTTGCATGTCTATGGTGAGACCTTATAAGCTAGGTTAAGGAGAATGCATTTTATCCTAGAGTGACTGAAGGTTTTATTATTTTTTGTTTTAGCAGGAAAATGACCGTCAGATGGATGCCAAAGGAAGACTATGTTGGCAGCTCTATGAATGATGGATCAGAGAGGGGAAAGATAGCAAGGAAAAAGATCAGTTAAAAGCCAGTATAATAGTTCAGGTAAGAGGTGACAAGGGCCTTGCCTAGTCTAATAGCAGTGTGAGTAGACAGAAGAGGAGAGATATGAACATTGTTGTAGAAATAGAATCTCTAAGACTTGTTAAATAATTGGTTGGGTTTGGGACACTAGTGAGGGAAAAGAGAGTCAAAGATGGTCCTAAGGTTTCAAGCCTCGTTAACTAGAAGGATAGAGGTGCCCCCAACAAAAAAGAGAATTTAAGGGGAGGGACAAGTTGAGGGAAGCAGATAATGAATTTAGTTTTGTATATGTTGACTTTGAGGTGCTAGCAGGATATTCAGGAGGAGATACCTTGTAGGCAGTTGAAGGTGAAGGACTGGAGCTCAAGGGAAAGACTAGGCTTGGGTATAAAACCTTGGAAGTTATTTGCATTGCAGTTAAAATGAAACCTGTTGGGGAAACTTTCCATCATGACCACAGAACAGTGCTACTGTGTCTTAAGATGTGTCAGGATGGGCCCTCTCGCCTGACACCAATTAATGTAAAAATTATCCTTGCTCTACTTATTTAGTAAATACCCTTTCTAAAAGTGAATTAACTCTACCTGATAATTAATTGAGAGTACACTAGAGGGGGCTCATAAGCAACAAGACTAGAAACTACAGTGATTCTCAGGGGTACCTTCAGGAGAAGCAGTCAGCTACTGTCTGGGGACTTGGCCTATTAACATGAGTGGAAATTGGAGCAATAGCCTATAGGGAGTACTTTGCATGCATTTAATCCTGCATGAATTTAGCTCTCCACATTCTCAGGATGATGGGTCCATTGGCCAGCTCTGCTCCTTCCTTCCATCTTTCCCTCACTTTGGTGTCTACCTCTGAGCTGAGCACAGTTAAGTGACCAGGAACAATAGTTATTTTCCTAGATTTAACCATTCTATGAAAATTCCTAGTGCTTTCTATGTTCCTGTTTCCTTATTTTTTTTCCTCCTAACAACCTTCTTTCTCAAATTTGACCTTAAGGGATGATCATGTGCCTGGATGCACCCTAGGGGAGAGGTCTACAGTTTGGGGGAAGAGGCCATAGGATATGGATTCTGTGAGTACCTGCTACGAAAGCTAGCTTAGCAGGAACTTTTGTAATAAGGAAATGCCAACAGAGCTTGGGTACTGATGAACCAGACTTCCCTTCCTTTCTCCAGAAAGGCCTGGGGACACTGATTGGTTGCTTTAAAAACTGTCCCTGGAAGCAAAGTCCTTCTCACAGATGTAACAACAACATGGCTAGCAGCTGCTATTAAGGTATAAGACCCAACAAAACTAGCAACAAGAGCTGCCAGTGCAGGTTCTTTTATCTGCTTTTCTAAGAAAAGCAGCTTAAAGGGGTTAACAATCTCACTTTAATCAAACATACATATATCATTCACTTAGTTCAGGGGGAAAAGCCATCACCCTGAACTTCAGAACAAATACAAATAGAAATTACAAACAGAAAATATCAACAGATAACACAATTCAACAGGCAAGCTTTGTCTGATCAAGACATCACATACATAGTTACCAAAAAGAGAAGCACCAACATCTGGCTTTTATTCAAAGCCAAAGGGCTCCAGCGGCTACCCAGAGTCTTTACATCAAAACTCTTACCTTGAATGAGAGCCCCAAACAAAATGCTAACCTCTGAGTTTATATACCCTTCTTAGGGCCCAAAGGCTTCATACCTAATCAGCAAAAGGGTATGGGCCTGGGGCTTTACACCTAATTAGCAAAAGGGTGTGGGCCTGGGGCTTTGCACCTAGTAAGACTTAATCAAAGGCACTTGATTACTTTAGCATTCTAAAAGAGAAAAGAGTAAAAAAACCAAAAAGTCCTACTTTAATTACCAATACAACAGCTTAGCCTTTATTTAGTTTTTTATCTTTCTCAGTGTGGCCAGTGGGTTACGGGAAAAGAATTTTCCCCTTCAATTAGTTTTTTTTTTTTCCAAGAAAGTAATGGCTTTTCTAGCTATTTAAAAGTGGCAAAAGCATTAGAAAATGTTGAAAAGGCACTAACTTTATGGCTGGAAGATATGACTTATAAACATGTGTCTTTCTATGGCAGCATGTTGGGAGCAAAAATTCAAAGGACTTGTAGGCCATGAAGTACCAAGAACTATTAATTACCATTTGCCACATCCTACACATATACCTCATTACTATTGTACTCCAAGTTTGAGACCATTCTTGCCATAGCCACTGTATGTATTTGTTGAACAGTGAACCCAAAGTTTTTGGGGAGATTATTTTATACCAACTGTTTATACTATGCCATCTTAGCAAAAACTTTTGCTAAAAGCTAATTAAATCTACTGGTGGGTTATTAATGGGAAGCATATGGGTGGAACTTATGAGCCACAAGTACGAGTAGCCATCTACTTGGTTACACCTAGAATCAAAGAAGCATTTTTGGGGGCCTCAGTCCTCAAGAATGAGTGCAAACTGAAGAAGTAGCTGAAGAGGAGGTATTATACAATGATTCAGAGAGGAAGACTGAGAAAAGGGGGTCCAGAGAATCAGAGGAAAGCAGCGTCATAGTAGCCAAGGAAAGAAAGAGTTTAAAGAAAGGGGTGGTCAACAGTGTTGAATGTAACAGAGAGATGAAAGATGATGAGGACCAACACTATTATATCTAGCAATTAAGAAGTCACTGGTCACCTTTTAGAAAGCATTTTCAATAATATGTGGTCACAAGTCAGACTGCAAGAGGGTGAGGAATGAAGAGGCGGTAAGAAAGCAGATGCAGTGAATACTCACTATTTGCTTTAGGAATTTGTCATTGAAGGGATGTCAGAATTGAAGGACAATTTTTTTTTAAATGGGAGAGTTGAGAATTTTGTAGGTAGTGGGAAAGGAGCCAGTAAATAAGGAGAGATGAAAGATGAAAGAAAGTGTATGATCAATAGGGGATAGCACCTGGAGGAAATTGTAGGGGATGGGATCAAGGGCACAAGTAGGTTTGGTCAAATAGAATAGTAACACCATCTTCTGAGGCTGAAGCAAAAGAGGATAGGATGGATGAAGACAGGAAAAAACTCTGAGGTGCGGAGGCTGGAAAATGAGAATACTTGTGACAGACAGCTTCAATCTTAGAAAAGTGGAATGTGAGGTCATTTGCTGAGGGAAGATGAATGAGAGTAGAGTTGATAGATTGAGGAGAAATTTTAGATTTCTGAAGGGAAAGTGGTAAGGAGTTGCAACCTGGGGTCCAAGCTTCCAGTGTGGGAATGAGATATCTTAGCTCTGTCAAGAGAACAAGAGTCCTCAATCTTACCCAGGAGCAAGTTTCCTGAAATCTTTAGTGTAGCAAGCTGGAAATTATAACATGCACCTCTACATGTTGACTTCTTCCTAAAGTCTTCATTTCCTTGCAGTTTCCCTCTCTTTCTTGAAGAGAGTGTAGAACAGCAGACGTTCTCTCTCAGAAACTGAAAACTAGAAAAGAAGGCTCATCGTCCAAGCCCTTGACAACTGCACCCTTCATATAGGCATGGAGCATCTATTGAACCTTCTCTCTACCAATGTGGAGATTCAAATGCCCAGGCTTAAACCCCGGGTTACAGAGTCAATCAGAGATGAATAAAAGTTTGCTGTGCAGCAGTGAGGGACCTACTACGGTTAGATAGTACAGATTGATAACGAAACAATCTGGCAAATTTCTTGTCTTCTTTTAGCAGCGTTTGGTATATCCAGATTAGAAAGGCGATTGGTGGGCATAACCCAGGATTAGAACTGCCAAAGTGAAAACAGCAAAAGAAGAAGGGGGTGAGGAGTTCAAGAGTAGAAGATTATAGATTTATACAGCTTGAGCCAGCTAAGTGGCACAACGGATAGAGTGCCAAGTCTGGAATCAAGAAGATTCATCTTGAGTTCAAATGTGGCCTCAGACGCTTATTAGCTATGTGACCCTGGGCAAGTCACTTGACCCTGTTTGCCTCAGTTTCCTCATCTGTGAAATGGGCTAGAGAAGGAAATGGCAAGCTATTACAGTATCGTTGCCAAGAAAACCCCACGTGGAGTCCTGAAGTATAGGACATGAATGAAAAATGACTGAACGACAAAAAGATTTAGAGCTACAAGGGACCTTGGAGATAACGGAATGCAACCTCCTCATTTTATAGGTGAGGATAATGAAGTCCTGAAAGGCTAAGTGATTTATCGAGAGGCACACACAGCTAGTAAGTATCTCAAGCAGGATTCAGACCCAGGTTTTTTATCTGCTCCAAGTCTAGTGACCAATTCTCTATACTACCTTACCTCTGTAAAGGAAAGGAAATGAGGCCAGAACAGTGGTGATGAACTGGAAGAACAAGTAAGGCTTAAGGAACTGGAGGGCCCAGTGAGGACCAAGAGAATTCTGGAGGCACAAAACAGTAGAAGAGGTGGAAAGACAGGAGATTCTGATCAGAAAGAACAATTTCAGAATTCAGAATCTTGGAGATGGGACAGTTTGGGGTGATGTGAGGTCTAAGGTATGATCACCTCTTATGAAAGACAGATAGATGGAGGTGAGGTAATGGAAGCTTGGGAGGTTGATAATCTGGAAGGTAAGAGGGTTATAATGGTCACTGACAAAAACACCAAAGATTATAGAAGTTTTTATGTTGAACTCATTGAAGGAGAAACAAAAGTGACCTGGCAGTGAACTATTAATTACAGCCATAAGAACTTGAACAGAGTGGTATGCTGTAAAGAGATGGCATGGAATTCAAGAAAAGAGAGAATGTTGGGTGATGAAAGCGGAGGGAGGATCTGGAAGTGGCCATGGAGAGAAAGCGTATAAAGACACAACAGCCAGCACTGGAAATGAGGGGAAGGAATAGGGTGTCTACCAAGAGCAGCCAGGTTCCAGTTAGTAACAAAAGATGGAAAGAAGATACTGAGGATTAAAGGGACTTTGTTAATAACAAAATAGAATTCCAGAGGGTACAATAGAAGAAGCAAGAAGAAGAGTACCCAGGAAGGGGTTAGGCTGAACTGGATAGGTATGAAAGTGTGGGAGAGACAGTAAGGGAAAAGGGTTCTTTGCTTAGGTTGAAAAAAGGTTCTGAATCACAAGGATTAGAAGACTACTGTTTAGCTTTTTCAGTGATGTTGATGCTTTGTGATGTCATTTGGGGTTTTCTTGGTGAAGATACTGGAGTGGTTTGCCATTTCCTTCATTTTGCACATGAGGAAACTGAGGCAAACAGGGTTAAGTGACTTGCCCAGGGTCACACAGCTGGTAAGTGTCTAAGGCCAGGTTCAAACTCAGGAAAAGTAGTCTTCCTGACTCCAGGCCTGACACTCTATCCAATTTTTGGATTTTGCGAACCTTAATGTGTGTGTAGGTAGAGTAGGTAAGTACTGAATAGGTAGACACTTATGGAATAACTAGACCCCTAATATTCTAATTAGGATGTTAACGTGATGGAGCTCAATCCTTTCTCATTTGATTGCAGGTGGTTAGGGGGTAAGGAAATGGATTTTCATCTTATGGAGGGGCTTATGGAGAGGCACACTAATATACTTTTAGTGGTCCCGTGAACTGACCCAACCATTCTGGAAAGCAATTTGGAATTACATATCCTTTGACCCAGTCTTATCAATACTAGGAATATACCATAGAGAGGTCAAAGACAGAAGGAAAGGCCCCATGTTTACAAAATTACTTATAGCAGCACTTTTTATTGTAGTAGAATTAGAAGGATGGTGAACCGGAAATTAGCAGGCCTGGGGGGAGGGAGGGCAACTGTCAGGTGCTCAAAGTAAAAGCTGGAAAGACTTCATCAGGGCTACACTAGGACTCCAGGGAGAAATGGAATCTTGGGGAGACTTCACATCTGCAGTGCTGGGCCAGTATGGTTTTAGGGCAAGGACATCTGGCTATGCACTCCTGTCTGTAGCCTGTTCTTAGGGCTTAGACATTGTTGCTCAATGGTCTTCATGGGACTACTGGCCCTCAGGGCCCTGGCGCTAGGCATGGGTGGGGTCATATAGAGACAGACCTAGAGTGCTCTGGGTAAAAGTGGGCAGCCAGGTGAGCTGCATTACAAGAATGAGAAACTGGGGGAGGAAAACATGTACACTTCTAAACCCTATTCCAGATGGCTAAGGTGAGCCACAGACAACATCCTTACCCCCCAAGGCCCTTCGCCTCCACCTCCAGGCTATCTCAACTGCTAGTAGGTCAGGTGTCACTCTATGGAATATCTGGGGATCTGAATAAAATCTGCTGTGAATCTGGAGTCCCCTGTAATTGGGCATAGGGTAATTGAGCAGATGATTGAGAAGTTGTGTTCCTACTTGATTCTCATCCCACTTCACTGTTTGAGGAGAGGGTGAAACTGCAAAGGGGACTGCTGCATACTTGTTGGGCTGGCTCTACATTCGGTGGGCCAACCTGGATCCAGAACAGCTTCTGGAGGAACTGGGGCCCCTTGCTTCCTTAGAGGCTTCCACCAGCTGCTAGGCGCAGTGCAGGTGGGCCAGACCTATGTTGGACTGCCCTGCCTGCACCCTGATGACCCTCCTTGACCGTCCAGTGTCCCAAGTTGCCACAGTAAGCCAAAACTTCCACTCATTGCTCCTGAGCTGAGTGGCAGCTCCTGTAATGTTAATACAATTTGAGGATCTTCCCATCCATTAATAGGCTCATGTGACCTGTCTGAGTGAAATGAGTCTGAGTCACATGGAGCCCATGGTGAAAGGAGCTTACTGAACACGTGGAGCAGGAAGGGGTGGGGCAGGAAGGGGTAGAGCAGGAAGGGTGGAGCAGAGCTAAGTTAACTGCTGGTTAGAGCAGTCAGAACTGGGAGAAAGAGAGACACAGCAGCAGTGAGTGTGAATGAGAGTGATTTTGCCCTTGTTTGTGGGGAGGCCCTAATGGAAGGAAGGCTTGGTGATGGCGGTGTCTCCTGCATTGATAATGTATATAGATTTCTTTGTTGCTATGATGGATTTGGCTTTTTGGTGCTGGGATTTGGCTTTCTGGTGTTTGAATGAATGTTTTGGTTCTGCCTCCAATGAAGAGAGTCTGTTATATTTTGCGATTCAGAACTACGCCAGCATATTCATAGAAGCCATAACTGCTGTGGGTGTCGCATTGGCACTACAGCTCCTCAGCTTCTCTTTCAAGTTCATGCACCAGTAGGAGGATCTGCTGCTGGTCAGCCTGCTGAGGAGCCCCCAGGGTTGGCTTCTTAATACAGAAGCACTCCAGAATACAATACTCTTGAGGGGGCTGAGATCTATGATATTGCCTAAGCATAGACCTGGTAGGTGGAGAGACAGAGAGAGGTTATGTGATTTGCCCAGGGTCACACAGCTAGTGAGGCATGAACTCAAGTTTTTCTGACTCTATCTAGCACTCTATATAGTATTGCATCATCTAACCTCCTCGGGTCACCCTACTGATGGTGCAGAATTGCTGTTGTCTTCTAATGATGGCATCACGCTGTCCCTGCCTGTTGGTCTCAGGTTCTGCCCTATGCTACTCTGCTAGAGGCCACTCCCTTGCACATATAGTCTTCACTGAAGCTCTACCAGATGTTGTCCAGATGTTACTCATATGGATGTAGCACATAGTCTCTGCTGCTGAAAGAAATCCCAAAGCTGCTAAATTTCTGGTTCATTTTGAAATCTTTGGCTATCTCTTGGAGTCACTATTGAACTCTTTTTTTGAGGGGGAAAGGTAGAGCAATTGGGGTTAAGTGACTTGCCCTAGGTCACACAGCTAGTAAGTGTGTCAAGTGTCTGAGGCCAAATTTGAACTCAGGTCCTCCTGACTCCTGGGCTGGTGCTCTATTCGCTGCCCCACCTAGCTGCCCCTCTGCTGAACTGTTTTAATCTTTAAGTCTCTTTCTTTCCTACTATTGCATTTTGAGGAAAACAATATTGAAAGTTTTCATTTCCAAGGATCAGGAAAAAAAAGCCTCTCCTCAGCCTCTCTTATCTTGTTCCCTCAGAGTTTTTGCTGCTGAAAGCCTCCCTTCTCCCAAGCAAGATTCTCATTCAAACTCTTTAGAAAAAAGAACAGGGTCCTCCCAGATAGTTAATGACCTCAGACAATCTTTTATTTGGCTTAACTCTCTTGATCATTTGGCTTGGGGTCCCTCAGTGTGAGGCCAGTAGAAGGAAATATACCACAAATTAGTCTAATCCAGGAAATGAATTTATTTTCATTTTCATTTAAACATAAGGGAGCAATATTCTCATATGTTGAGCAGTAGGAGGATGCTAAAAAGCACATCTGGCCACCTAGAAAACAACCCCTTAAATTTCCGATTTAGGAAGACTTCAAAATTTGGGGCTGCAGGTTTGAAGTGTTGCTGATGCTATGTTGGGAAGCTGAGGTTCCTTCAATGTGCTAAGGAGCAAAAGAACATATTTCTAAGTGTAAAAGAATAATCATTTCCTCTTTTCTTTTTTCATCCTTCTAACTCTATGTCAAAACTCTAACAAATAGGTCTATTTGAAATAGAAATATTTGATCTCCTTTTGCTTCCTTCTGAGATTTCTTACATCCTTACTGAATTTGATTTCAGAAATTGCTTGCTTTTTTTGTGATAGCCCTCATTCTTCCCACTCATTTTTCAGCTCCCTGTCAAGGGGGTCTACCTCCCTACTCTCGTTGTTGCTTTTTTTTTAACTTATTTAATATTTCATTTTTTCCCAATTACATGTAAAAACAATTTTAATATTCTTTTTTGTTTTCAAATTTTGAGTTCCAGATTCTCTCTCTCCCCTTGCCCCCTCCCATTGAGAAGGCAAGCAATTTGACATAGATTATACATGTCTCCTACTCCCTTTAACAAGGTTTCTTTCATCACACTTGTAGCCTGTTTTCTCTTCTCCTGTAATGAAGACATAGAAGTGCATTTCTACCAACGATTATCTTTTTTGTAATCAGTACTTAATCAGCACACATTTTTGCATTTCCTTTTAGACATAGTTCTACTTTCCCAGTTGTATCTGTTGCAAAAAGAAGTACTCTTATAATGAATCCCTCTTGCACCATAACCCTTGCAAGCTGCTGTAAAAAAAAATTCATTCCCTAGGGAAGCCTAAAAGTAGAGAGACTAAGAGTTCACAAAGTTATTAATCAAACCTCTGTTCTAGAGTATTATCATCTGGAGATTATTATAAGGGTTAAGATATACCAAAGAGGTTTCTTTTTATTCATACTTCCTGCTACTCCTATCTATTCACGTTTTCCACTTTATTTTCCACAGAAGAATTTAATTATTAAAAGCTAAAACTCTTTTTCTGCCAATTAAACTTATAAAGTTCCCAAAGCTTCAGTGCTTTCAAAAAGCACAATGGTGTCTAACTGGACCCTTTCTTCTCATTTTCCCCAAAAAGAAGAAACTACAAAACTTTTTTGACATTTTGTGCTATTGACACTAAAAAGATCTTTTTCAGGACCAAAGTTCATCCTTTATTAAAATTATTAAATGGGCCTTTGGGACCATTTTTCTTTTTTCCGTATAACTCCTACCCCAAACTGATCTTAGGCAAGTGCATTTATGTTAGTGAACTGAGTACACACAGAAAGACAAAAGCCTTGGTCTTTCTCCTGTTTCTTCTTTGCATTCATTACTCTTTATTTTGTACTTAAGGAAATGCAAAGAAGGGCAGTAAGTGTTTTGTTTTACATTTTTGAAAGAGTTAATTTTCACAGGGTAATGTTTTTTGTGAAGTCTTTTTCTCCTATAGCTATTTGTGATATATCTACAGTACTTTAGATGAAAGACAGAGGTTCTCTCCCCTTGAAAGCTCCTAAACCATGCTATATATCATAAATGAAAACCTCTAAAATGGGGCTTCTTCCTATCAACTTGCCATAGCAATGTCCAAATACTGATAATAGCTTTTATGAAATCCCCTTGAAGTCCTACTCTATGATGTAGAGCTGCCTTTTTTTTCCTAGTTCCTGCATCGACAATTTAGGTGCCGATGACATGATGACAAATATCAAGTTTTGTCATCGTTTCATGATAATAGATCATGTTTCTATGGTACTGTGAGGTTTACAATGGAAAGTGGCATAGACAACTAGCCAGGAAGACCTAACATACTGGCTATGTGATCTTGGGTAAGTCACTTAACTTATCAATACTCTAAACAACTCTTCAAGGTTATAAGTTTTTTTTAATTTTTAAAAAATTTTTAGTTTACAACACTCAGTTCCACAAGTTTCTGAGTTCCAAATTTTCTCCCCCTCCCTCTCTGATGTAATCCAATATAGGTTCTACATATACCTTCACATTAAACTTATTTATACAATAGTCAAGTTGTAAAGAATTATAACCGCTAGAAGGAATCATGAGAAAGAAGAAACAAAACCAAAAGAGAAGGGGAAAAAAAGAGAGGAAATAGAGTGCCTCAATCTACATTCAGACTCCATAATTCTTTCTCTGCATGTGGATAGCTTTTTCCATCATGAGTCTTTTGGAACTGTCTGTGAACCTTCAAGGTAGTAAGTTACAGAGCCAGGGTCAATCTGCATTGGTGAGATTTCCCCATACCAAAAAAAAATCACAGGTTTATATCCCTTTCCATAGACTCTATCCTTTTCTTCCCAATAACCCAGTGAGGAAGGCTTTGGTGTGCATAAAGAATGGGCTACTTGTGGCTACCCTATAAAAGAAAATCTATTTGTCCTCCCATTGACCTGTCATCAATTATTTTCTTCATTTGTCCAACAGGAGGACGAAACAGCAAATGATATAGATTTCTAAGCTCTAAATGCCAATATGGTTCCTGTTTTAAGAGTGCATTTTTAATTAATGGAGTTTAATATTCCTTTGCTCTTTCTGTCTCAAAGAAGACTTCTGACCAAAGGCCAGAAATGTGCAAGATGCTATGCTGGTCACTGTCAGGGTGCCAAGAAGAATGTCACATGGTTTCTGCCATCAAGGAAATTGTAGTATGTTAGCGAATAATTGTACACAATAACAAAGAATTTTAAAAGTGCATTAAGAGAGATATGACTTAATGGAAATAAAAGTGAACTGAAGCAGAAAGTTCTGACCACCATCAATTTATTGATAAGGCTAGCAATTACCAGTAAAAGGAATCTCTTGACTTCTCATTCAGCCAAAAGACCCACAGGTAGGGTTTATTAGCTTGCATATAATTTTGGAAAGTAGAAGTCTGAAGTATCATAAATGATAGAAAATGACATAACTAGGTAGAAGTCAGGAATGCAAGACTAGCAACAACCCTCCTTCCATCTTGTTGCCATGGAATCTCATTGGTGGTGACCACTTGAGTGGTTAGTTAGAATCACAGTGATAACAGTCTAGACTTTCTTGAAAGACAGCAAGCATTGCAGAGATAAATAGACTTTCTGGTGCCCTTCTGCATTTTACAAGGCTTGTTAGGGGGATAACAGATCTCCCTTAATTGTACATGGGCAGTAAGACATATAGAGACAATACATTTCTTTGAATTAAGGTGATTTATGGAACAACTTAGCCCAGAAAGGAAAGCTGCACTTCTGGATTTAACTCAAAGACAAAGAAATACAGCCTAGGCAATTTTTACAACATATTAGAAGTAATACAGAATAGAATCAAATATTGAATGGAATCAGAATCAATTTGATTTTCTCAGATACATTGTACTATGTGCTAGTTCTAAGAAAAGTCAGATTACTTCCTGTGGAGGAGACTGAAGAAAGACTGAGACAAAACCTTTGGCACTACTAATAATGAAAGGAAGGAAAGAGGAAGGAAAGCATCCAAAGAGGAGAAAGAAGGAGCTGTCAGAGAGGTAAGAGGACTGCCAGTAATTGCCAGACTTGTATCTGGGATTATAAAAACAACCCTCATGAGCTCAACCTTATATTGGGCAGGCCAGACTTTTGAAGATGTCTATATAGATCTCTCATCCCTAGCTAAGGATTTTCTTATGAAAGAGAAATGGCATCTTTTTCCAGGGTAAACATATCTTCTTTTTTCTGCTTTGCTTCATATGACATATTTACCAGATGCCTAACCATTCTGGTCACCCTGTTCTGGAAACTATTAAAAAGTAGTACCTAGAATTGAACATAAATATTCCAGATGGCATCTTTCCAGTCTAAACTGAAGTAGCGTGATAGAGCTAAGCTCTGTATTGTCTGGTATATATTCTCTTACGTTCACTTTTTTTTTATTTCTGTTTTGCTGTCCATTTGGACAAATGGGTTTCTTTGCTATTTGCTGTATGTGTGTGTTTATTGTGGAACTGGTATTTGGTGGGAAAGGAGTCAAGCCTTGGATATAAAGCTTGGGGTCCACCTTTCCCCAATAAGCAACAGAGATCAGAAGTTTAGCTTGAACTTAAAATTACATTCCCTAGAATAATAATATCTAAGGGAGCAGATAGATATAATTCTAGCTTAGTATCCTCTCTCTTTGAGGAAGGCAGAGGGGACAATCTCTGGCTCCAATCTCCTGCTTCCCCTCCTGGCAGGAATTAAAGTCTTCTTGGAGACTTTAAACAAGTCTTTCTTGGAGACTTGGAGACAATAAAACACAAAAAGAGGCAGGAGAGGAGATGCTAGAGATACCTACTCTTGCCTCCCTTCAGGCTGCAGGACACTCCCTGCTCCTGGTCTCCCACTCTGCTTCTGTTTGAGGCAACATCTGTTTGAGGCTGTTTTTCTAGGGTGCCACTTCTGCTTCTTGCTCCTTGGAGCAGCAGCCAGATTTGTTAGTGACAGTTTCACTTCCCTCCTGCCTAAGCACTACTAATGCTCCTCACCTGCAGGATTTATGTTCTTCCAATTTCTCGAGATAAGAGGGCTGGGTGGGGGGTGACCCAAAAAAATACTGAAGAAA
>CM053622.1:495093910-495115380 GCA_028646595.1 Phalanger gymnotis | reverse complement strand
GACTTGGCTCCTCTCATCAATGCAAGCTTCAAAGACAGCTCCAAAAGACTCACGATGGAAAAAGCTACACACATCTAGAGAAAGAATTATGGAGTCTGAATGCAGATCGAGGCAAACTATTTGCTCTCTTTTTTTTCCTTCTTTTTTGGTTTCGTCTCTTCTTTCTCATGATTCATTCCATTGGTTATAATTCTTCTTTACGACTGGACTATTACGTAAATAAATTCATGTGAAGGTATATGTAGAACCTATATTGATTATATGCAAAACTTATATCTATTATATGCTGTCTTGGGGGGGAGTGGGGAGGAAAAGGAGGGAGAGAAAATTTGGAACTCAAGAACTTGTGGAACTAAGTGTTGTAAACTAAAAATAAAAAATAAATAAATAAAAAGAAAATTGGGACTTTACCCGTCTGCCATTTTGTAGCCTCTTTTCCCACAATATTACAAAAATCACTTACAATCCCATTCGGCAGTTCTTTAAGAACACTGCAATATAATTAATTGAATGTGTCAAAGCTTTCAAGGTGCTCTTTCTCTTTAATTTTCTTAGGTTTCAGCTCCCAATGAGTCATTTTATGTACTGTCCTTTCCAAATCATGAGCACCTGCTAACATGTAGTACTCATTTATTTTTCAGGTTGTTTAAAAGGGTCCCAATGGAACAGGACAGAGAGCTGTTGGATTTTGATAAAGGAAAGGGGAAGTGGAAAGATTACATCTGAAAAAGGGAGGCCCAATTGGAGAGAAGTCTGCGATGTAGATCCTTGAGAGTTAGAATTAACAGGAAGGTACTTGTGGAACCGAATAATGGTAATGATGGCATAGTGGATAGAGAAGTGGTTTTAGGGCTAGGAAGACCTGTGTTCACACTGTACCTCTGACACATATTGTCTGGGTGACTCTAGACAAATCACTCAGGGGGCAGCTAGGTGGCACAGTGAGTAGAGCACTGGCCCTAGAGTCAGGAGGACCTAAGTTCAAAATCGGCCTCAGACACTTGACACACATATTAGTTGTGTGACCTTGGGCAAGTCACTTAACCCTAATTGCCCTGCCTTCCCTCTTCGAAAGAAAGAAAGAAAGAAAGAAAGAAAGAAAGAAAGAAAGAAAGAAAGAAAGAAAGAAAGAAAGAAAGAAGAAGGAAGGAAGGAAGGAAGACAAATCACTCAGCCTTGAGGTGCTCTAAGTAACTTTTAAAACCACAAATTGCAGAAGCATCACTTTCCCATCCAGAGGGTTCCCTATGCCATGAAATCATAGATCCAGTCTCTATCCCTACCTCACATTATTGAAGGCTTAAAATTTACCAAGGAAGAATTACAAAAACAGAGGCGGGCTAAAGATAAACTCTGCCTCCTTCACAATTTTGCCTTAGTCCTACCCTACCCTAACTGTATTGATCATTTCCTATTAACATAAGTATTCTTTATATTTTCTCCCCCTTTCTTTTGAGGTGTATATAAAAGAAAGAGGAGATGTAATGAAAAAAAGATGGTTCTAGTACTTTGTTCTAATGCCACCTGTATACTTGGCATGCTCTCTGATGGGGTAACCCAGGCACCACCAGGTGGTGCTGATGCCTGGCTAACTTTCTCCATGGATACTCTAGCCTGCATCAGGATTCTAACATCTCCTTGGGCACTTTGCAGTAGATAATTTCTATCAGAAGTGGGTAATACCAGGCATCTTATAGAGAAGCAAGCAAATGATACGTTAAATATACGTGTGTGTGAAACTACAAACTCAACATTTATAGCAAAAACAAAACAATCAACACTTGAACCAAAGGGCCAAATTTTCTACCCAAGTTCCTCAATTCAAAGCATTAACGTGTGCGGAGACATACATACATACATACATATATACATATACACACATACATATATATACATATATGTGCATGTGTGTATGTATGTCAAACAAATTAGCAAATGAATGATGATTGCAAAAACAATGTAATCCCTATTAAGAAATCAGTGAAGGTTAGGCATCTAATAGCCAAGCAAAATGTAGGCATTTGTCTGGATGGGATATGGAGCATAGATGGGTTCTTATAAAATCATGTCCCTTTTTGGAAGAACCAGTATGTGCTCAATGTCCCATACAGAAAGGCATCTAGTTGTTAGATACATTTCCTTCACTGATTGCTTAGCATGGGGTAAATTGAAAAAAAAAAGTTTGCTCTGTATCCCTTTCTGAATCTGTCTAAAGCTTCATTAGCTTTATTTATGGTTTAATCATAAATATATGTATTATATACATATCACACACACACAGATATATATGTACACGCATCCAGTATACCATAGATGTGTGTATATTTGTACATATGTATACATGTAGTACACCACACTGTGGCAAGTGCTGCATAGATGTAGAAAGTCAGCTAAGGGCACTAGCAGGAGGCAGAAACAGGAGAGGAAACAGAGTTAAGCTGTCCCTCATTCCTGGAATGCTCTCCCTCATTGCTTGTACCAATTAGAATCTTTCTTTCAAGACTCAGCTCAAACATTATCTTCTGCGGAAGGGTTTGTCTCTCCGAAGCTGCTAGTGCCTTGCAACCAAAGCTATCTTTGATTCACCTCTATAGGTATTGCACATATACTTCTTTAGGTACATGCTGTCTCAGTCATTAGAATATAAGTTTCAGGAGGGCAGGAATGTTAACAACAACTTTTTTTCATCTTATCCCAGTGTTCAACACATAGCAAGTGCCTGGAATGCAGAAAATGCTCAGTGCATGTTTGTCGATTGATTCCTTGAGAAATCTTTTGTGATGCCAATCCATCCCTCTTTGTATGTCATTTCTGTCTTTTATCTTGCTGCTTCTAGGCTTATTTTCCTTGCTATTACAGAGTTAGAATTTTACTTGAACTATGGATTCTATTTCTTTCTGTATTATCACCTTTTAAAAATAATTGTAGAAAGATTTCTTGAATAATTTCATAGAATATGGGGTTGTTTTTTTTGTTCTTGTTTTCAGAACTTTTTTTTTTTTTTAGGATTTTAGTATTCCCATTGTTGCTGCATCTTGACCTCCATGTTTTCCAGTTCTCCCAATAGTTCAATTGTTTTATGAGGTTTTTTTTCTCTCTCAATTTTGTTTTTAGATGTAGCAAGTCAGATGTTTGTTGTTCCTATTTATTCTTTCAAGTTTTTATTTCCTCCTGATCTTTTTTTTTTAAAGCATTTTAAAATCCTAATTTCAGTTTCATCTAATATATTTTATTCCTAGGAGCTTTTATTTGGTTAGTTCTTATGACTTTCTTACTAGCGTTAATTTTTACTAGAATTACTAAATCATTACTTAAATTATAATAAAGTAAACTGTTATTATAATATAATAAAGTAATATTATGATGACATATAATAAAGTATATTATATAATTTATATCTAGCATAATGATTATAATACTATAACAAAGTAACATAATAAGGTATGTTGTTATATTATATACTTATTATAATAAAGTAAATTATTACTTAAGTTAATAAAATATCTTATTTATTAATTTGAGAATTTATCTTGGAATATTTTGTGTTGTTTCTTTTTCCATGTATATTGATTCTTGTACTTTAGTGATTCCTTTTGCCTTTGTATATTTTTAGCCAATTCAATAACTATATCTGATTATAATAGATATAATTCTAGCCTGATACCCTTCTTTGAGAGAGAAGACTAAGGAGGTTAGTGGACAGCCATGGCCCACTCTCTTCTATGCTTAAAGATTTCCCTTGGAAACATGAAACGTGGTACTTCATATCTTATCTGCCTAAATGTATTCCTACAACTTTGGTCCACCTGGGTTCCTCTGATCAGGGATCAAACTTTTACATGAACTAATAAACTATTATATTAGCATAATGAAAGATGCTTTGAGCAACTTCATAGGTACTAATAGATTTCAATTACTGCATTCAGTGGTTTATAATTTGGTCTCTGGATTATATTGGATCCTCTATGAATCAACCCAGAGAACAACTGGGTATTTTCTTGGTGTCTTTTACAAGTTAACTGGCCTCTTTTACACTTTTCCAGGGGATTGAGACAGGTAATAGAAATGTCCTACCCCTTAAGGAAAGTCTTCCTGTTGGCATTGACACTATTTGCCCAACCTGCCATATTGCTTCTCTTTCTCTTCACTTCTGATATTACTTTTTTTGCCCATCGGCCAAGTAAGAAAATGGAAAGAAAATGAAATTTATTTGTTTTTGCCATTTTTAAAGAACATTTGGTAAAGCATATTTGAAAAGGTGGAAAAGAGTTGAAAGTAGGGGTGTGCTAGAGCCAGCTGCAACCACCTCTCAAGAGATGATTGTAAAATTGTCAGTGTGCATCTACATCTTGCAAATTAGCAAACTGCTACAAATCAGGCTTTGACATTGTTTTGTTCACTGTCTAGACTTAAGAAAAAAGTGATGGAGAAAATGTTGATGATACAGATTAAATTTAGAAGATATTGTGCATAATTCCCCACCCCCCAAGGTATTCAGTTGTTAGACATTTACCAGTACTCCCCTGATTGAAAGCCATTGTCCATAATGAGGTTTCTGGACTTCCTAAGGTTTGAAAAAGAGTAGCAAGGCAAATTTCTATGACAGCAGGCTCTTAGTTTCCAGGGGAAAGTGGAAAGCATCTTGGTTTAGGTGTCTCCAAACAAAATGTCTGTCTTGTTTCAGTGCTGTCACTGACTCTTTCATTTTGGGCACACACTTGGACAGCTCCCTAAATATTATTTACAAAATGGTCTTGAAGAAGAAGATTACTAAGATCCCTAAAAGTTGCTACCACTCTGTTCCCCTCTTGAGTGGTGCCTAAAATGTAGGTTATTCCATAGACTGCTAGGCAAATGCCAAATTGTAGGAGGTTTAAATCAGGTTTTGTATATCTTTGTTTTGTCTGTTCTCCATTTCCTTGAACAATTTAGGGTTCCTAGTAATCCACAGAAATTGCCTCAAATTTGAGGTGTATTTGGATGATAGGAACAAAATGAATAAGTTAACTAATCTATCTCTAAGTTTTATATCACTATAATAAAGTTTATTATAAAGCACTTTAAACATGAAAACCAGCAAGTTTTGACTTTTCTTGCTGTGACAGAAAGACCTGTTTATATATTTATACATCCGATCAAAGCATTAATAGCAAGTTAAACACATGAACTTGACTGGCTTTCAAACTGGCCTAGAAAAATGATATACCTAGCATACTATATCATTAGCAGTTAGGGGAAATTGTTTGAAATTATTTTTAAGGAAATGCAAAATGAATGACGCAAAGTAGATTAAATCTTTGAAAAGGAAGTCATTTTTCCCCACCTGCTTTGTCGCTTTGGTTTTTGCCTGATTAAATATAGAGGCCCACGTGGACAGGAAAGTTACATAGATACTGATCTGACTCATTGTCTAGCCTTTTAAGGGAATGCTAAGAGTATTGTCCTCAGACGATATTGGAGACAGTGCAAATAATATTATGAATAATTCAGAGATGTCATATACTTAGGCCATGTCTATATAGCCAAATCATGATGAAAGAAAGGTAGGCAACACTGAAAGTTCATTTTAAATTGGATTATTCACCACTGTGAATACTCCCTGATAATGGCAATCCAGAATTCACATCAATCACTAATATTTTCAACCTTTTAAAGGCAGATGAGATTAATAATTCCCATGATCTTAACTATATGTAACAGTGATTACTCTAGCTTCTACTGTCTGAAGACCAGATATGTTACATTTCATCCCAGGGCTATCTGGTACCTTTAGGGTGCAGGGTGTCTCTATTTCTGTCACTGACTTAAGCCCCACTGATTCTCACAGCCTTGCAAAGAAGGTCCCAGCCTAAGCCTCACTTGCTCATTGCTTGGAGTTTGATGGCTCAGAGTGAGTATAAATAGCAATTGTTTCAGTTCTGGCCAGAAACTCTGAGCATCTTCCCTTCCCAGATTGATTCTTTCCAGTAGGTGAACTAGTCCATCTTTTGCCTCAATTCTTACCTAGCCTTAAATCACTGAATGGGTGTTGCCTCAGACAAACCAAGACCTGGGAAAGACCTTAGCTTAAAAAGGCCCAGGTCTCCCACTGAATCTGGAGCCATCTCTAGTCATCCTGATCTGTGTCTTGCCAGTGGACTCAGATGACTCTGGAGGAGAGAGTGAGGCTGATGACTTTGCACAGCCCTGCCTCACTTAAATCCAGTTCACTTGCAAGTCAAGACATCATCCTCCTGATGTCATTGGTTCTCTTCTAGAACAACTGATTTCCCCATTTATAGGTGTCCAGGCATTGCAGTTCCATTTAACCATTTGAAAGCTAGATTAGTTTTTACAAAGGAATATTTACTTCAAATGTACAGCAAAAACAAACATGCAAACATTCTGCCCAGCCCTCAGGGACATACTGCAACCCCCTACATTTTGGGAGTGGCTAGGAGGATTAGATTCACAGCTTAACTCAGTTCCCTTATAATATTAATTCCACCAAGTTCCAAAGTTCCCTTTTGCTTGCCTCCTGATACCCTGGCTTCTTAGGACTTCCCTATTAGGCTGGTTGCACATAACCTCTGGTTTGTAATTATGGGTACCAAGATCCCTGTGGCTCAAGTTCCTGGGTCTAAGAACTCTACCCCCTGTACCCAGAACTGAAAAGGAAAAAAAAAACAGACCAAAACTCCCAATTTTTTTCTCTGATCCACAGGTACCTAGCAGAAAGGCCCATATGATCTGCTCAAGTCACATGGAAGTCTAAGTTACATGTGATGGGAGGAACTTTGCTGAACAAGTGGAACAGGAAATGGCAGAGCAGGAAGGAAGTTAGTAGAGCCAAGAGGAAGCGAGCAGTCAGAACAGTTAGAGCTGAAGGACAGAGAGGAGGCAGGTAGCTTGCTGTGAGTGTTTATTTGTGGGAAGCCTCAAGCAGAGGGGAAGGCTTTGGGAATGGACCTGCTCTCTGTAGTGATAATGTCTATTAACTTCTTTGTTGCTATGATGTATTCAGTTTACTGGCATTGAGATTTGACTTTCTGGTGTCTGAATAAATGTTTTGCTTCTGTTTTTTATGTAGAGAGTCTATTATATTTTGTGATGCAGAACCACGCCAGCATATTCATAGTAATAGCAACCATTATGAATATTGCCTTGGCAATACAGAAGGTGATACAGACCACTGAATGGTGTTCATGCTCTGAGTGAACACACTCCTTACCTCTGGACTCCATAGAGAAAGAGAGATCCACTTTGCCTCTGGTCTGGTGGATTTAGAGCTGCTCAATTATTAGAAAGAGACTGCTCCCACCCATGTGGCAGATCAATGCAGAATGTCTTCTCCCAAAACCATCCCATATGATAAATAATATTGTGGGGAGAGGGAAAAAAAATCACCAGACTGATTGATACATTGAAGAAGTCCAGAAACATGTGCAATGTGGTCTTCCCACCTCCATGAAGGGATAGTTTGAGGGGTGTCTTCTCATATCTCTTTATTTGAGTGCCTCTTTGGTCTTTATAATTTTGTTACATTTATTTTTAATTTTTTTTGGTTTGTTTCTTTGCATTTACATTATTGCAGTTTCTATGCATATAATTTTCTTGCCTCTGCCTACTTTACCCTGCATCATTTCATATAGATCTTTTCACACAAATCATTTCTCACAGTACAGTAACGTTCTATTTCATTTGTGTATCATAATTTGTTTGGCCATTCCCCAAATGATGGGCATCTACTTTGTTTCCAATTCTTAGCTATCACAAAAATTGCTGCTTTCTTCTTATTAATAGTTGCCTTGGAGTTGTATCAGTAAGGCAAAATTTTCTATATTGATGGTGACCATGAATATGCCTATACAATTCGAAATCACAAAATATAAGCGACTCTCTATTTAGAAGGCAGAAGAAGTAAATTTATTTAGACACCAGAGGATCAAATCCCAAAACCAATCATTCCAATTCGACATAGCAACAATTGTATCCCAAAACCAGTAAGTCCACTTCAATGTAACAGCAAGGAAATTAAAACACAACATCGCAGCAAGGAGCCAAGCCATCCTGTAACCTTCCCCTCTGGTGGGGCCTTCCTGTAAACACTCACTCACAAACCCTAGCTGTCTGCTTGCCTGCATCCTCTCCTCTCACAGTTCTGAGAGCCCTTGCAGTTCTCAGAGCCCTTCCAGTTCTCTCTCCTGTCTCTGCATCTTTGAAGTCCTCTCTCAGCCCTTCCAGTTCCCTCTCTGTCTCTCTCACAGTTCTCTCTTCTTCTTCTCAGTTCTCTCTACTATATCCTTCTTGGGGCTCCAGGGTTTCACACCTAATCAGCAAAAGGGCCTTCTTACAAATAAGCCTCTCCTAATCAAGCTTGCCTTAATTAGTTTTGCCTGAGGCCTATTAAATGGGTGGGGAAGATCTTTGATCACATTAACACCACAAGATTGTAAGCTCAGTCTCTGATTCAAAGGGTATGGATGTTTTAGTCACTTCATTTGCATAATTCCAAATAGCTTTCTAAAGGGGTTGTACCATTTCACAGCTCTACCAACAATGTATTAGTGTGTCTATCTTCCCACAACCCCTCCAACATTTATTACTGCCGTTTTGGGGTGTTTTTTGTGCCAATTTGCAGGGTATGAGCTGAAATCTCAGAGTGGTTTTGATTTGCATTTTTCTTATTATTAGTGATTTGGAGCATTTTTTTCATGCGGTTGTGAATACTTTATAGTTCTTTTGAGAACCATTTATTCATATCCTTTGACCAATTATCTATTGGGGAATGCCTATTAGTAATATATGTGTGTGTGTATGTGTATGTATACACACATATGGATATATATATATATACATACACATATATGTAGTTTACACATTTTGGATGTTTTTGTTTTTCTCCAGTCGTTTCAGTCATATCCAACTCTGTGACCCCATTTGAGGTTTTCTTGGCAAAGATACTGAAGTGGTTTGCCATTTCCTTCTCTAGCTCATTTTATAGACGAGGAGCCTGAGGCAAATAGGGTTAAGTGATTTGCCCAGGGTCATATAGCTAGTTAGTGTCTGAGGTCAGATTTGAACTTAGGAAGATGAGTCTTCCTGACTCCGAGGTTGGCACTCTATACACTGTACCACCTAGCTGCCCTATATCTTGGACACCAAACCTTTAACAGAGACATTTGGTACAAAGATTTTTTTCCCTCTCAATGACTTTACTTCTTATCCTAGATGCATTAATGTTGTCTGTGCAAAAGTCTTTTGGTTTCAAGTTCTCTCTTCTGCTATAAACACAGCAATATATTCCTTCAGTTAATCTTTTTTTAAGGGCGACCCTGTTCCCACTGACTCTCTTCCCCTCACCCCTGAGCTCCTCTTCACACTTGATACTCCTTTCCCTTTAGGGTTTTGTTTATTAGTTTCTTTTCCTCTCCTATCTGGTTATATATTTCCTCCCCTTCTTTTTAATTCTCATTCAAGTAGACTTTCCCCTCCTGTCCTCCCCTTCAGCTAGTCCTTTTCCTTAGTTTTGAGATTTCATTTTCGTGTACTCCTTCAAAAAGGATGTCTCTCAATCTCTTCATCCTCTATCTTCTCTTTCTGTTTACTCTAGACTGCTCTCTACCTTTTCCCTGTATTCTTCATGAAATCGAAGCTTTCAAGATATCCATTCTAGGCTTCCCCCTACCCCCAGACACTTTCTGCCACTATCTTGTAGGGCTTGTCCCATGGATTTCCCTTTTCCATTTTTTCTTACTTCCAGAACAATGCCAATTATTGCAGGTGTCAGAGGACATTGCCCTATGGTAGGGCCCTTCCCCTACCACTTCCCTAATTATACAGCCCACCACTGATCTATATCATCTCTTGTCAACCTTTTTTTCTACATTTACCTAGAAAT
This sequence comes from Phalanger gymnotis, assembly GCA_028646595.1. Lineage (NCBI taxonomy): Eukaryota > Metazoa > Chordata > Mammalia > Diprotodontia > Phalangeridae > Phalanger > Phalanger gymnotis. Next base: position 495,105,500 of record CM053622.1, on the reverse strand, counting down.
TTTTCCCTATATCCATACTCACCTACTCCTCGAGGTACCAATTACCCCAGGGGTTCCAACTCCCCAGTCCAAAGACATATAGACTCTATTCTTCAAGCACCAAATCCCCTAGGTCCACTAGGTCCTCATCTTTCTTCACCCACCATCTCTTTGCCTAGAGGAATATTCATCAGTGGAACCCCCCTCCCACCTCCAGAGTGAGATTTCATTCCTCTCCCACACCCATTTTCAACCCCTTTCATCCTTACTCATTATCCTATAGGCTCTTCTCTTTCTGAGACTATAAAGGTTACCGTCTCCTCATTGCTAGCCCTTGATTTAACTCGTGACTCATTTGCTCCTCTCTATCCCCCTGCTCCCTTCCCTATATGTACCCTCATACATTATAATGTCACTTGTATGTACCCTCATATATTATAGTGTCACTTGTAGGCAGGGTGTCACCAGATGCTATCTGTAAAACTATCTCTTCAGCTATTCATTATTACCTCTACCAGATTTCTGACTCCACTCCTTTGTGTACATTTATTGATCTTTCTGTGGTCATCCTGCATCTGTATCTGTAGCTGTTGCTGTTGCTATACTTGCCTGATGCTCATCTTTTGTCCTTAATCATAATCTGTATGGTTAAGCTCAGATTTGCAGAACTGGGCTATATTCTGAGTTCCATTGCTCTTCAAAATACATCATCCTATCCCCTCTTTTTTTTCTGGTGGATGTGCAATTGACTTATGTTATTTGGATGTCCTTTCTTTTGTATTTTAAGGCATTTCTCCTAATAGCTTGCAGAATTTGTTATTTCTGAATTGAATTGTAAATTTTAACCACCATGTTTCTTAGGGTTTGCAGCCTTGGGTTTTTTTTTCTTTCTGGAGGCAGTCTGGGAATTCTTTTAATTGGAATTTAATTTTCTATGTTTAGAAGTTCTGGGTAGTTCTCTTCTATTATTTCCTTCAATATGGTGTTAAGGTGGCTTTTTTTTTGTCCTGTTGTGTTCTTCTAGAAAACCGTGATCTTTAGGTTGTCTCTGTGCATCCAATCTTCTAGTTCAATATGTTTTGCTTGCATAATGAACATATTTTCTTTTAATGTTATTATGTTTTGCTTTTCTTCTTCTAGATTGTCCTCCTCTTCTACATATTTGCATTCTCAGTCTATTGTTCTCTCTTTTGTTTCTTTGGTCAGGTTTTCCATTGCACATTCATTTTTCTATTCTGTTTATCATTTTTATTGTGCAGGACATAAATTCTGCTCTCATAATTCTCATTTCTCTTATAAACCATTCAGGAATAGTGTGTTGTGATTCCATATTCTCCTCCAATTCCATAGGATCTTCTGTCTAAGTGTTGGATCACTATCCTTTATTTTGTGCCATTTATTCATAGATGCCTGAGTTGTTTCCTTGATCTGGAGGCCATATTTCCTTCTGTTGTTGCTGTTTTTCCTGTTGATTTATTTGTTTGTGTTTAAGGTCCCCATTATTTTCTTTATCATTTACTTCCCGGCTCCCTTTTGCTTGTGGTTTCTGAATCTTCCACACTGGGCAATTCATGGTTCACCAGCATGTCTCCCATCAAATGACTTTTGGGTGGTCAGAGCCAGCCCCAATCAGATGCTATGCTCTTTCCTTCAGGGTTGTCAGAGTGCTGCACAGCCCCCCGCATGAATGGTATCCTGTCCTGGTGACCTGTCCCACTCCTTCCCTCCATTTATCAGTTCTCTGGCCTGGCAGTTCAGAATCTGTTTTCTACCAGCAATTCACGGCCTTTCAGTGCTTGTGCTTCCAGGTTGTAGCACCCTTCCCTGCCCCCTCCCCACTCTGGTCCTGAGGGGCCTGTGACCAAGTTGGCTCTCAAGGCTTGAGCAAACTTCTGTATCCTGGAGCTGGAGTCTCCATGACACTGAAAAGAGGGAATAGGGATTGGGGGTAGGGATAAGTTATAATGTAAGCCTATGTTGTGTCTTTGGGTATGCTAGTGTAGCCTAGATGCTGGTAGAGTGGGAGGTGAGGGATGGGTATTGAGTGACCTAAAGGTCAGTGAGCATCAGTTCCTGGGTCTGGGTTTTTTTTTTCAATCTTCTTTTGAATTCTTGGCGTCCTAGAGTATATAGATAGCTGAAGTTGCTTTATCTTTGAGTACATAATTTCTGTTTTGGAGAGGTTTGAGAGGTTATGGGCATCAGAGAAAATGTCTAGTCTTCCATCTTGTTTCTCATGTGACCTAGAATTGAGTCTGGTGTATACATTATTCTGTCCTAGTAGATACACTTTGTTATCTTGTTTCCAAGACCTGCTTTGTTTTTTCCCTCCATTATTAAGTTCAATTTCCTTTTGGTGACATTTTCACTTATATCGTAGTCACTGTTAAATTGTTCTTTGGATCCTGCTTATTTAGCTCTGCCTCAGTTCATATAAAGTTTCCCATGTTTCTCAGAATCCTTCATTTTTGTAATTTTTTATGTAAGTAGTAAGGGGTATCTCCATATGTAGTTAGGTCGACCTGTGGTGAAGGGCCTATCCTTGTGAATGGCAAGATAGGAGACAGAATAGATACCTCTAGCTGCTTCTCCCTTCACTCTTCTCCAGTGGAGACTTTCGTTCCGGCCAGGAGGAAAAGCAGGCCAGAGGCCACCACTCTGCTTTCCTCAGAGAGAGGAAAGTACCAGGCCAGAAAAATATCTGTCTGCTCCTTCAACTATTTTTTTGTCTAGGGGATATGATCTGTTCCATCTAACTTTCGTTTGCTTTGTCATTTGGGGGGGAAGAGGGACCCAAAGCTCTAAACCCAAGGCTTGACCCTTTTCCTACTTAACACCAGTCCCACAATGAACACACATAGAGAATTGCAAAGAAGCCCATTTATGCAAAGTGGAGCCAGAGAAAATATACATAGAAGAATATATACCAGACGATTCAGAGTGAAGGAGCTCTCTCATTGGGAGTGAGATAACTCAGTTCAACCAAGAGAGAGTGTGCTGGATCTTACTCAAGGGGAATACTCTCCATAGTCTCTTGAGGAGCAAGCTGGGAATAGAGACATGATGGAAACTACCAGTGGGGTTGGCTTCTTCCATCTTCTCTCTCGAAGCTGGAAGCCAGGAGCACCTGAATGATGAGTCCCCAAAGTGGAACTAATGAAGGCTGGAACTCTCTTGCCTTTCTCCAGCTCTGCCCTGCCCCCCACACAGGGCAGGGCATTCACCAATAAGGAGAGAGTCCCATACCAGTGGGATTTAGGGCAGGGGTTATACTTCCTACACAAGAATATTTCATTCCTTTCATCTAGATTAGCTTTTCCAGACATTTTTCAGTTGCCAAACAGCCACTTTACTTCTAGTTCTTTGCTCTTATAGAGGGTGTGGTTATGAGTATTTTAGTATACATTGGATCTTTGTTTCTCAACTTCCTTAAACTGTTCTATGACCAGTTCCCTTACATCTTAAAGTACAAAGGTTTGTTGAAATCCCTTCCCCATACCCACTAAACTATAGCAGGGAACGGCATTGCTGTCGTGACATTGTTTCTCAAGGCCTAGCATGATAATAAGCAAGTTCAGAAGAGGAGTGAGTAGGAGTCCCCCCTCCAACAATGTGAAATCAGCCAGATTCCACCATTGTGGCTTCACTAGGACTTCACCTCCTGGAAGGGTAATCTGACCTATTGCAGGTGATTAGCAAATCATGACTCAATGGTTGGGTGGTAGTGGTGGTGGTGGTGGTGGTGGTGTTTCCATTTTCATTGACCAGCTTTTTAAGAGGGATAGGAAGTGAGGAAGTGTAGTACTTGGAATACAAACATAGAGGGGCAGCTAGGTGGTGCAGTGAGTAGAGCACCAGCCCTAGAGTCAGGACGACTTGATTGTGTGACACTTGACACACTTACTAGCTGTGTGACTTTGGGCGAGTCACTTAACCCCAATTGCCTTGCCCTCCCCCCTCAAAAAGGGAAAAAAAAGGAATACAAACATAGTCTTTTTCCTCGATCATAAGATCACAGATTTTGTGCTGGAGGGAACCTTAGTCATTACTAAGTCTACCTCCCATTTTACAGAGGAAGAAACTGAGGCATAGAGAGGTTAAGTGATTTACCCACGGTCATACAACTAGTGAATGTCTGAGGGAGGATTCAAATTCAGGTCTTCCTGATTCCAAGCAAAGTGCCCTATCCACTATTCTATTTAACTACACTACTGAGATGGAGAAATTGCTCATGAGCGCTCCAGCATGGATTGGGCTCCGCTACAATTGTGAACTAATTCTTTCCTCAAACATTAAGTTGACCTAAATTCTCAAAGTGGCATCAGAACCCATTCAGGTAGCAGAGCTTAACTTTCAACACTCAGATGGTTGGAAGTAAAGTTCTAACTTTTATTGGCTGGTAATAGAGGGCAAGTGGTATCTGGGGAGTAGCTGCTAATTAAAAACAGTTTAATGGATATCTTCTCTTAACTTCCCATCAGAGGAATTTTTAACATAAATATGAATGGAGACTAAGTAAGTTCAGCAGAGCCGATCTCATTATTCTGCACCTGCTGAGCTAGTTGCATCATATTGCCCCAGCGAAGGAAAAATAAGTATCTGGTTCCAAATAGTGAATATTATTAAGTGGGAACAACACTGTGTAACACTACAGTGTTTACTGATACATCTTACTTCCTTAATCCAGATTTTGTTTCAAAGAATATGAATGAATTTTCAAAATAAATTAGTGCTCTCATCATTAAATGTGGCTTTCTCTGATTATTTCATTTCTTCTTTGGCTAAATCTATGAAATAGAATTCATCAGGAAATTAGGAGTACAAAAGGTTATGTACACTAAACATGAATCACTCCAGAATTCAGGAATGCTAACATTCTTCATTCTTCAAAACCCTTTTCTCAACAATGTGGCCATCAGATGTTTTCTTTTGTGCCCTCTGTCTGCAAACCACCTTACTGTCTACAGAAAACAAACAAAACGACAAATAAAATAAAACAAGAAAATCCCTTAACTAGGGCCAATCATGTAGAAGGCAAAGTTTTAATTTAGACGTCCTACACCTTGGCCCATGGTGTTGTCCGTACGTGAAATGTATTTCTTCAACTTTGTCTCTCAACCTTTAGCTATGATGTTGTCCATGACTAGAACATATTCCTTCAACTGCATTTTTGTCTAATGATACCATCCCCTTCTTTCAAAGTCCAGCTCAGTTCTTCTTTTTCTTCCATGAAGCCTTCCCTCTTCCTTGAAGTTTTCATTCTATTCTGTTTGACATTTAATAATTTTCCAAGTTGTATTATAGGCATCTGCATATGTTTCATATTTCCCCTTCTAGACTGTAAACTTTCTAAGAGCAAGGATTGTCTTTTTTCATATTTATATTCCCAGCGCCTGATCTCTTTATGTGAAGTTGATTTCATCATGTGCTAAAAGTTAGTAATAAACCTTGTCTACTAGAATATTTGTCATTTATTTTGCTCAAGATAAGCATAAGCAAACAGAATACTATGTGGATAATTCCAACTTAACATACCAATGTCCATATCAGAAAATAAAGCAGAGAAATTCTATGAAGAACCTGAAAAATTTTTCTAAATTAAACATCCCAGAATCTCAGGATGATTTGAAGGAGATTCAGGTCCCTTATCCAGGACTATTATATATATATTAAAAAGAGTTTGGATAACTCAGATAAAAGTTCAGAGAGAAAGAAACCCTAAGTAGCAGTAGGAGAAAAGAATTTCAGAGGACAGACTTGAAAATCAGTAAGGGCCTATTGAGTTACCTGGCTGGATGCAGCTGGCTAGTGTCTACCATCAAAAAGAGCTAAATATAGTTCTAAGACTATAGCTAAAGAGCTGGTAGACCCACCCCTCTACGGCAGAAGCTTTTAATATGGAATCTGTGAATTTGTTGTTTTAAATTTTTTTCGATAAGCACATTTCAATTTAATTGGTTTTCTTTATATTCCTATTTCCATTTTTTTTTTTTTTGCATTTAAAAACATTTTTTCTGAAAAGTCCCTCGGTTTCACCAGACTGTCAGAAGGGTCTGTTAAGAACCCCTGCCTTACAGGAAAGAAACCTTTCAGCATTGGCAATCCAGCAGGTGGCAGCAGAAAGAAGGTAAAAACAAGCAGATGGTAGCAGAGAGCAGCAGAAAGAGCAGCAGAGATGGTAGGGAAAGAACAGTGGAGAGCAGCTCAGTGGAGATGGTCAGAAGAGAGTAGATACCCAGCAAAGGGCAGTGAAACAAAGAGGAGAGCACCAGAGAATCACAGATCAATTGGAAAAGTATTTGATGACATCACCAGTGGACACTGACTTTTCTGTAATATAGGAGGCATGAGTTCTTTTAGCCATATTCAAGCATACCTTGTTTTTATTGTGCTTTAAAGAGAGGGGTGGGGCGCCCTTTGTTTTTTTACAGATTGAAGGTTTGTGGCAATGCTGCCTCTAGGAAATCTATAGGCACCATTTTTGCATGTGAGCATGTGCTTACCTCACGTCTCTGTGTCCCATTTTGGTAAGTCCTGCCATATTTCAAACTTTTTCATTATTATTAAATCTATGATGGTGATCTTTGATGTTACTTTTGTAATTGTTTTGGGGCACCAAGAAGTGTGCCCATATAAAATGGGGCACTCAATCGATAAAAGTTTTATGTGTTTTGACTGCTCCACCAACTGGCCCTTCTTCCATCTGTCTTCCTAACCTCTGCCCTCTCTCTTCCCCAACACACAACAGTATTGAAATTAGGCTAATTAATAACTCTGCAATGGCCTCTAAGTGTTCAAATGAAAGGAACGGTCAATTGATATGGCAAACTTCATTGTCTTATTTTAAGAAATTTCCACAGCCACCCCAACTCAACCTTCAGCACCCACCACCCTGATCAGTCATCAGCCATCAATATTGAGGCAAGACCCTCCACCAGCAAAGAGATTATGACTGGCTGAAGGCTCAGATGCTGGTTAGCATTTTTAGCAATAAAATATTTTTAATTAAAGTATGCACATTACTTTTTTAGATATAATATTATAGCACACTTAATAGACTATAGTATAGTGTTCTTTCAGTTCTTTCTCTAGATACGGATGGCATTTTCCATCATAAGTCCTTTGGAAAAGTTTTAGGTCTTTGTATTGCTGAGAAAGGCTAAGTCTATCAAAATCAGTCCTCATGCAGTGTGGCTATTACTGTGTACAATGTTCTCCTGGTTCTGCTCACTTCACTCAGCATCAGTTCATGTAAGTCTTTCCAGGTTTTTCTGAAGTCTGCCTGTTCATCATTTCTCACAAAACAATAATATTCCATTACATTCTTATACCACAACTTGTTCAGCCATTCCCCAATTAATGGCATCCCTTGAATTTCCAATTCTTGGCCACCACAAAAAGAGCTACTATAAATATTTTTGTATGTGTGGGTCCTTTCCCCCTTTTTTATGATCTCTTTGGGATACAGACCTAGTAGTGGTATTGCTGGATCAAAGGGTACAGACAGTTTTATAGCCCTTTGAGCATTGTTCGAAATTGTTCTCTAGAATGGTTGGATCAGTTCACAAATTCACCAACAATGCATTAGTGTTCCAACTTTCCCACATCTTCTCCAACATTTATCATTTTCCTGTTTTGTCATGTTAACCAATCTTACAGGTGTGATGTGGTACCTCAGAGTAGCTTTAATTTGTATTTCTCTAATCAATAGTGATTTAGAGCATTCAAAACATGTATGTCTTATTCTGCATTTTGAGTCTTCCATCTCTCACAGGAGAGAGGTAGCATCCTTCATCACCAGCCCAGTGGAATCATGATTGGTTATTGCACTCACAGACTTCCAAATTCTTTCTTTTTTTTTTTTCTTTTTTCAAGGCAACTCCAAGGGTTATGTGACTTGCCTACAGTTATACAGCTAGTAAGTGTAAAGTGTTTGAAGTTGGATTTGAACTGAGGTCCTCCTGACTCCAGGGCTGGTGCTCCTCTACTTTGCCTCCTAGCTGCCCTCCAAAGTCTTTTAAAGCTGCTTTTCCTTATAATATTATTTTTATTATATAAGTTGTTCTCCTACTTCTACTTTTACTCTACATCAATTCATACAAGTCTTTCCATATTTCTCTAAAACTATCTCTTTAATAATTTTTTTCTTTTTTGATTATTTTAATTCTTATTCAGAACTTAAAAACACCAAAAAAAATGGGCATTTGCATGTACGTAGAATAGAAAAAGAAGATTGCACATGAAATTGTACATCTATATTATGTACGGCTAGCTTTTCTTTTCAACTATAAGATTAACTTGTTTCAAAGATGTTCTGCTTGTCTTGTCTTCCTCCTTTTCTTTTCTCCCTGTTAAAAAAGAGGCCTTGGGCAGCTAGGTGGCACAGTGAACAGAGCACTGGCCCTGAAGTCAGGAAGATCTGAGTTCAAATCTGGCCTCACCCTCTTGACACTTGCTGGCTATGTGACCTTGGGCAAGTCACTTAACCCCAATTGCCTTCCCTTCCCCCCTCAAAAAAAAAATAAGATGCCTTAATGATTCTCTTTTCTCTCTTGGATACCCAATCCCTATCTTCCCCCTTGATCTCCCACCTACCCCATCCAATTAAAAAAAAAACCTTCCTTTTAACAAATACACATAAATAAGCAAAGGAAATTCCCACATTAGCTAATATGCAAAAATGTATGTCTTATCCAGCATCTTGAGTCCATCCCTTCCCTTAGCCAGTGAGGAGCTTGTTTTATCATGAATTCTCTGAAACTGTAGCTGGTCATTGTATTGGAGTTCTTTAGTCTTTAAAAGCTGTCTGAAAGTCTTTCAACATTGTCTTTGCAGTATCGTTATTACTGTATAAATCGTTTCTCTTGTTCTGCTTACTTTACTCAGCATCTGCTCACATTTACTTCCCAGGTTTTTCTGAAACCATCTCTGCCATCATTTCTAACATCACAATCATATTCCACTACAATCCCAGACCCTACTTTGTTCAGTTATTTCCCAATTAATGGGCACCTCCTTAGTTTCCAGTTCTTTGCTATGACAAAAAGAGCAGCTATATTTGTTTTTGAACATATGGGTACTTTTCCTCTTTCTTTGATTTCTAGGTGACTGGCCTAGTAGTTGTATCACTAGGTCAAAGAGGGTACACAGTTTGATGACTTTTTTTGGTCAAGTTCCAAATTGCAGAAGGACAAGAATAAAAACCTCAGATATTTGAAGAGTTTGAGATCTGAAATGATGGAGGCAGGAGGCCTACCTGCTGCATTTAATAACTCTTATGCTGAGAAAGCAAGCAGTTCTTTTGTCTCTGGAACAGTAACTAGGTAGTGATGTGTGGTATATCCATATGTGACTTGGACCTGGGAAGCCCCAAGCATTGAGTATATTGTATTGTTGTGGACAAATTTATACATAGAAAAATATCATGCCAAATTACAGATGTGATGAGCAGCAGTATAGAAATATCTTTCTCTTCTGGTCAGTGATTTCTATTTGTCCTAATTAGCCTATGTGTGATATACTGTTGTGAGGAACCATAAAACTCTAGTGTCATCTGAAGATTTCCCCAACCCCCAAATATTATTGCAAATTGCAGTTCCAATAGTTGTGACAATCAGTGATGGATGTTCATATGGGCATCATGTCATTGGAGATGATCTGAATGGCACAAACCCTGGCCTGGTCACAGGAGCAGATTCAGTGGTACAGGAATCAATGAAGAGTACAGAGGGCCTGGCCAGGCTTGGTCAAATCATGTATGTTTACTAGTAACCTCTCAGCCCCTTGATGAACATTACTCAGAGGCCATCACTGTCACCTTGTTTTTAAATAATTAATAATAATAATAGTTGTCATTTACATAATATGTCCAGGTTTGCACAGCACTTTACATGTGTTATCTCATTTGATATTGTAATTGTAATAGTAATCAGGGAAGGACTTTTTTTTACTGTTTTCTCTTTTGGAATGCTGAGGTAATCAAGTACCTTTGATGAGTCTTGCCTTTCAAATGTAATGGCAAGCAAAGAGGACTTTTTGTTGTCTTTTGTTTCTTTGATTGAATCAAGAGTCTTTGACCTGCTTAAGAAACAAGAAAGCCTAGTTCACATAGGTTTGAATGGCATAGTTGTGTAGCCCTCTGACCCTGAGAAGGGTATATAAGATCTGAGATTAGCATTTTGTTTTGGGGCTCTCACTCACTGGAAGAGTGTCATGTGATTTGACCAGATGAGACTCTGGGTAGCTGTTGTTAAGAGCCCCCCAATTTTAAAAACCCAGATGTTGGTGCTTCTCTTTTTGGTAACTATGTATGTGATGTCTTGATCAGACAAAGCCTGTCTGTTGATCTGTTTGTACTTTCTGTTTATATTTGCTCTGAAGTTCAGGGTGCTGACTTTTCCCCCTGAACTAAGTGAATGATATATGTATGCTTAATTAAAGTAAGATTGTTAACCCCTTAAAGTTGCTTTCCTTAGAAAAGCAGCTCAAAGGACCTGTGCTAGCAGCCCTCCTGTGTGCCCTTGCTCTTAGCCTTTAACCTCCACAGCAACTGCTAGCAACATTATTGTTACAGATATTTACAACAAATTTGTGAGGTAGCTTCTATTATTAATCCCATTTTACAGATGAGAGAACTAAAGTTGACAGAGGTTCAGCGATCTGTCCAGTCGTGTAGCTAGTAGTGCTGAGGAAGCACCTGTCCTTGTGTCTTCCCAATTGTAAGTCTGATACCCTATCTATTATACTACCTAGTTGCCTTGGTGACACCTACGAAGTCCTCAGTCTTGGAAAATCACCTGGTGTTTTATCCTTCTTACCTGAAGCCTGTGCATCCTCTGGTATTCCAACAATAGCAGGAATAGCCAACTCTATTTGTGTCAGGCAATAACCAGATTATTATTAAATATAGATCGTAAGCAATGAAAAAGACAATAGCACTATAATGTTCTCAAAGATTATATCTAGGACTAGGCGGGAAAATGTATGTGCCCTAACCAGCTGTTTCTATCAAAAACACCTGGAGAAACAAAAGCTGCCTTCCTTAGAGCAACGGGTCAAAGTGGCCTTTAGAGGGTATGGGGCCAGAGAAATAGAGTTAAGGCCACCATGCCACAGATGACCTCCTGAAGCTTTTATTTGAATTGGAGAAGTGAGCACATTTAAGTGAAATTGGCACTACAATCATTGCTTATGCATGCATATCAGGTGATCTTTTGTGATATCCCAGTAGGGTGTGAAAGAGCTCAGAAGTAAATAGCCAGGTAAGGCCTTGGGGAGGTGGAAGTGGTTTGGCTATTATAAAGGTCTGATACTCTTTTATGTTGCTGCTTTATTTTTTTTTCTCATCTCTAGACTGATTCCTTCCACTTGGGTGGGCTTTGCCTGTTGTGACAAGATACATGATTGGGATCAACACACCTGAAACAAAATCTGTGCTGGGCCAGATGCTCCCATAGCCAGGGTAACTGGTACCCTGACTGATTCTCAGTTACATCAGTCTGGGCTTTCTTGATTTCCAGGTTCTCTGGAAAAATTACCCTTTCCTTTCTTCATATACTCATTACTAACAGGCCATAGCTATACTTAGCATCTTGACCCAAGTTAGGAGTTA
>CM053622.1:495024337-495093410 GCA_028646595.1 Phalanger gymnotis | reverse complement strand
TAATATTCCTTCAATTCTCTTTTCATCATGTAACTCCTTCACCTGCTTAAGAAGCCACAATAACCTCTTTTTGCATACTAAGATTTCTAAAGCCCTCTAAATAAGTTTTCAAGGCTTTCTAGACACTTGTTTCCATTGCTCTCAAACAAACTCTCCACTCAAGTCAGACTAATCTGACTGAAGTAGATGGGACAGAGCACCCCTCACACATACCATGCTTGCTCCTGTTCTAATGGTCTGCCTTGCCTGTCCTTTCCTCTCAGCTTTGCCTGCCCAAATCTTAATCATTTTTCAGCGCTCTGCTGTCTCTCTTCTTAAAGTCTTCCCTGATTACCGCCGCATTGATTTCTTCCTTCTCTGAACTTCTCTAAGCTCTTAGTCTGCACTTCACCATTTAATATTTATTACATTCAGTCTTGTCTTGTTCTCTATGTAGCTCTAATATTCCCTTCTTGGCTATGAGATCCTTGAGGGTAGAAATCATGATTTTGTTTTGTTTTTTGTTGGGCTTGCCTAGGCACGTTAATATTGAATTGAAGCATTTGTAGTTGTCTCTATACATATTTATTCAATTCTGGTACTCGTGGATTGCAGGCCTCATGTGATCCTTCTTTTAAACTTATTCCTAAATTTTCGCAAGAATCAAGAAAATGCAGCATGGTGCAAGTAGAATGCATCCAGAAGTAGAACCTCTAACTTGGCAGATATGTAAGGTATCAGTAAAATCATGCTTTTAAAAATAAATGATTAAATGATGTTTTAGTGAATAAAGTTAAAAACTAAGCATGGAAACACAGACTTTATACATTGTCCCTATCTTTAAAAAACTACAGCATTTCTTAAAAAGAACTGGAGCATCTTTTCCCTGTGTTGTGTTATTTTTAATAGGAATGCCACCTTTGGCCTTTTCAGCCTACACTGTACCTATTTTCGCTCCTACTGGAACTCTATTTCCTTCATCTTTCCAGTTCTCACACTTTAAACACTCCCTCCTCCCCAAGTATTCTGAGATGGAGTGATGCTGGTTTCCTTGATGTTCTGGAGCAAGACACTCCATCTCCTGAGCCTGAGCACTTTTGCTGGCTGTCCCCCATGCTTAGAATGCTCCCCCTCCTCATCTGTCTCCTTTGGCCTCCCTGGCTTCCTTCCAGTCCTAGAAAAATCCTATCTTCTACGGGAAGCCTTTTCCGATCCCTGTGAATTCTAGTGCCTTCTCTGTTGATTTTTCCAATTTATCCCATATATATGTCTTCTTTGAACTTATATGCTTATAAACTTTGTTGCTTAAACGTGAAGGTATACGTAGAATCTACATTGGATTACATGTCATCTTGGGGGGAAGAGGGGAGGAGAGGGAGGGAGAGAAAATTTGGAACCCAAAAACTTGTAGAAGTGAATGTTGTAAACTAAAAATAAAAAAAAACAACAACTTACAATTAAAAAAAAAACTTTGTTGTTTATATGCTGTCTCCACTGGACTGTGAGCCTTTTCCAGGAGAGACTGTCTTTCCTCTTTCTTTGTATCCCCAGCACTTAGCATAATGTCCCACATATTGTTTTTGTTCAGTCATGTTCAACTCTTCATGACCCTGTGGACCATACTGTCCATGAGATTTTCTTGGCAAAGATACTAGAGTGGTTTGCCATTTCCTTGTCCAGTGGATTAAGGCAAACAGAGATTAAGAGACTTGTCCAGGGTCACATAGCTCGTAAGTATCTGAGGCCGAATTTGAATTCACATCTTCCTGGCTCATGGCCCAGCGCTCTAACCACTGAGCCATCTAGTTGTATCTCTATAACTGGCATATAGTAGATGCTTAATAACTATTTATTCATTGACTGACTGGCTCTCTCCCATTCCCTCCAAAGTAAGAGAAAAACATCTTCTGGATGGGCCAGCTCTCAAAGAGATGTTTGTTGAATTGGATGCGTGTAAAACCCCAGAAATTAATATTTACCTACATTTTTGTTACAATTCAGTTCCTCGAGCATTTATTAAGGGCCTACTATGTGCTAGGTACTGGGAACACAAAGGCAAAACCAAGGAAAATCAATCACTCTTAAGAAATGAAATCTAAACCTCAAAGATCCAAACTTCAAGGTTATTCTTATGAGAAAAGCTTGATGAGGAAAGAAGTTTTATTTTGAAAGATTGGGAAAGAAGCCCAAGAATGGAAATACATTTCAATTAAGAGATAGGGAAAAGATTAGGAAAAGGTAGCCAAGAGTATCCAAATCTTACAGAACTATGGGTTAGGATGACCTTACAAAGAATTTTCAGTGGGAAAAAAAAAATCCAAGATTTGATATGACAAAAAAACTCAAGGAGCAAATTTACCTGGACATTTTTATATGTACATTACGTGAAGGTAAAATGGAAGGTTCAAGCTTTCTTTCTTCAATTAAATGTTTTAGAGCACATTAATTAAGTCACCAGACTCTCTGTCTCCTCTGGAATTCTTAGGCATCCATTAAAAAAAATTCTAAGTTGTGAGACAGGCTTTTGCTTGTCAGCAAGAGAAACTCTCTTTGCCTCAAGGAGACTGTTAACTGTGTTTCTATAAAACTCAGCTTTTCATACACCTTGTGATCCTGAAGGATTTGGGGGGGAAATCATCTTGTTTTGGTTTTACCTAAGGATATCAGTATTTGATTGATGAATTGGTAGTTCTTTACATATACACATACCTATTCAATTCTGTACTTAAGGTATTTCTGGCCTCACATCATCCTTCTTTTTAACTTCTTCCTTTCCCCTAGAATCAAGAAAAAAGCAGCATACTGCAGGTATAGCACATCTAGAGGCAGAACCTTTAACCTGACAGTGGAAGTGATGGTAACTTTACCACCTTAAGAATCTTGAAATTTGGAAGCAAAATTAGGGGCCCTCTTAAAGTAGGAACCCCTACTACAATATCACTGACAGCTTAAACGGTTTAAAAAATGGGGGGGGGAGCTGAGTTCAAATTCAGTCTCAGACACTTGACACACTTACTAGCTGTGTGACCTTGGGCAAGTCACTTAACCCCAATTGTCCTACCTTCCTCCCTCAAAAAAACTTTTTTTGGAGGCAATAGGAGTTAAAGGTTTTGGTAAGTGTCAAGCATCTGAGGATGGATTTGAACTCAGCTCCTCCAGGGCTGATTCTAAGGCTGGTGCCCCATCTACTGTGCCACCTAGCTGCCCCTAGCTCAAACACTTTTAATGACAGAAAACTACTACATTTGGAAACAACTTATTCTATTTTCTGGCTACTGTAGAAGTTGGAAAAATCTCTATCCAGCTTATATCTACCTCTCTTTAATATACATTTATCATACTTTATGGTTCACAAGTTACCTTCCTTACAGTAACCCTGTGATTAAAACATGATTATCTCTATTTTACAAAGAAACTATAGCTCAGAGAAAGTCAGTGACTTGCCCAAGGTGAGAGAGTTAGTATATGTTGGAGAACATACTTGAACCCAGGTCTTCCAGATATGCCAAGACCACTGGCTCAAGTTTCCCTCTCTGGAATGACAAAGAATAAGTCTGTTTCCTCTTTCACAACACTGGCCTTCACCTCATGCTAGAGTAGCAAAAAGAATACTAGACTGAGAATCAAGAAACCTGGTTCCATAGTGTTAGCTCTGACATGAGCTAGCTGTATGACCTACTATAAACCAATTAACCTCTCTCAACTTCAGTACCCTCATTTGCCAATTGATGGTTTTTGCCTCCTTCCTCTCTGAACTCCTTTTCTGCTTTGACATTTCCCTTTCTGAATATTCAAAGACTCCTCCCAGGCTCTCCCTAAACCTTTTTACTCCACCCCAAACACTTCCAGTTTCTTCTATGCCTAATATGGTCTTTCCTGGTCTTTAACCCCCTTTATCTGGCTTCTCCCCTTAAAGTGTGATGCCCAGAATGGGAAATAATACTCTTGATGTTGCTTTTCCTGCAGAGTATCTTGGGATCATTAGATTCATAGAATTTTAGAGCTATAAAAAGTCATAATCAAGTTCAACCTATTCATTTTGCAAGTAAGAAAACTGACCCCAGAGAAATCAAGTGACTTGCTCGAGATTACAGTGAGTTCACTGGTAAAGCCAGGTCCCTGAATGTGGACACTATATTTCTATTAATGCAACCTGACTGAACTTTTTTAGCCACCATGTTAAACCAGGGCTGAAAAGTTCATGGTCAACTAAAATATCTTTACTTTTGCGTTGAGATTTTTTAAAAAAGGAACAGCTGCCAATTGCATTATTACAACTTGTGATTCAGTGCTTTTAAAAATGTTTTTCCCATCAAACTTTTTATTGTCACTTCATATAAGTTCACTATTTAACAAGAAATGTTTAATATTTATAGTAATAACTTAAAGTGATATACCTATTATTTTAGTGTTATGGAAGTATACTAAGGGCTACTTTCTCCCATTCTTCTTCATTCTCTCTTTAGGCTACATATTTCACAATAATATTTAGACATTGTTTTAGTCCAAAGTTGTTAGTCTAATCTGAATGAGAACCTTAATAGTCTTTCTTTAACTAGGAGTTCAGAAACAATGTCTTGAACCGAAATGGGTTTACATTATTTTTATTGAAGGCCTAACAGTTTCTAAAGGGAGAGGTAATCAGTAGCCCAGTCCGGTTCAAAGACTCTCCATGAAACTGAGCAGACTAAAGAGCAAAACTAAGTATTAGTTTGATTAGGAGCATTTTGAGTTGTTTTTTTTAATTATTTATTTAGTATTTTGTTTTCCTCAATTACATGTAAAAACAATTTCTAACATTCTGAGTTCCAAATTCTCTTCCTCTCTCCCCACCCCCCTCATTGAGAAGGCAAGCAATTTCATGTAGATTTTACATATGTAGTCATGCAAAACATATTTCCATATTAGTCATGTTGCAAAAGAAACTATAGATAAATAGACAATATACAATAGATAAATAGACAATAAAACTGTAAGAAAAATAAAGTTAGAAAAAGTATGCTTTGATTTATATTCAGATTCTATCGGTTCTTTCTCTGGCGATGGATAGCATTTTTCATCATAAGTTCTTCAGAATTGTCTCCGATGATTGTATTGCTGAGAATAGTTAAGTCATTCAGAATTGATCATCTAATATAGAGTGTTCTGGTTCTGCTCACTTCACTTTGTATCAGCTCATGGAAGTCTTTCTGAAGTCATCCTGCTCATCATTTATAGCTCAACAGTATTCCATCGCAATCATATTCTATAAAACGTGTTTGGCTATTCCCCAATTGATGGGCATCCCCACAATTTTCAATTCTTTGCCACAACAGAAATTGCTGCTATAAATATTTTTGTACATACACATTTCTTTTTTGTGTTCTTTAAATCTTTTTGGGGATGTAGACCTAATTGTTGGATCAAAAGGTACGCATAGTTTTATAGCACTTTGGGTATAGTTCCAAATTACTCTACGTAATAGCTGAATCAGTTCACAACTCCACCAACTATTGGTGTTTCAATTTTCCCCATTTCCTCCAACATCTGTCATGTTAGTCAATCTAATAGGTGTGAGGTGGTACCTCAGAATTGTTTAATTTGAATTTTCCAATCACTAATGATTTAGAGTATTTTTTTATGTTGTTATAGATTACTTTGATTACTTCATTTGAAAACTGACTGTCCATATCTTTTGACCATTTATCAATTGGGGAATAGTTGAGTTTGTTTCTAAACAGAAAAAAAGGAGACTCCTTAGAGGTAGTGGTTAAAGGGAGGGGACTGAAGAGTTTTAGGAAAATAATATTACAGGGTGCACCAAAAGTTAGACTATTGTTCTATTTGATAAATGGAAAATGCTGCCTAAACCTTCTCCCCCTGTTTAATCTCTATTGCCAAATTTTGTCTTTTGTTTTGGGAATATTACAAATTGTAAATGGAAATGGTCCCTTTGGATCTCTCTAAGCAGTGATGCTTGGAATCATACAGTCAACATATTTGTCACTGGCACATTTTGCTAAAGACACAGAGTGCAGAATTTTTCTTCTATGGTTTTCATAGTATTTTCGCATACTGTGAGAAAAGGAATGTCTTCTGTGACATCTGGGGGTGACTTGTGGGTTGGATTGCATTTTTCTGATTATTGAAGTGATAGAAATGCTGCTATGGTCACTTGTTTGTATTTCCTTGTCATTTATGTGGTCAGGCGATGGGGCAGGTGTAAGGTTAATGGGGTATAAGATCTTCCCGGCCCATTAATAGGCCTCACTGTGGAGCCCGTTAAGAGAAGCTTGCGTAGGAGAGGCCTGCTTGTGGAAGGCTTTCACACCTTTTTGTACTAAGCTAATTAGGTACTTAGTCACCAGAGTTGTGATGCCTTTTGGCTCTGAGCCTATTAGCCAGAAGTATATATATACTCTGAGTTGGCATTTTGCTTTGGCTCACTTATGATAAGGACCTTGTAATTCCCTGGTGGGGACTCTGGGTTGCCATATGTTCAGATGCCCAAGCCCCTCCCCCCCAGGACTGCTCAGATGTAAATGCCGTCTTGATTCAGTGGTGTATGTAAAGTATGTAGCAATATTGTTTTGATTCAGGCAGTCAGAGCCCTGTCTGTTGGTCTTTATGCTAATTTCTCTGCTTGTATTTTCTCTGATGTTCAGGGTGCTGTTGCTTCCTCTGAACTAGTGAATATAATTAAAAGCAGGATTGTTAACCCCCTTCTGAGCAGTCTTTCCTAGAAAAGCAGATCTAAGAGCTGTGTTAGCAGCCATCCTGGGTTTGCCAGTGTGGTTGCTGTTACAGCTGTTTGGGGAAGAAGGGTTGGATCACACCACTGAAAAAGGAGGGTTCTTGTTTGGCTAAGAGTAATAGAATGCATTATTATGTTTGTACTAAAGCCTAGTTTGAATCAAGTGGATAAATTAAGTTTTTTTCTTTTTTATATGGATAAAGGCCTTCCTCCCGGAGGTTCATGAGGGACCCAGGCCTTCCAGGTCTACGGTTTATCTTTTGTTCTCAAAGACAACTGTGACATCAGGGAGATGATGACATGACTTGCAGTTGACTTTGATTTGAGTGAGGGAGGGATGTGCAAGGTCACCAGCCTCACTTTCTCTTCCAGAGTCATCTGAGTCCAGTGGCCAGATAGCCATCAGAACGACTGGAGATGGCCCAGGATGCAATGGGAGACCCTGGCCCTTTTAAGCTAAGGTCTTTTCAGGTTCTCTTTTTGAGTGAGGCAAAGCCCATTCAGTGACTGGCTTCTTTAAGGAGTGAGTCAAAGGATGGCCCCTTTAATTAAAAAAAAAAATCAAACTGGGAGGGGAAGACCCTCAGTGTTGCCGGTCAAAACAGAAAGAATTCCTATTTACGTTACTATTTTCATTCACTCTGAGCCTGGAGGTCTAGATAAGGTTAAAGGTCAATCTAGGTCTAGAAAACTGTAGCTAGATAGAGCAGCTCAGAAAGTTGAGGCACTACGTGGTCTTGGCCCAGCTCTTTTTCTTTAGCATATACCTCTAAATAATCTTACTCTTGTGAACCATTTAAAAAATCATGTATATATACATACACAGACACAGGACACAGACACAGACACACACACACAGACACACAGACACAGACACACACACACACACACACACACACAAACACACAGCAGACCTCCGAATCCAGGGAGTTATGCAGTCTCTGGAGCCAGAAGGTCTAAGAGGGTCACTATCTGAAGTCTAAGATGAGAAATTAATGAAGGTTTAGAAATTATCTAAAAGAGAACACTTAGGAGCAAAAAAAAAAACAACCCAAAAAACAAACAAACAAAAACTAAACATTCTGGACTAGTTCCAAAGAGAACTTACTACATATAATACCTAAGATGCTGGAGGTTAGGCCTAATTGTCCTGGGATGAATTCTATGGATTAAGGATCCTTTGATCCTCAAAACACTTGCACATTTTATTGAACAGGAAACTTAATTTCAAGAGGTCTAATGACTTGTTAAAGGCCAAAGAGTTAGTGAATGGCCAAGCTGGAACTGGAATCCTTCTCAGGGATCACCAGGTTATTGCCCCTCTAAAAAAAATATCAAATTTCATCAAACAATTCCCACCCCCTATTCTTCTATGAGTTGGTGATTTCTATGTTTCATTTGCTATTGTTTAGTCACCTGAGTCCTGTCTCATTCTTTGTGACTTTGTGACCCCCATTTGGGGTTTTCTTGGTAAAGATACTGGAGTGGTTTTGTTGAGGTTTACTGGTGCTGGGACCCTGAAACAGCGACATGCCCATCCTGCCCGAATTAATTCCACTCAAGCCTTCTCTCAGCCAAAGAAAAACAAAGTTTATTAAAGATCTACCATATTGGATAGACGCTTAAGGAATCTGAACATTTGTATGGCTAATGCAAGTTGGCCAGATTGAATCTGAGCTCTTTCACGGAAACCAGATGGATCTTATATACAGAAAGACTGTGTGTGTGTGGCGGCGGAGGACCTAGGGATGGTCAAGTAGTCTGGGGTGACTGGAAGAAGGGTCCAGGGAGGATCTTGAGGAGGAGTCTAAGGAGGATCTTGATGAAACTGGGTTGACTAGAGGTCAGAGGCTGGGAACCAAGAGAATGGGATTTTGATTGGATCAAGGGGGAAGTAGGCAGAGGCGATCCAGAGGTAGCAGACAATGGAGAGCCAGGCCAGGTTAAGGGTAATAGAGTTTTGGGCTTGGCGAAAATAAAAAGCTTATGGCCTCAGGCGAACCCTAGTCAAGTGGGAAGATTCAAGGGGGTTCCCAGAGCCTGTACCCCATCAGTTTGCCTTTCTCCAGCTTATTTTACACATGAGTTAACTGAGGCAAGCAGGCTTAAGTGATTTGCCTAGGATCACACAGTTAGTAAGTGTCTGAGGCCAGATTTGATCTCAATAAGATGAGTCTTCCTGACTCCAGCACCGCCCCCCACTTCCCTACTTAGCTGCCCACATTTCATTTAGGTAATGAATAAATCATTCAACTCTTCTGACCCTCAGTTTCCCCATCTGTAAAACCAGGATAACCTAGGCACTATTTCTCTCAAACCAGTTCCAGATAACTGTGAACTATTAATTATTTTCAGTAGCAAGAGACTACATACAGCTAGTAGAAAGCGTAAAGTATTTGGAATCAGAAAATCTGCATTTGAATCGCAGCTCTGTGGGACAAGTCACTGATGCTTTCTGGGCCTACCTCTTTTCTTGTAAAATTGAGCTGAACTGGATAATCTCTTCTAAGGTCCTTTACAGCTCTTAATCCTGTGATCCTATGATGGAGTTTCCAAGCCTCTGAAAACAAACCCAGTAAGAACTCGACTACCTCTCTCTATGTCTTCTACATGCTCTTCTATTGGTTATGTCAACAGCATTCTGTTTGGTGGTTCGGTTACCTGCAGGATGGGAAAATGGGGGCCCATCTCACGGTTGTCACTATTTCTGCAAATGTACTAATATAGTCAGCTATAAAAACAAAAACAAACAGAAGTCTACACTGCGCAAAGCTCCAAAAAAAAAAAGAGCTTTAAATGTAGATATAATGCCCGTGAAGATGTATCTATCTATATCTTTGGGCCAGCAACTACCTAGGTGAAAAGACTTTAATTTTTATCCTAGGAGCGTGGGTGGGAGAGAAGTTATCTATCTATATCTATCTTGGGGCCAGCAACTACCTTAATGGAAAGACTTTAGTTTTTATCCTAGGAGAGTGGGTGGGAGAGAAGTGATGCTCTTTAGTACACCGACACCCGAGACAGGGGAGGCAGGGAGGGTGCTGAAGGGGCATGAAAATGATTGGTCAGAAGTCCCGGCCAGGGAAAGTTTACCGCAGGCATTTTATCGGTCTATTATGCAGATCGCCACCACAGTAGCTTCAAACTGTGAGCTCAGTCGAAGACCTAAAACACAAGCTCCACCACCTGGTGCGTTCTGAGGCCCCCGCTCAGCGAAGGGTGGGGTTTGTATATACACAACACGACTTCCACACGACCGCTGGGTGTGGAAAAGTTAAATCTGGCTCCCGGAGCTCCGGCTGGTGACCCCACCCCACAGCAGGCCCGCCCAGGTCTGTCCTAGCTAAGAGACTGGGGGCCCCCAAGAGGGCTCCCCTTCCACCCTAGAAGAGATGAAAGGATAGCGGGCCGAGCAGTTGCCGGGTACCCCCCGCCCCCCAGGCACAGGGCGGAGTTCCAAGAAAGAATGGGCGGAGACAGAGGGCAGGAGGGGAGGGACGCCGCTGCTAAGCTCGCCTCCCTCTTCCAAGTTTCGCTATGTGGTTCCACCGCCTCCGTCCTCCTGCTCCTCTAAGTGAAGATAAGCCGGCGGAGGGCAGCCCAGGGAAATGGCCAGGGGGACGGCGCGGCCATCGGAGAGGTAAGAGGAAGAAGGGCGAGACGGAGAAGAAGCAGGGAGAAGCAGCCGGGAGGACCACCGGAACGGAGCGCCCTCGTCATCCTGCCTCTCCATCACCCCCTTCCCTCCCTGCCTCTTCCTGGTTCTCGGGCAGCGACCAGGAGCCCCCTGTTGGGGGTTAGCGGGGCAAAGGGAGGGGAAGCTCGAGATCTCCAGAGGAGCGCTGGGGGCCGGGACCGCGGGGAGGGGTGGGGTGGTGGGAAGGGGCGGGAGGGGGAGACATGAAGGGCCGGCGGCGGCGGCGGCGGCAGCATCGGAAGCTCCTGTTCTTGCTCGTTTTGTACACTCTGGTCCTCTTGCTGCTGCCCTATGTCCTGGACGGCCGTAAGGGCGGCGAGGAGGCGGGCGTCCGGCGCTGCCCCAGCCTTCCGAGCAGCCTGGGAGTGTGGAGCCTGGAGGCGGCGGCGGCCGGGGGCGAGGAGGAGGAGGAGGCGGCTAAAACTTTGATCCGGGACGGAGGGGGAGACTCGGAGAGTCTCCGGAACAGGAGCGACCCTGCCCGACGGCCGCCGCCTCCCGAGAAGCAGCACGTCTACCTGCACGCCACTTGGCGGACCGGCTCGTCCTTCCTCGGGGAGCTTTTCAATCAGCACCCCGACGTGTTCTACCTGTACGAGCCCATGTGGCACCTGTGGCAGGCGCTCTACCCGGGCGACGCCGAAAGCCTGCAGGGCGCCCTCAGAGACATGCTCCGCTCGCTCTTCCGCTGCGACTTCTCCGTGCTGCGGCTGTACTCCCCGCCCGCAGACCCCGCCGCCCCGGCCCAGGTCTCCGCCAACCTCACCACGGCAGCCCTGTTCGGCTGGAAGACCAACAAGGTGATCTGCTCGGCGCCCCTGTGTCCGGCCGCCCCCAGGGCGCGGGCCGACGTGGGGCTCATCGACGGGGCCACCTGCGAGCGCAGCTGCCCGCCCGTGTCGCTGCGGGAGCTGGAGGCGGAGTGTCGGAAGTACCCGGTGGTAGTGATCAAAGACGTTCGCCTGCTGGACCTGGGCGTGCTGGTGCCGCTGCTGCGGGACCCCGGCCTCAACCTCAAGGTCATCCAGCTGTTCCGTGACCCGAGGGCGGTGCACAACTCCCGCCTCAAGTCCAGGCAGGCGCTGGTGCGCGAGAGCATCCAGGTGCTGCGCACCCGCCAGAAGGCCGACCGCTTCCAGCGCCTGCTGTTCGCCCAGAGCGTCGGGGGCCGAGCGGGGCCGTCGCTGCTCCGGCCGCAGCCTCCAGGGCCGCGGGCGGACTTCCTCCTGAGCGGGGCCCTGGAGGTGATCTGCGAGGCTTGGTTGCGGGACTTGCTCTTCGCCCGGAGCTCCCCGGCCTGGCTGCGCAGGAGGTACACCCGGCTACGCTACGAGGACCTGGTGCTGGAACCCCGCACCCAGCTGGCCCGCCTGCTGCGCTTCACGGGGCTGCCCGCCCTGCCGGCCCTGGACGACTTCGCCCTCAACATGACTCGCGGCTCGAGCTACAACGCCGACCGACCCTTCCTCATCTCGGCCCGGGACGCCCGGGAAGCGGTGCACGCGTGGAGGGAGCGACTGAGTCAGGAGCAGGTGCGCCAAGTGGAGGCCTCCTGTGGGCAGGCCATGCGCCTGCTAGGCTACCCGCTCAGCGGAGAGGAAGGCGGCCGCCAGAAGGTCCAGGAAGGCAAGCCTCCGGAGAGGAGCGGCAGAAAGCAGCGGCAGGCGCTGCAAACCGGCGCCCCAGGTAAAGTGCATAAACCCCCCTAAACTGTCCTCTTAGGGATGGAGGGGCAGATGGGATCCGAGTTGAAGGGAGGGTGTAGAGACTGGTGGTGTTCCTCCTGGAAAACTAGATCCGGGCATCACCTCGCTTTCGAGGCGCCCCCCTTTGAGAAATCCCGTGACTTAATTTTTCAAGAAACACGCTGGTCCCCTTCTTCCTCCTCTCCCATCTCCCTGGAAAGAAGAAAACAAAATCCTTGTAACAAATATGCAGTCAAGCAAAACAGTGACCTCATTGTCCATGTTTAAAAAATAGGTGTCATATTCTGCGTCTTTATTAAATCCATCACTGCCTGTCAGGAGTTGGGTGCCCTTTCCAGTGACTTTCTGCTCAGAAAACCTTACACTTTTCCCACGGGTCTCATTTTCCTCATCTGTAAAATGGGGAGTTGGACTAGTTCAGATCTTGCTCCTTCTTATTCTAAACCCTGTAATCTTGGTTGCCGTGGCATTCCACCTCCCACTTCGGGGAGCTTTAAACCACCCGGGAAGTAGAAGTTTGGGGAGTATTGTCCAAGTTTGTGAAAGAGAATTCTTGTTAAGGGAGTCTTTTTTTTTTCTTCTCTCTGTAAAGCTCAGATATGCCAGGTGGATCCTCCGGTCATTTTCTGTTTGTGAGCCCTTCGCTTTGTTATTGCCCTTAGGACCCCGCTCACCAGCCTTCATTTAGCAGAATGCGTTGGCAAAGAATTTGGACTAAGGAGTCGTTTTCTTGTTCCGAAGGCTGATTTCAGACATTTCCCCTCATTGACGACTCAATTAGCTGGCCAGAGATTGCTTTCCTCACATGTGTTGTAGAGTAGTGCAGAATACAGTATTGTAAGGATGAGGAAAACTAGTGGTGGGTGAGAGGAAATGACTTGTATTTCCATTCATTATTTTATATTGTAATGGAGCATACTCCTGGGACACCAGGGCAAGCAAGATTGAGCCCTGAAAATGGCCAACCCAAAGAGTTTGGATCGGGATCTATTACCGGCAACTGCTGTGATTTTAAAAGCCCCAAGGACTGGTATTTTTCTAAACTCATTAGATGGTTTCCTCAGTCATTTTCTTTGGGGATAGGGAAATCCGCATTCTTTCTCAACTTCCTGGTTGAAGAGGGGTCAAACACTTTTTAACATCTCGACAACCTCCTTTCTGCTAGTTAATCTTTTGCATATGAAGTTAACATGTTGCCTTTCTAACCATGGTAGGCTTGTCTGCCCTTGCAGCATCCCCTCCCCACCAAGTTTTATTTAAAAGTCAGCTAATAGTCTCACATTTTTAATTTCTGCATTTGTGGCAACACTTCAGTGGAGTCAGGATTCTGAATTCAAAATCCCATCTCTTTGTGGAATATGCTTTTGGAACTTTGAGAAAGTCACTTAACCACAGTGGGTCTTAGTTTCCTCAAATGTAACATGAAGAACTTGGCACTAAATGGCCTCTAAGGTACTTTTTAGTTCTAAATTTATGATCCTGTGATGTCAGGGAGAACCATTGGTAGGACAGGTTCTCTTAGAGTCAGGTACTGTGCTGAATGCAAAGAAAGGCAAAATAAAAATATAAAAGGTAAAAAATAGTCCCTAATCTCATGGAGCTCACAGTCTAATGGGGGAGATGACATGTAAACATTATTACAAACAAGAGCATGTGTGTCTGTGACATAAACTGGAGGTTCTCTTAGAGGGAAGGCGCTAGCATTAAGGATGATCAGGAAAGGCTTCTTGTAGAAGATGAGACTTCAACTAAGACATGAAGAAAGCCAGGGAAGCTAGGAGGAGGAGGTGACCCATACTCGGGGGTGGGAGGGCCAGTGAAAATGTTTCAAGTTGGGCTTATGGGCAGTTTTAGAAAGCTGTGAAATTCTTTTGTGGGAATATGATTTCAGAGCTGTGGTGATCTTTCTCATTTCCTCACTAAGGAATTACTGCTCACCCTCTATACACAACTTTGATGACAATAGTTCACTTTATTTGGGGCTTTACCATTTACAGAGTAACTTCTTCACAACAACTCTTAAATAAGAGCCTATCTTTTCCTGATGCCTGTAAGCACAGGAATTTTAAAGTAAATGAATTTCAAATAAAAATTTATAATTAAACAATTTAAGTCATAATCTTTCAGTGCTCCAGTCTTCTAAGGTTGTGTGTGAATTGCAGAAAAGGTGCCTACCTGCATTTTCTCTCTGAGAGTTTCCTGTATGAATGAAATCACAGATTCAGTCTCCATCCTATTTATCTATAACTGTAAATACAATTCAGGGTAGTAGAACTGAGGTGGAAAGAAAATTGTAAGCCTGAAACTTTGCTCTGCTGTGTGAAGGATGATTAGAACATCTTTTTGTCCCATCTGTTTATACAGGATTACCGGGTGAAAAGGATGTTATGGTTAAGATGTGATAACCAGTTCCCTTCCTTCATAGATGTCCTGATAACCAACTGACTGAGGAAACCATTGGAGTTGGAGGAAAGTCATTTCAGTTTCTCAGACCACTGTTAAAGTACAGACCCTCACCCACCTTTTTTTTTTTTAATCAGCCATTTTAAAGGATAAGCCTTGCCTTTTCTGTAATGCCTCTCCTTCAGAACCTCTCCCTCCTCCCGTGTCAAAGATCAAGCTCTTTTGGACCCTTCTGGTAGGGTTGAGGGTTTTTTGGTCCTCATCTGTGCTTTCATTGTTGTATGGAAATGCCGATAAGGAAACTCACCCCAAATACAAGTCAGCAGCTGTGCTGTAGTGTATTATAGCCATAGAGTTTGCCTCAGACATTAAGATGAAGAGACTTTCCTGGGGTCACACAGCTGGTTTTTAGAGCATTGGCTCCAGCGTCTGAATGCCTCCGATGTTTACTATGTGTATGATGTTGGAGAAGCCTTCCTGGGTCTCAATTTCAGCTGGAAAATGAGGGGGTTGGACAAGGTGGCCTCTGAGGCTCCTTCCAGCTGTGTCATGCATTCGAAGCCATGGGAGTGGGTGAAGTTATCAAGGGGGAGAATGAAGAGAGAGGAAGAGAAGAGAGTCAAGGACAGAAACCATGTTTTAAGGCAGAAGGAGGATGAGGAGGAACCAACAAAAGAGAGAGGGGGAATAGAGAACCATGAGAGTGCAAATCCAAGGGAAAAAGAAATGATTAAGGTTGACCTACTAGTCAGCTTGTTCACTAAGTGCCCCTGAGAGGTCAAGGAGGCTCAAAAAGGACAATTGAGTAGGATCTGGAAGGCAAGGGAGAGAGCCTAGAAGATAACGCTAACCAACCTGTGTGATCTTGGGCAACGTAGTAGGAGGAGTCAGGAACCTCAGTGGTACTCTAAATGCTCTATCTCACTAACAACTGGCCTTTCACAATACCCATGGACACCCACAGACATAAACACATCTCTTCCCCTGAGAAATCTCTTATCACAGCCCAATAAATATCAGAGTTGTCTGCCTCAAGCTTATTAGGGTGCTATTTTTGGTTGCTTTTTTTAAAGCTCTCCCAAAAAGACCTTTTTACCTTTTTGGTAGGAAGGTAAATACTTGTCAGAAGGTGATATTTCATTTAAAAGAATGATCTTTGCCACACCAGAATAATCATATCCAAAGAAATATTGTACCTTTCACAGTAGTCTGCATGGGAGGTTTCTTTTGTAGTCCTGTGATATTTCCATTGCTTGCTGAATTTTTGGAAATTTTCTGTGGGACTTGCCCTCAGTGCCTGTTGCTAGCATATTGTTTTCAGTGTCCTTAGAAGTAACAATTTTTTTTTTTGCCTTTCAAGGCTTAGTCTGGAAGGAACTTAAAGTCATTTAGACCCAAATTGGATTAATAATCTGGGTAATACTAATTTTGATTTGAAAAATAGAAATGGCATGAGTAAGACTATTTTTCTTATGTATGAGGCATATAAGTTGCCTCAAGGGACAGTTTGCATGAAATACAAACATTCAGAAATACCCAGAGCAGACGCAGCATCCCTGGAACACAAATATCTCGGCCTTTCCGGGCAAGAGTTTTGAAAAACCTACCCTCATTTGAAAGCATAAGTTTGGGTATGCTTATTAAAACCTCCCTCATTCCTATATAGTTGTGCCACTTGTATACATTATAAATTATATTGTAAATATACAGTTGGATTTTACCATACTCGTGTAATAGGTGACCTTGTTTGAAAAGAACTAATACTTTGTTGTTCTTTCCATTGACAAAATATTTTTGATTTTGAAAAAAGTTTAATTCTAGTGTGAGGTATTTATAAAAATAAATAAAGGCAAAGTGGTTGTAGAGGCAAAGTCACCATCGTGATACTTGAGTATTTTCAATAATCACGAAGCTGAAATACAGTGAGGAGGCAACACCACATTGAGGTGTGGGTGGAATTTTCCTCATAGTAGTAATTGAAATTAAGTTTCTAAAGCACAGAATCAACAATTGTGGCTTCTCTTAACTTTGTTAGGAAGCAGAGGAGGTCTGTTCCCCTTTCTGTCACAGCTTGCAGTGAATGGGTTGGAGGAAGAAGATGTAAGTGGCCCGGCTTTTTCTCTGTTCCTTGGCTTTCTATTAAACAACTGTCCTCGTAAACAGGGCCGTTTCCAGTCATCCTGATCTGTATCTTGCCACTGGACCCAGATGGCTGGGGAGGAAAGAGTGGGGCTGGTGCCTTTGCATAGCCCTCCCTCACTTAAATTCAATTCACTCGCAAGTCATGACATCACCTTCCTGACGTCATGGTTCTCTTCCAGAATGAAGGACAAACAACAACCACAGACCTTGTAAGGTCTGCAGGCTCCTGGCTTCCTCCCTTCTCTGGGAAGGAGCTGCCGATCATGTGAGTAAGAAGAGGCTGGGGTGGAATTAAACAACTTCTGCCCCAGTGTTTGGACAGTGAATTGTTATTTGGAAGGAACACAGAAGCAGGAGGACTTTTCGGGAGCTAAACAGGAAACACCCTAATTGGCTAAAAATTGCTGCAATGTTTCATGAGAAAGGGGGTTCTTTAATGCCTTTTCCCTTCTGCGAAGGCCTGATGCCAACAGCTGTGTCTGTTGTGCTTTGCAAGCTATGGCGTTCAGGCTGAACATCTAGCCCCTTATTAAGAGCTGAGATGGAAACTGTTAGTTGACAGTGAACGTTGTAAAACTAGAGCATTGATAATCATATAGAATAGGATTGATGCACTGAATTAATTTCTTTTTTGCCCAGAAGTTAACAAATACTAAATAAAACTGGGTATTTCCATGTACATAGCAGAACTGAAAAAGAGGATTAACATATTGAGTTTCAATGTTAAACATAGAGTTCTGGTATTCAATAGACTTTATTTTTTCAACACTGGTTTGGTACATAACTGAATCCTGAGGATTACAATCATGGTTGTGGAGAAATATTTTTTCCTTGTTGATCCTGAGCTCCCTTCTCTGAACATTATGTTAATGAGGCTTGGCCAGAATAACACTTCTCCCGCCTGGTGTGTTAAAACAAATGGCATAATGCATTGTGATCTTGACGATGGTGGTGGGAAGGCACTCTGAGCCAGGCCGGTACAAACAAGTCTCATAACGGGTCTGTGCTCCGTGAGCCGGGAAGGAATGCTCGCTGCCAGCACTTTGAGATTAACTATTGTTTAGACTAAGTTGGAGATGTCTTTAACTCTACTTTGCACATGCCCCAAAGTAGTTACCTGTAATATTGGGAAATAAGCCATGGAACAAAGTCTGAAATTTGGGGTATGCTCTTGGAATAAATATGTGGGTACTGTGGCATAAAAATGAATAACATGGCCCCTGATGCAGTATGCTCATTTGAGATTATCTAGTATTCACTGAGATGCCAATCTTGAGGTATTAGAGAAGATGAGAGGTTAATCTGAGGAGGCCATTAAGTGGCTCCTACAAAAGAAAAGTATCAAATTTTAAACATGAATGAAAGTACACTCTACCCCTACCAGCAGTAGACAAAGAAAACTCATGCTTTTTGTCATGTGTTCCCAAGAAGGGAATTGCTCTTTAAAGAGGAGAGGGCTGTTGAAAAAGTGTCAATGCAGAAACAGATTGTTTTGGGGGGGGTTCTCCTGTGCTCGTTTTTCCTAGCTTTAGTAGAAGATGAATTGTAAGCACAGGAGAAATCAAGTCATTTGCTCCCCATCTAGGTAAGTCCTAGTAGGATTTACCCACTATTAAAACAATAGCCCTCAGTGGCCTGAGAGAAGTTGGCGGGAGATGATGGACTATTCTCTGTTAGCAGACAACTAACCTCTTCTCTGCTGTGATGACTTCATAGATGGCTGGCCCTTTTTTTTTTCCACACTGAGGGCAGTGTTAGGGAGAAAGGAGAAATTAAAATGTCTGAACTTGGCTATTTTTTTAATTAGATTTTTTATTTTTAGTTTACAACACTCAGTTCTACATGTTGTTGAGTTTCAAATTTTCTTCCCTTCCCTCCCCTCCCCCCTCCCCAAGACGGCATGTAGTCTGATATAGATTCATACATACCTTTGCGTTAAACTTATTTACACAATTGTTAAGTTGTAAAGAATTATGACCAATGGATTTATGAGCGAAGAGAAACAAAACCAAAAAAGAAGAGGGAAAAAAGGAGACAAAATAGTTTGCTTCGATCCGCCTTCAGAATCCATAGTTCTGTCTTTGAGCCTTGTATTGCTGAGGAGAGCCAAGTCTATCAAAGTTAGTCATCACAGAATCAATATATTTGTAGTTGTGCACAATATTCTCCTGGTTCTGCTCCCCTCACTCAGCATTATATCATGTAGGTCTTTCCAGGTTATTATGAAGTCCCTTATCTTCCCCATTTCTTATAGCACAATAGTATTCCATTACATTTATGTACCGCAACTTGTTCAGCCATTCCCCAGTTGATGGGCATCCCCTTGCTTTCCAATTCTTTGCTACCACAAAAAGAGCTGCTATAAATATTTTTTATATACAGGTCCCTTTCCCACTTGTGTGATCTCTTTGGGATACAGCCCTAGGAGTGGTATTGCTGGGTCAAAGGGTATGAACATTTTTGTAGTCCTTTGGGCATAGGTCCAAATTGCTCTCCAGAATGGCTGGATCTCTCCACAACTCCACCAACAATGTATTAGTTCCAATTTTCCCACATCCTCTCCTGCATTTATCATTTCCCTGTTTTGTCATGTTAGTGAACTTGGCTATTAACAGCTCTGGCTGTTTAGAAGTAGACTGGGGTGGGGGGAGGGAATTGGAGTGACTGTTTTCGACGAATTGATGATCAAGTTTAGATCTGGAAAGCGACCTTTAGAGATCATAGAGCCCACTCCTCTCATTTTCCAGATGAAGAAACGAGCCTAGAGAGGTTGTAACTTTGTGGTCACACAGG
Organism: Phalanger gymnotis; assembly: GCA_028646595.1. NCBI lineage: Eukaryota > Metazoa > Chordata > Mammalia > Diprotodontia > Phalangeridae > Phalanger > Phalanger gymnotis. The sequence goes on along the minus strand of CM053622.1, from coordinate 495,073,957 downwards.
TAATCAGACTCAGGTACATTCACTAAAAATGTCCTACCCACTATTTGTGGGGTAGAAAAATCTATACCAAAGGTCTAATAACTAGTTGAATCTGAAATTTAGTTAAGCCAGTTAGTCAGTAAACGTTTATTATGTCTTTACTCTGGGCCAGGCACTGTGCTAAGTGCTGGGGATACGATGGAAATCAAAACTTAGGCCTTGCTCTCAGTTTGCTTAGAGAGGACTGGTGGGGGAGACAACATTGCAAATGCCTATGAAAAATCAAGGTAGATACAGGATAAATAGGAAATAATTGATAGAAGAAAAGCACTAGAATTCAGGGGGATCAGGAAAGGCTTGTTGTCGAGGTGCTATTTCAGCTGGAATTTGAAGGAAGCCAGGAGATTTTTGGAACAGCTAGTGAAAATTCCTGGAGTCCAGAGGGTGATGAATGTCTCCTTCAAGGAACAGCAAGGAAGCCAATGTCACATGGATCACACAGTGGTGGGCTGTGGCATATTTTAAAGGGCTTTGAATGCCAAATAGACGGTTCTGTATTTGATCCTGTAGAGGGGTAACATGGTCATAGCTGTCCTTTAGGAAGATCACTTAAAATTATTTTATTTTGTCTTCATGTCTGTACTTTCTCTTCCATGTCTTCCTTTGAGAAAGCAGTGAAGACAACCCGTTACAGAGTGTATATATTGTCAAGCAAAGCAAAACAAATTTCTACATTGTCCATGTCTAAAAATCTCTCTGTGTTTCTCTCCCCTATGGCACCCCGCCGCCCCCCGCCCAGAGTACCTTTGGTACTTTTTTGGTATATATGGTGCTTTGTGGTACCCTTTCCATACAGGGTCACATAGCTAGTCTGAAGCTGGATTTGAATTCAGCCTCTGATTACAGACCCCATGTTCTTATCCACTATGCCATTTAGCATAAAATAAAGTAAAATATATAAGGTTACAAAAGAAAAAAGTTATATTCAAATAAAGGTGTTATTCCCATCCAGGTTCACAGTTCTCTTGAAATCTATCTATGGATCCCAGGTTAAGAACCTCTGGTATAGAAGGACACACTACAAATTAATCCAACAAGCCATAGTTAAGGGCCCACAACATACAAGGCACAATGCTAGGGTGATACAAAGACAAAAAGCACAGTAGTCCCAGCTTGCAAAGACCTTATCTTCTGTTGGGGAAGAATCACTATCCCTATAGCTTGGCAACTTGTGAAAAAAGTAAAAATATTATGTGTAAAGGACATGTGAACGATACAAAAATGTCTAAGGCAAGGAGCTCTGCTTTCATGAGTGTGGGGAGCAGGGAAGGTAAGGGCATCACGGTATAGTGTAAAGAGATTGCTTGCTCTGGAGCCGGAGACCTGGTCTTAGACCTGACTCGCTGATTGCTTGGGCGTTATGGGCACTTCACTTGACCTGTCTTCTCTGTTTACCTATTTGTGAAATGAGAACCTTGGGCTAGCTGTCTACTCTGTAAAAAATTATATGATTCTGTGCATAGTCATAAGTTTTAGTATGTGGCAAATGCCCCAAAGTGGAACAAAGGAGTTCAAAGAATAAGATTTACGGTTGAGGTGATCTCTGAAGACTTCCTATAGGTGGGATAATATTGGAGCTGGGCCTTCAATAGGCAATATGAAGGGGACAGGTGGGTATTTAAAGTAGAGAGAACTATGTGAGCAGAGGGCAGGACAGCTTTGGGAAACAGCCATCTCATTAGGTTGGAGTGTGAAAGTTTGAGTTTAAACCAGAGGTTCTCAGACTTATTTGCCCTACTGCCACTTTTAAAAAAAATTTACTCAGTGCCTCCCTGGAAATCTGCTTTCTTTAACCCTTTAATTTTTTTTTTATTTTTTGAAACTTATATCCTTTCAAAAAAATGTAATATATGTATTTTTAAAAGACATCTTAAATTTAATAATTTGTTGTAAATTTGTGGGTTTTTTCCTCCATTGAAATTTTGGTGATGCAGTATTGCATCATGTAACTGTATTGTAAACGAGTCTTTATGTGCACATATTCTTGACATACATGCTGGACTTCCAGACAATGTGTGACACAATGGCCTGCCAACACTTACTTGTTAAGACCTGCTGGTATACTTGACCACTGATCAGTTATGCTTTGCATTTTGTGTGTTTATTTGGAAAATAATGTAATCATGACAACTGTAACCCCGTTACACAACGGATGAAACATGTACAAATGGTTTTTCGATATTTTCTCGTCTTCTCTTTCCTTATGCTTCCACTGCCCTCTTATTTTTATTCAATGCCTCCCATCACACCTGAGACTATTACTGCCTCCTTGGATCATTCCAGTGCCCTGCCCCCCCCCAAGGGGCAATATCACCCAAAACTTTGGAATACCTTGAATGTGAGACAGAGGAGTTTGAGTCTTTATTTCCCAGGCAATAAGAACTTTTGAGATCTTTGAGGAAGGAAATGACAGAACCAAAATAATGCTTTAGAAAAAGATTAGTCTGGTAGCCCTACTCAGAATGGGTTAGAGAGAAGAGTCGCTGTAGCCAGGGTGACCAATTAGGAAGCTGTTGCAGTAGTTCAGATATGAGGTAATAGTGTGTGAACTGAGCTAGTCCTAGTGACACAGATACAGGAAACATTTTGAAGGAGGACTAGATAGGATTCAGAAGAGGGGCAGAGAGAGGTATCAAAAAATCCTCCAAGATTTGGAGCCTGAGTGGCGGGAACCATGAGAGTACCATTAATCAAAATGAGGAAGTGAGGAGAGGAATGGGTTTTGCTTTTAGACACTGAGTTTCAAGTGCTAGAAGCACATCCATTTGGAAATACAGCACTGGCACCGGGCTGGCAAGATATCGGGGCTGGGGATTTAGATTTAAGAGGTATCTTGAATAGAGCCTTGGGATTATTAGGTGGCACAATGAAGAGAATACCGTATGAGGTGGAGAGAGCTGAGAATTTAATACAGAACTTTGTGGAATGCCCACATTTAGGCAGGTCTGGGAAGATGAGACTGAGAAGAGGTTATTAGATTTGGTAATGAGGCAATCACTGTTACCTTAGGGAGAATAGTTTTGGTAGAAGTCAAGAGGAAGGAAGATGGAAGTAAGCCTGTGTTGCCAGGGATTGAGGAGAGGGTTGTTGAAGTAATAGTGTATGCAGACTACCCTCTCCACAGGTTTGGCAGTTAAAAGGAGAGAAAAGATGATTTTGTGGTGGCTTTGTGGTTTAACTGGATGAGGGTTAGAGTGATCAGGTCAGAGCCTGGGCAAGAACTGGCTCAAATCCAAGGACACAAAATCTCATAATACATCTAATTGTTTTAAGAGGAGCCATGAGAGGGGCAACTAGGTGGCGCAGTGAATAGAGCACCGGCCTGAATTCAGATTTGATCTCAGACACTTGACACTAGCTGTGTGACCTTGGGCAAGTCACTTAACCCCAATTGCCCTGCCTTCTCCCGTTTTAAAAAACAAAAGAGGAGTTCTCCAGGGATACTCTTCCTTTCCCTCTTTAACTTTCTTGATAGGACATAAGGATGCATTCTGAGGATTGATGGCGAGTCAGCCTGGGAATCAGGAATAGTGAAAAAATGACGGAAAAGATGAAAATCTGGATTAATTATAGCTGCCCAAGAAATAAAAGGCAGCAAGATTTTGATATGAAGCTAGGTATGTGTGGCATTTGATTGAAAATAATTGCATTTATTTTCTCTTCCTCCCTATTCCTTTCCAATTGGAAGACAAAGTCCTTGTAACAAATACACGTAGTCAAGAAAACCAAATTCCTGAATTGGTCATGTCCAAAAATGTGTGTCTCATTCTGCATCTGGATTCCCTCACAATGCTAGCATGCATTAGGTTCTTAATAGCTTGTTGACTGAACCATTAGGAGGTGGGTAGTATTCTTCTTCACTGGTCCTCTGGAATCTTGATTGGTCCTTGGATTAGCAGAGTTCTTAAGCGTTCCAAAATCGTTTTTCTTCATACTATTGTTATGGTTTAAATTGTTCTCTTGGTTTTGCTCACTTCTCTCCGTGGGTTCATATGTCTTCTTAGGTTTCCCTGAAATCATCCCTTTCACAGTTTATTCTGGAGCAGCAGTTTTCTCCTACATTCATATGGCATAATTTGGCCGTCCATATCCCATTTCTTTGCTACTGTAAAGAAAGCTGCGAAGCTAATATTTTATCAAAGGTATGACTCAGGTAAAGCTTGTTAATGATGCATAATAAGGATAAATTATTAAGGTGCACTACTCAAGACTTGTGTTAGTGTCATTTGAGGAGTTATGTCTCCTACTCCATGGAGAAGAGAGGAGGGTGGAATCTGGTTTAATCAACATAGTGACCCATGTCCAATCCCTTGGGGATGGGGGTTTGGATTCTGCATGCATATTAACCATAACCTTTGAGGTAGAAGCACTATCTTGACTCTGATCCCATACAATCTAATTTTTCCTTACAGGTATTCAAACCATTGTCAAGACTTAGTTGGCTCGAGGGACTTAAAGGCTCAGGTTGTCAACTTCACTTCATGATCACTCGAATACAAAACAGCTTCAGGGTTCCTGTGAAAGCTCCAGGTGCTTTCTTTTACATAAAAGTCTCATTTTGTTCAGTATTGAAACTAAACAACCAGGAGATTGGCCTGAGTTCTGTCCCAGAATAGCCTCTACCAAAAGCCCTTAGGTAAATCTAGATTTAGTCTAAGTGGCTGCACGAAAGAGGGAACTTCAGGAAGTATAGCCAGTTTTGCTGTAATGTGACATATGCATTCCTAAAAAGCCATTTGTGCTATGCATCTTGGGGCTAATGGGAAAGAAAATGGCATTAGGGATGCAACACTCAGAAATTTTGTCAGTACACATTAAAAAAATATAGGAACTTAATAAAAACTAGTAGCAGATGGTTAAGAAATACATAAATACTATAATAAACAGTAGTCCCTTCCATGACTTTGAACTGTGGCTGAACCTGCACCCCAGTTCCTTTAGGGTTGGTTTGGCAGAGTTTACAGCTATGGATGAGAGCTACCTCAGTGCGCAGCAGGTGTGGGACACTGACCTGTAACTATGGCTGAAAGGGGTGGGTGGAGTGTGTATGTGTCAGCCAGCTCTCCTCAGCCCACAGCCCTCTGTTGCATGAGGAGGTATTATATAATAAATAGGGTTCTTTACCTTGAAAAAGATCAGAAGTTAGCTTGTGAAAATATGTCAGAAGGGTTGCAACTTATGGGTTATGATAAAGTGATGTAGTTTTCTTCTTTCTCGCTGCTTGTCCTAGACAAAATCATGCATTTAGTTCAAAATGTGCTCAGATTGTTGTAACAATGTTGGCTTGCAGCTTCTGTGGCGGTGTAAGGCCACTAATACCAGCACACAGGAGGGCTGCTAGCACAGGTTCTTTGATCTGCTTTTCTGAGGAAAGCAACTTTAAGGGTTTACAATCTTTAATTAAATATACTTTAATTAAACATACATATGTCATTCACTTAATTCAGGGGGAAAAGCCAGCACCTTGAACTTCAGAGAGTATACAAACAGAAATTACGAGCATATGTTATATAAACAGAGCAAATAAACACAAACCAGTAGACAGGCTTCTAACCATCTAGCTATAGCAATACATACAGTTACCAGAGAGAAAAGCATCAACATCTGGGTTTTCCCAGAGTCTTATCTGGTCAGATCACTCAGCACTCTGCCCCAAAACAAAACGCCAACCTCAGATCATATATACCTTTCTCAGGGTCAGAAGGCATCATAACCATGCGACTCAAGCCCATGGGAACTGGGCTTTCTTAAGGAGGGCATCAAAGACTCCCAATTGAAACAAAGGCAAGACTCAGCAAAGGTGCTTGATTACCTTAGTGCTGAGAAGCACTCAAAAAACAGCAAGAAGTCCCACTTTGCTTGCCATTACATTTGAAAGGCAAGACTCAAAGGTACTTGATTACCTTAGCACTCCGAAAGAGAAAACAGTAAAAGTCTCATCCTTCTCACTGTTATAATTGTTCCCTATTATATCAGTTGAGTGGGAAAAATTTGCACTTTCAAAACAAGCCTGTCCAGTAGAATTGTAGCTGAGGAGAGATAGATCACTAAGGGACTTTCAAGTGATATGGAGAGAATCAAGAACAGAATTTGGAGGAAGATGAGAACTAAAGGATTATAAGTCACAGAGCTGGAATTTTCAATGTATGAATTAGAAGATGGGTTAAGAGAAGTTTTTTTTTTCCTTTGTTTTGTTTTTTAAAGAACCAGGAAGAAGAGTGGTTTCAGCAGGTGAGGCAGCATGGGAAAGGGGAAGATAATTTACATGAAATTTCAAGGAAGGGATTAATGGAAAGATATTCCAAAATTAGTGAGTGGAATCTGAAAGATCTAGGACCAATCTTTGCAGCATCAAACCTATACCTGACCTATACCTATACCAGTTATGTGACGCTGGGCAGACATTTAACCTCTCAGTGCCCCAGGCAACTTTCTTATAAAGCAAATATCTTGGGAGTCTCTTAGGTTCTCCCCCCTCCCTTTTTTTTTTTGGTTGAGTTCATTCCATTCCCATTCCCAGTTATGACTGTGGATACTTTTCCTTCTCTTTGTTTCCTGCCTCTTCTTTGTAAAGATGAGGGTGGTAAGAGATAAGGAGTTCAATACTAGTTCAGTATAATGTGCTTTCTAAATTCTTATCCTTTTTCTTTTAAGCCTTTTCCAAAATCCACCCTCTTTAGTTTGATTTACTTTAGACTAATGCCTTTCTCAAGCTACCCCTTCCTCTTTCTCCCCTTTCCCTTCTCTCCTTTTTCTCCTGCTTACTTATTGAATGAAATTTATTTGTTTACCTCCCCACCTTTCTCCCTTCCCTCTTTTTACCTGTTAAAGTGTAAGCAGTTTATGCTTGTTTTTAAATCCTTTCTTATTGATCATTCATGTTTAGCTTTTTTTTTGGAGGGGGGAAGGGCAGGGCAGTTGGGGTTAAGTGACTTGCTCAAGGTCACACAGCTAGTAAGTGTGTCAAGTGCCTGAGGCCGATTTTGAACTCACGTCCTCTTGACTCCAGGGCTGTTGCTCTAGTCACTGCGCCACCTAGCTGCCCCAATGTTTAGCTTTTTATGTTTCTTTATTACTGTGTTCGTATTTCAGAGTTTCTGTTCAGTTCTAATGTTTTCATCAGGAGTGCTTGGAAGTTCTGTATTTCATTAAAGGTCCATCTTCCTCCCCCCCCCCCCCATAAGGATCATTCTCAGTTTTACTGGGACATTTAGCCTTAATTGTAAGCCTCTATCTTTTGCCTCCCAGAAATTCCAAGTTCTCCTGTTCTTTATAGTAATGGCTACTAAATTTTGTGTGATTCCTGACTGTGACTCCTTGGGACTTGAGATCTTTCTTTCTTGGTGTTTATCATATTTTTTCTTTGAACTTTTAGCTTTGAATTTTGGCTATAATATTTCTGAGAGTTTTCACTTTGAGTTTCTTTAATGAGGTGATTGGTGGATTTTTCCAGTTTCTACTTTGCCCTCTGGTTCTAAAAGATCTGGGTGATTTTCTTTTATTGTTTCATGAAATACAAAGTCTAGGATCTTTTTTTTGGTCATGGCTTCAATGATTGTCCCCCCCAGTCTCTTTTCCAGGTCCATTGTTCTTGCTGTGAGATACTTTAGATTTTCTTCTAAAGATTGTAGACTTGAAAGCTTTGCGTGCTCCCCAACTGGTATGACCCCAGGCAAAATCTGACCATTGCTATTTTTATCTGAGCTTTGCAAGGTCCTGACCTAGGTCTGACCATGAGCAACACTGCTCTTGGCTTCTTTCTGGTTGAAAGTTCCATTAAACTGCTGCTGGACTCAGCCACTACCAACCTGCTAGAAAGCTCCGCTTTTTTAGAGTGACAAAATTGCAAATTCCCATTTGGTTTGCAATTCCTTCCCTGGTTTTTCTCTTCAGGCTTTAGACTGGGCTGAAGGTTGGAGCTGAGACCCATTCTGCTCCTGTGGTCAGAGCTACACAGCTGCTATTTGCTTCTGAATTTGTTCCTTGATTACTACACAGTCTAGGACTTGTTGTCACTCCTTACCATGAAATACTGCCTATCCTGGATCTGTGACCTGGAATTGGGTAAAGAACAACAGAGCTGCCCCTTGGTACCTCTTCCCACATTTTGCACAAGGTTAGGGTCTTCCTGTATGGGTCTGGTATGTCTTCTTGCCATGGTGCACAGCAGTTCCTGTGCTCTGAAATAATCCAAATAGTACATCCCTGGTCAGACACTATCCCCAAAGCCCACTGACCTCTTTGTCTTCCTATGCTGACCTGAGCTGGGAAAATCACTGTGGTCTTATTCTTGGATTTTCCCAGTCAGGACTTGTTCTAGTGTATTTTCTAGATCTTTATGGAGGAGTTATATTAGAGATGCTGTACTTCTTCCTGTTGCTATGCCATCTTGCCTTTGCCCCCAGGGAACCGAGATCATAAGTGGCAAAATGGATCTGCATTGCTAGGAGTTGCCTACTGTATGCATGAAATCACCATGTGTGAAATCACAGATTGGACAAAAATAACAATAAAGGAAAAGGAAAGAAAAAAATAGATTGTGGCTACAGTAGATAAAAGTTATTGGAGTTCTTTTGTCAGTAGATATGATAAAGTCTGTAAGGATTTTGACATGAGCACAAAATGTCGTAGTCATAGAACAGAGTATAAATGTGTTATGGAGGCCATTAGAGAAAGATGTGGCATAAGTGTGTGGTGTGGACTTCAAAAAGAGATGTGGTTGAGTTTGCTGGGAGAGGACGTTGAGTTTGCTGGGAGAGGATGTTGACCTAGAAGTGGAAATGGAGTCAGCTGATTTCTGTTATTTCACTGAGTTGGGGAAGTCTGGAAAGGTGGAGGACGAAGGCAATACAAAGTAGTTCCTTTCCAGAAAAGACTGGGGACTTAGTCTTTGCTTTTCTCATTCTGCAACATACTAGAGGTGATTACAGTTAAATATTATTAGGATTATTATTCATTCACATTTAACCTGTTAAGACTATTTAATCTGTACTCCAGTTCCAAATCTACTATCTCATCTGATCTAACAACTCTGGGAGGTAGGTGCTGTGTGTTATCCTCATGAGGACACTCAGGCCAACAGAGGTAAAATGATTTCCCTGGGGCCCGGCATATAGCTAGTAAGTGTCTGCAGCTGTATTTGAACGTAGGTCTTCCTGCCTCCAGGACCATCCACTGCAGCTGCCTTTTCTTTTATAATAGTGCCTTAGTGGGTCCATGATTTCATCTGGTGGGTGCTCCCTCCGCCAGTACACATCCCAATCCATCCTTTGCAATTCTTGTTCCTATTTTTCCATAAATCTTCCATAGAGATGCTGCTCAATTTGCCATAAGATTTCATCTTTTAGGGGCAGCTAGGTAGCGCAGTGAGTAGAGCACCGGTCCTGGAGTCAGGAGGACCAGAGTTCAAATACAGCCTCAGACACTTGACACATTTACTAGCTGTGTGACCTTGGGCAAATCACTTGACCCCAACTGCCTTGCCTTCACCCCTCAAAAAAAAATAAAAAAAAAAGGATTTTACTTTTTTAAAAACAAGTAGAATGTTGGCTCCTCCAGGGCAAGAAGTGCCCCCCCACCCCCAACTCCTTTCTATCCCCAGTGCCTAACAGTGTTTGCTGGGAATATGGGCAGTCAATAAATGCTTTCTGAATTGAATTAGTATTGTGGGGTAACTACTGAAGCACTGGGACTGCCAGTCCTTTGGTCCTCATTCTGTGACCTGTCCACTTTTTTTTAGTATTTAGTATTTTTTAGTACGTAGTATTTTAGCATTTAGTATTTTTTAGTATTTAGGCTCATTGAACTTTTCACTGTGGTGGTGTTAGGGGTAGATCTAATGCCAGTAACATTTTAATTCAGATTTGATGTTGGGAAGAAATGAGGCACCTTTAAGTCATTGAGAAGTTAATAAAAGATGGTTTACTTTGCCCTAACACATCAAGGATATAGAACAAGGGTACGATGGCATGCATTTTCTGTAGAGGTCCTTTTCCCCATCACCTCGCATTTCCTGGTCTGGTTAGCAGAGCAGAACACGATGATTTGTGTGGTCTTCAGACATTTCCAAGCTGGAGGGGTCCTAACTCCACGTGGGTGGGACTTAAATTTTTTATCTTTTTTTTTTCAATTACATATAAAAATCATTTTAAACTTTTTTTTAAAATTTTGAGTTCCAAATTCTCCCTCCTATGCCCACTCCCCTCCTCCAGGAGGCAGGCAGTTTGATATAGGTTATATATGTGCAGTCATGCAAAACATTTCCATATTAGCCATGTTGCAAAGAAAACACAGACCCCCTATCCCCCCCCCCCCAAAAAAAAAAAGATAAGAAAAAATATACTACAATCTACACAGACTCCATCACTTCTTCCTCTGGAGGTGGGTAGCATTTTTCATCATGAGTCCTTTGAAATGCTCATCAATCGTATTGCTAAGAATAGTTAAGTCATTCACAGTTGATCATCGTACAGTATTGTTGTTAACATGTACAGTGCTCTGGTTCTGCCCACTTCACTTTGCATCGGTTCATGTAAGTCTTTCCAGGTTTTTCTGAAAGCATCCTGCTCATCATTTCTTATAACCCAATAGTATTCCATCACAATCATATACCACAGCCTGTTCAGCCATTCCCCAATTGATGGGCATCCCCTTAACTTCTAATTCTTGGCCACCACAAAAAGAGCTGCTATAAATATTTTTGTACATACAGGTCTTTTTCCTTTTTTTGCTTTTTTTTTTTTTTTATCTTTGAGATACAGACCTTAGTAGTAGTATTGCTGGGTCAAAGGGTATGTATGCACAGTCTTATAGTCCTTTCAGTGTAATGTCTAATTGTTCTCCAGAATGGTTCAGTCAGTTCACAATTCCACCACCAGTATCCCAGTTTATGGATGGAACTTTTAATTCCCTTAGGAGGCCAGGAGAGCTGACTCAAGGGAGACAGAAACCAATCAGGCTGCAAGGATAGGTTTGTTTTGCCTTTTAGGGAAAAATAATTCCTGTTGTGATAACGCTGATGAGCTCCTCCCCTCCCCCCAAACAGTTAAATATGGTCAAGGCAAATCAATACATTGGTCATGTGAGAAAAAGCATTTCTCACTATGCACCTAGTAGGCAACATCCCCCTGCCAGGAGGCAGGAGACATTGCTTGTCATTAATCTCATAAGGTCTTGATTGGTCACTATGCTCCATAGAGTTCCGAAGTTTTTCCAAGTTACCTTTACATTATTGTAGTCGTGTAAATATTTCTTCTGAATCTACTCATTTCACACTGTACCAGTCCATTCATATCTCCCCAAGTTTTCTGAATCATTCATATTTATTATTTCTTATAGTGGAATAACATTCTATTACATTTCATATACCAGTTTGTTTAAACATTCCTCAGTTGCCGGGCACTCACTTTATTTCCAGTTCTTTGTCATAATTAGATGCAGAGCTATCGATATCTTTGTATGGGTGAATCTGTTCCCTTTGTCTTTGATCTTTGCGGAATACATGCCTAGCAGTGGTATTGCTTGGTCAAAGAGTTAGTACAATTTAGTGAATTTTTGAATATAGTTCCAAATTACAGCTCTAAAAGTGCATGAATGTGCTTGACCTCTTCTAACACCTATCAGCCATTGCCATGGAACCTCAGATGTGCTTTGGTTTGTGTTTCTCTTATTATTAATGATTTAGAACATTCTTTCGTATGGTTGTGCATAGCTTGAATTTTTTCATTTGTCAACCATCTATTCATCTCCTTTGATCATTTATCTATTAAGGAGTAGGTCTCACACACATATGTACCCATTTCTTATATATCTCAAATATAAAACTTTTGTGAGAGAAACTTGCTGCAATGATTTTTCCCAATTAACCTGTTCCTTTCTAATTCTAACTGTATTGTTTTTGCCAAAGGCCGTCTTTTGAAGTCATGGAGATGGTGGTGGAAGAAGCAGGTGGGGTCAGACTGATCATAGTCATTTGCTATATTGTCTCAAGATATCAAGAACGTACACTAGCATCTGCTCCTAGTTCTCTTCCTAAAAAGAGAACTAGACTTTGTATTGTTATGAGAATATTATATCCAGCTTTGCTTGATTCAGGATAAAAACAGGAAGAAAATAAACAAATCTGTGTCAAGTCACTTTGTGTTCATATGTACTTTGAAGTAAGACTCCAGGAAATACATAGGGATTTGAGTTAGAAATCCTTAGATCTGGCCTTAGAAATTTGACCTTAGCAATCATCTATTCTAACCTCCTGACTTTTAATGAGGAAACTGAGGCTTGGAGAAGTAATTGGCATTAAGACTTCGTATCCTAGAAATAGCAGAGCCAAGATTTGAACTGAAATAGCTTTTTAAGATGTTTAAGATGATGGACTAAACCAGAGGTGGGGAACTGGCAACCTTGAGGCCACATGTGGCTCTTTGACTGAATCCAAACTTGAGGACCTAGAGGGCCACTTTCTAACTACCCCCGGCAGTCTTGTTGAATAGAGCCTTCCTTCTATTAGTTTATAGCTTTAAGTTTATCAGAAACTGGATTGCTTTACTTGATTGTTTTACAGATTATCTTTACTACTAACCAATACAGAACAATTTTAAGGGGCCAGCAGGCTGCCCAAGCAGGGGGCAAACTGGCCCAGGTTGAAAACAGAAAAGGTCAAGGCTTCCATGCTGATCAGCAGTAGGTTTGGGTCCAGTATAACCATTATACATGGAGCCTGGGGCAGACAAGGAGACCCAGTCTTCCCCCTAAACATCCCCCCCTCCAAAAAAGGGATGTAGTTGTGCACATCAAAACATTGGCTATGTAAATGCTTACTGTCATCTGAACATGTTTATCTTATTCTTTACATCTTGTTCATCATTTCTGCTAATGGATTGATTATTCTTTTATTTTACCGAAGCTATTGTAAACTCAAAGCTGATGATGTGGGATTTTTTAAGTAAACCAGTCTGCAAATAGGTCTAATTTATTATCCTTTGCCGACTTGATATTTCTTTCTTTGGTCTTGTTGCTAGAGCTCACATTTTAAGCTCTGTCAAAGCAAAGGGAGACAGTATATTCTTGCTTTGTCTCTGTACTTATGGGGAAAACTTCAGAATTTCACAGCTACAAATACAACTAATGCATGGTTTTACGTACATAGTGAGATGTAAACTAGTTGTGAATTTACTTGGGTAATTTTTAAATAATTCTCTTTAAGTCATAGTCAGGAGAAGAGAAGCATTTGCACACTTTGGTGATATCTACATAAACTCACAATGAGATATTTTTCCACTAAGGATATCAGTGTCTCAGTGGGCCGATGTTGTGATATACACTGTGGTATAATTGGTGCATTTGTAGACCTTAGATACTAGATACTGTCTATGGAAGTTTGAGCTAAAAAGTGAAGAGCAAGCAAGTTGAATTTTAAAAGCGGAAACAGTTAGTTTATGAGTTATTTATTTTTTGTCTTAATGGAATGACATAGAACACATAAATGTCACATAAAAAAACCAAAACTATTTTTATACATGTTCTGAAAACATCACAATATACAGAAACCCTGATGAGACCTGAAATTCATTGCACTAAAACAGTTTTTCAGTCTTTTATCATACTAAATATCTTTATATATCACTGAGCATTTTGCTCAGGGGGTGAAAGTCTAGGCAAGTAGAAGAAAACATTTTTACCACAGAGTATATAGCAGCTTAATTTTTAATTTTAATACTTCATTGTCAAACTTATTGACAAGAAACTAGTGTGGTGAATGATAACCTAAAGTTTAGAACTTCAATGTTGGTATCTTGATTTTAAAATCATAAAGACACCAGAGGTCAGTCCTGACAGAGCCTCTAGGGCTTTAAATTCAGGTAGAGCTCTGTCTTAACTCTTGTTTTCAACCTGAAGATGACTGGGAGATGGAAACCCAGCCTCTGAAAGATCAGTGTGGCAATCTCACCAGGAAATGATGGATACTTTTCCAAATTTAAAGATAACCTTGATCTAGGAGTTAGCTTAACTAGCTGCTCTGGGATAAATAGAGGCCAAAAAGCAGCATCTTTCAGGGGGTAGGAATGAGGAAAGGGACAGGAAATGTGATTTCATGGGGATAAAGACCTTGTAGGAGAGAAACTTCTTCAACCCATGCAGATCAGCAAAGGTTCTGTAACTGGGTTACAGGTGAGAGTGACAGTCTGTTTCAGAGGTGGGTCTTGAATTCAATAAACTACACTACTTGCTCATAAAATTGTTATGGAGGATAAAGGGCGCCTGCTGCTTGTACTGAATCCAAAACGTAAGGGGAGGAAACTAAAGATTTTCAAAGCAAAGATAAATATTAATTCAAAATATATTTCTCACACCCCCCCGCCAAGCTCAAGGGTTTAACAAATCTATTTACATTTATTTGGGTAAGTTATTTAAAGAAGTAGCCATTGTTTTGCTATAAATATGAAATCTGACCAGGTTTTTTGTTTTTTTAAGTGCTTTAAAAACAAAACCCAAAGCTGTCCACTGGCCTATGTCTTCAAGTACAGATCACCAAATTGACCATTTAGAGTAAATGACCCTGAAGTTCAGCAAAGCTTGTTTTTCAAGTTTTTTTTTAACACAAAATCTAATGTATATATATAAAGGTACACTTTCTATCTAAAGAGCTAGTGACCAAATAAATCTGTATTTATTAAGTAAACTGCCCTTTCATTTATTTATTTCATTTAACTGCCACTAGAGAAAATCTTCTGGGCTACATCTCAATTCCCTGATGTGTGTGTGTGTGGATCGCTCTTATACATTTCCATTTGTCCTGTAGGCTCTTGTTTTCTGGGGCTTGATTAGCGTATTTCACGGATGGTCAATTTCGCTAACATTAGAACAGTGTCAGACTTGGTACACATCTGTCATCTGCTAAAGGTTTGTAATGTAAGAAACAGGCAGACGTATCACAAATGGAACCAGTGACTTTTTTCCCACTAATGTGAAAAGTTTTTGAAGTGCCACCAAAAGATATGACAGGAAACTTGAACAGAGTCTTAATTACTATGATACAATTTTTTTAAAAGAGTCTTAAAAAAAAGGATTTACTTCCCACCAATGAACACATAGGCTTATAAAGATGGTTAAGTAGTAGGCATCTAAATTTAAATTCCACTATAGAATCCAAAGAGCATGCAAGCCAACAAACCAGTTCTAGTCAGATGTAGATGGCATCAGCAGTAATGCTGACTTAGGTTTTCAATATTCTGTTTCCCCTTCCTTCTCCCACAACATACAAACACAGCTTCTCAGGCCATGTTTTGCCATGACATTTTCACAAAATGAAAACAATACTTTTTCAGAATAGATTTTTAGCATCAGATTTGAATGTTGTCCAAATTGAGTTAAAATATTCCAAGGCTAAATAGGTTTACAGGTCTTTCATTGAAGAGGCCTCACATTTACATTTCTACATGCTTTCTATATTCTTTTCCCTCTATCAACTTTCACCTTTTTTCTCCCCTTCCCCCCCAGATAAACTGCAACATTGAAGTGTACAGTCCAGAAGGATGAAGAATCACAGCTGATACTTTGCACAGTTGGGGTATTGAGACTTTACTTGACACTAACTGCTGTACAGTTCTGCATAGCAGAAAAAATAGTGAGCAGTTAAACACAACGGACACATCTGCAAAGACTACATTTCCAATAAGGAAGTGACATAGTGCAATATGGATACGGTGGCCCTCCAATATGGAGGGCTTTATTTTCCAGCTTGAACCTGCCTGTGGTGATTGCCGCCCTTTGAAGGTGATGACGTTCCCGGTGACGAATGAAGAGGAGACTTAAATTTTTTATGGTTTCAGAATTAATGCTGTTTACATCACAACTTGGACAAAGATATTGATCTGAAAACCATGGCAAGTGTGGTCTTGCCCTATGTTCATTCTGTAATTTAAAGAAAATTTCTTGTTTTAAGGTTTGAATGGGATCTTTAAAAAAAAAAGAAAAGATTCTTCTAGCTCTTCTTTACCTTCCATTCTCTAGGCCCATCAAAGAATTAAATGTATTGTAATTTTCACTCCCAAGTTCATATTCATAAGAATTAGAAATACTATTAAATAATAAGTTCAGAAAGCAGCCATGAAGACTCTAGATTGATGGCATCAGGTAAAAGTGACTGGGTGGAAAGAAAGAAACCTTAGGACTCCTGGCTTAACAGTGGAGGCAAAGCTAAAATGCCCCCAGCCAAATCAATTACATACCCTGCTTACCACTCTTTAATTGTGCCACTTGCTGGTTGAAGTTGGGCTGCTGCAAGACCACAGATGTGCCATTAGTGCTTTAGGTTAAAAAAGCAGGAGAATAGAAATCACAGGCAGAGAGGTCAGGTTTACAGTATTTCCCTTGACACTAAGGCACAACCAGGCACATTAAAAAAAGATTTTTATGTCTAATGCTGCCCTGATTTTTGCACTCTTAAAAAAAAAAAACACCAAATGCCCCAAACCCCTACAAGTTCTTAAGTGAGACTGAAAGAGCCTAGGTTGGGCCCTGAAGAACACACTCCATTTTCCCTTATGACATGCTAAGAGTTGAAGGCAGAGGGGCAGTCCTGGTATATAACTTGCAACAAATTATTAATCCTAATAATATATTATGCTCCTGTGGGATTTAGCCAAACCATAGATTTTTTTTTTTACTTCTGAAGCAAGAAGGAAGAAAGGAATAAAGGAAAATAGGGTAGGAAATCATTTTGTAAGACTTTGGAGAAGTCAGTCTAAGCAGAAGCAATGGAAAATGTTCAGTAAACCACGCAGGAAGAAAGGTTAGACTCTGAGGTGCCTCTGAGTAGGCCTTCCTGCTGGGGTGTGTGGGAGGCCTGGGAGTCATGTTTTTGCAGAACACTGAAGTCCTTCCTCCTGGTACAACATAACATACTGTTAAAAGGTTATTAAGTTTTGTTAATGTTGGAGGCTAAAATTCTCTCACCTTCTGGTTTATAAAACCCTACTCCTCCCCTCCCCCCCAAAAAAGACTACTTCATCCGAAATAGGCTGTAGATTCTTGGTTACCTCCCCACTGAATCATTTCTTAAATATGGTGAAATTTTGAACGATGTAAAAATGAGAGTTGGTCTGTAAGACAATTTCCTTCCCATTCCTTTAACTGGAAGGACACATAGCCCCATTTTTGAATAGATAATTCCAATGGCACATTTTCAATTCAGGAGAAATAACACTTAACAGAATGGAAATAAATTCCTCTCGCTTTCCTCTAAAGCCTATAACTTGTAGAAGTCAACCCAACAAACTATATGTAATTCAACTGTCACAGAATAAAACTTGAATCTTTAATGTTTTTAAAATGGAAAAAAAAGAAGCTTTGTACAACTGACCTGGGGCCTCCCCCCTCCTCTTTATTACAATCTCTGAGACTTGAATAAACTGTTTATTTACTTTTAGGTTATCAACCATGACTGCCAGAAGCTCTAAAGGCAGAAGTCCCAAAATTCTACTCAAAGGCTGCAGGATCTCATTTGATTATGCTAGGCAAACTCAGGTTTTCAGCGCCAAAAAAATGGGCTTTTCTATGTTTTGTGCTAGTTAATGGTTACTTTTGGGGGGGGGCAGTGAGAAGATGGCAAAGAAAATCACTCTGATAAATTTGAGCAGTGTTCTTACTGCCCAGTGCTGTGTCTCATCGAAGCCACTACTCTTGTCACCCCCTGCCAGTAGATTCTAATGACTAACAGTATTAGAAGGTTGCCCATGACATTAGCAAGAGAAATTGAGCGTGAGCCAGATTCACTATGAGAGGAACTCGCTGACAGCCTAGCTGGCTACCTCTGAAGTGTGATTGTCGTTGTTTAGACTCATTATCAAAAGGCAGACAGAGAACAAGTCAAGAAGAAAAACATTTTTTAAACCAGTAACCCGGTTCTTGAATTCTCCCTCTCTCAGACCCCTTGGAACTAACCTGGTCAGTTCAAACTGATCTGTGTTTAACTACTGTGCTGATTGTCTTCCTTGACTAGATTATTAGTAAACATTTACTTGGCAAAGGTCTTGGCCACAGTAAGCATCTGACGGAGTATATTAATTTCTCACTAAGGGAAAAATCTGGAACAGTATTAATAATAATAATTTTTTTCTACTTTGGGGAACTTTCAACCTTTTTCCTTTCCCTGAAAATCTTATATCTTGTCAGAAATTTAATGCCTTATTTTGCACCTAGGGTTGTCTTTTTCTGATTTTTGAAATTATTTCAAATGACAGATGATATTTCACTGGCCTGAGGCCTAAGTTTAAGAGCTTTTTGCCATCAACTTAATGGAAACATTTTCTTCTTACAAGATGCTCTCTGGCTATCATGCATCCAAGCTTATTTGTCTTGTTGGTCCAGTGAATGCTCAGGCTGGTCAAGGCCTAAGTGAGTCACCTGTGCCCTTCCTATGTTTATCTTCAAGAAGACCCTAAGGGAGCCATTACTCCCTTTACTACAATTGTATACCAAATTCATATCAAAATGCCACAAACTGCTTCCCCAAAAGCGAAAGCTAAGTCTGGGTCTTCCAAAGGAGTCATTATTGGGACTTTTTGTTCAGTGGGGAGGGGGGTGTGAGTGTGAGAATGATGGCAATAAGGATAAATACTCTAAATTTTGGTACTACTGACATTTATTTTGTAAGAACAAGGCGTACTACTTCCTGAAAGTCTCCTTCCTTTGAGATCAGGAATCCTGTGTTCATTATGGGTCTGTTCCATCAGTGTCAGCATATCAGCCTAGATTCACTAAAATGTAGGGGATCATCAGAACCAGTTTGAAGAGGAGGAAATCTTGAGCATCCTTTTCAAGTATTTATTCCAAGATGATAGGAGTTTTCTAGGTGTGATATCTTTAGAGCAAGCATCTGGCATGTCTCAGAAACAGAAGGCTGCTGTGATGCTGCCCTGGTAACAGCAGAATTGGCAAGGGTTTTTAGCACACAGCTGTCTTTCACTTGAAGCAACAACAACAAACTTTGTTTTTCCACACACAGGAATCAAAGTCATGGGCTTTGTAATGCCCTCTCTACATAGGGGCACGCATACCTTGGCTCCTCCATCAAGATTTTCAAACACCCCCTTCTCAGCTGGAATTTATGGAACGTCTTTTCCATTTTCTAATCCCCTGAATGAAAATTCTTCCCTCCTGGGTTGCTGATGAATGTGTGACTGCTTGAGCAGGCTCAGCACTTCAGACTTAATTGTTAAATGGTAGGAACCTGTCTCTAATGTACTCCCTAGAAGGACAGACACGTCATACCCCAAAATAAAATAGGCTTAGCAGTCCTACATTGGAGAATGAGCCTCAGAAATGCCAGATTTCCATTTTTCAGATCTGTGTGGATCATTTAGTCAAATGATCCATTTTTGTTCATATTTTTGGTGTGGTTTTCCACAAGGTTGGTAAAAGACAATTTGGCCTCAAAGTAAAAGACAGCTAGCACTACTCATTGTGGACAACTGGCTTTCTAAACTCTCACTGCATCTTCAGGGAACATTGACATGGTATGTTTAAGGTTGAAATCATGTTGTCAAAGATGAACAAATCTTCCCAGGACCTGCAGTTAGGTCACAGTTATTCTATTTTCAAGACCAAGAGATGAGAATTGCCCAAGAAATGAGTATTCCAAAAGCCACATAGTAAGTATTAGGGGAAAGTCACGGGAAAAGGACAAGAACTACTAAAGAGATCCCTGGTTTTGACAAATTTTCTACTGTTCCTATTTAGATGGCTCAGAGCAAAGTGTTTGTGGTGAAGAAAAACCCACAACACAGATCTTTCGTCTATGTATTTGAGGCACAGATGAATTCAGATTATGATGGCAGAAACTCAGGTTTTTCCCCACTATGGCAATTTCCTGTAATTAACAGTAACTTTTCCTAGAAATTTAAGACAGTAGTAACTCCATGCCATTAATGGCAGTGAGGGCTTAGTATGAGCAAGTTTGTTGGAAGTAAGGCCCACCCAACCCTCAAGATGTCTTTGCCAGTGTGTTCCTTACTTCTAATGTTAATTTAAATAAACAGATACTGAATTTGAGGTGGGAGTGGCTTGGAAAACAAAACAAAACAAAAAACCAACACTGTAGAAAAGCTTGTCCTTAGATAAGACTGTGTCTTAAAGGGTAAAGATTCTGTGTTGGTCCTTTGTACCAAGCTGCACACACACACAGCCATTCACCCTGCTGCCCTGCTTGACAGCTCTAATTGGGTGGCAGGACCCCACAACAGAAACTCTGCTCTGCCAAAGATTTTCTGAGAAAGCTGCTTAGTGTGCCTGTTGGTGTTGTATCTCAAGTACTCTCCTGACTATCCAGGCTCCCTAAAGAAATAGTTATAATATCTGATTTTGAATTTCATTAGGTTCTTTAAAAAGCACAGAGATGAAGTTTCATCCACCACAGTCTTACCAGATGTTCTTCTATTGAAGGGACATGACTGAGGAGGTAGTTTCTCATTTGAAGGATTAAATTCTACGTGTCCAGGCTCTACATTAACAGTAAATAACATAAAATCATTTTGAATGCACTGAGACCTTGATTTCATTTTTTTAATTCTAAAACTTTAGGGGACTCTGATGAATGCCTCACTTAATGAGTACCCACTGTGAAAAACGAGGTGAAGGTAATTTACAGTGTGATGGGAAACTAATTTACTTGGACTAATAAAAAAAACTGATGTGTTCTCAGTATCTTTAAGTAAATGGGGTCCCCATATATTCTAGTATCAAAGCTGAAAGATGGGAGAAAAAGTTATATTTCTGCAGAGAACTCTTGGTATTTCAGTCCTTTTAGGTATCTTTGATAGGCAGTAGAGATCGCATAGAAAAAAATCATACTATTAACAAAGCAAAAAAAAAAAAACAAACCCCAAACCACCATCCATTCACACAGTTAGTGTCCTTAGGTACCAAGAATACTGCCCTCTTTTTTTTCTTATCATGACACTGAGTGGTGTGGAGATGACCAAGATGATAAAGTCTTTTAACCCAGAAGCAGGCAATGCTCCCTCAGTATATGCATTATTTAGATCAAAGGAAGGGCATCTCTCAACTCTACCCTTGTATCAGTTCCTAAGAATTTCAGCCCTCCAATTAACGAGCCATGCTGTTGCCAGCATTTCAGGCATTTGTCAATTCAGAAAACATCATTAAGAGAGTTTTGACGGTCCTTTAGAAAACTATTTTCATTGCAGTACACTTCTTGTGCTGTAAAATCTATTTCCTCCCATCCCAGTTGCATCTTTTCCCTCCCCAAATCAAATTCCTCTTACCCCTAGAAGGTCCTTTATCCTCTTCTTCCCCTAAGCTTCCTTAACGTCCAGTCATTCATTACAGCCATTTCAGTGCAGGAGAGTAGCCAAGTCAATCTTTATATTCCCGTCAGTAACAGCTCAGGGTTAGGCTCTAGAAGTTGGGCCTGCTGTGGGCTTCAACCCCCAACCCCCACTTCCTTTCCCCCAACGTGCCTTACTTTACCTTTGGTTTCAAACATTCCAGGAACACTAAACATCTTTTTCATGAAAACGTCCAGAGAAACCGCCTCCTTCCCATTCTTTTCTCATGATGAAATAGAGTGGACTTTCAAAGTCATGAATCCCAGAATAAGATGTTTGTGTAGCCCCAGGCTTTGGAGCTGCCATTTTATACCGTTTCTTTATGTGTGAATCATTTAACACTGGTTTGCCCATCTCTTGGAGGTCCATGCTTTATTTCCATTGAGATCCTGTTTTCCCCTACCTCCCACTTTGCAGCCCAAGAGAGACCTGATATAAATTAACAACCTGAATCATCTTTAGAGGGTAGCCCCTCCTCCCAACTTGCTTCTCCTTAGCTCAAGGACTGCATATGAATGAGTTAACAGACCATTACAGCATGCTATTGAAAAAGAAAAAAAAAGGATTCAGTGTACTACTGTGTGAGAAAGTGGGAATAGGTTCATATATGTCTTGGTTTGGAGACACTTAACCCCACCATCAGCATCTTTTAACTTTCTTGAGGAAGTTGGGAGCAGGGGGAAGTCACATTAAGGTTTGGACCTTCAGACCTCAATAAAACCACTGGTAATGGAAGTGTTAGTTCCGGTCACTGAGCATCCTCCACCACAAACGACAGGAGGGCTTGTAAGCCCTCCTTACCCTGGCTATGGGCCTTCCCTTATGCTTGAGGAATTTGGGGGTCATGCATTGTCTTCCAAAGGAAATACCAGTCGGGTGCCCCTGCTTGAAACTTCATGGTCCCCCATTCCCAGGTCTCGTTCTAGAGCCTCCTCTGAGCCACTTTTCGTTCTTCTGCCCTCAAGGCTTGTGGTGGCTGTGTGGGAGCCGGAGGAGCCGTTTGCTGTGATGGTGCTGTCTCCGTAGGTCAGAGTGAGATCGCCATCGTTCAGTATAAAATCAGAGTCTTCATCTCTCAGTTGTTCCTGATTCTGAGGAGAAAAAAAAAAGGTACCCAAAAAGACAATGAGAGGCCCTGCTACCTTTTAGTGTTAGATTCACTATTTCAAAAAATAAGCAGAATCAAGCTATACTAGGATCCACTTATTGGGACAGTTACTTGTGCCAGGCACTGTTCTAAGCACTGGGGATACAAAGAAAGGCAAAAACCATCTCTGATCTCCACCCCCTGCCCCCCAATACTTAAACAGAGGCTTACCAAGAGAATAAAATAAATATAATAACCTCTGATGTAAAAAAAATCTAAAGGTCACAAATTATATTTAAGAAACTAGAATATAAGCTGACTGTTAAAATTTTCAATTGTACCCCCCAAAAAGGAGTTCTAATAATCACTGGGCACCATTCTTAGAAATTGTCCTTTATTCTAACTTTGCCATTACAAACTGTAATTGTGGGCAAGTCAACTCTCTGGGCCTCAAAGATCCCTTCCAGTTCTCAATCTATTGTCCCAGTCTCTTCACTTCCCCATGTAATTCTGCCATGATGCCAACAGGCAAACACTAGTCCTGTGAACACAACCAAGACAAACTCTGAAACATGTCTCAGACCAAGGTTTGAGGATGTGTGGAAGAGTGGCCACAATGAACATTTTTCTTTTTAGGATGGAGGCCTCTTCCCAGATGCCTAGGCAGCTAGGTGGTACAGGGGATGGAGTACTGAAGCTAGAATTGGGAAGAGCTGACGCTTATTAGCTGTGTGACTCTGGGCAAATTATATAGCCTCTTGTCTGCCTTAGTTTTCTCAACTGTAAAATGCTGATAATAACAATACCTGCATGCATGCTTAGCACAGAACTTAGCTCACAGTAGCCACTTAATACTTGTTCTCTTCCTCTTCTCTAAGTGGAGAGGAAAAAAAAATGACAGGAGAGAGCAAAGCCCACTACTGATGAGAAGAAAGGCCTTCCAGAACAGTCTTGCTTATTCAGAAGTAGAAATTAATGAAGTACATTCTCCCCCAAAAGGAATGGAACTGTCTGCCATCTAGGCTTGGTCATAGTGAAAGTAACAGGACTGAGTAACATATCTCTAGAGAGGCTGTGCTCATTTTAAATAAAATACTGTGTGGGAAGTGTTAAAGGCAATGTAAGGCACCCAACTTGCATCCCTTTAATAATGCTGATATAGAGACAAGTGGAAGACTACCTCTCTCTATCAGATAAATTTTAACCTATTTCCAGGATGGTTAATACATATAGCCTTAGAAAAACAGATTGCTAGAGTGCTCATCTGACCACCATAGGCCTCTGTGATCCTTAGAACATAGCACTTAATTCTATGATACCATTCGTATGTATGGCACTTAGTAATAACCCCCCTTTACACATGTGGATATCACTTTACAGTTTTCGAGGCAAGAATGCTAATCATTGAAGGCCTTGGTGATTCATGGGACCTTTGTAGCTTTCACTGCCAATACCATTCACATGATACTTAGTAATAGCATCATTTTATATATGTCTACAGCACTTAATTGTTTTTGTGGTAATGTATAGTTTTTTAACTTGTTCCATGTTTATGCCATTTGTCTAAGTAGCATGTTCTATCTAGTGGTGTCTAGGTCAGAGGTTCTTAATGGGGGTCCATGGATAGATTCCAGGTGGTCTGTGAACTTAGTTGGGGGGAAAAAAATCACCTTTTTATTTCAGTATTTTTTATTTCCTTTATAATCCTATGGTTTTTATTTATACTTTTAAAAATATTATTCGGAGAAAGGGCCCAGAGGCTTCACCAGACTTCTAAAGGGGCCTATGACACAAAGAAAAGTTAAAAACCTCTACAGTAGGTGCTAAAAAAAAATTGCTAAATGAATGACATAGGTATGCCTAAATAATTCTTCCCCCAGGTCCTGCCTTTTATCAGACATTGTTTATTCACTTTCTCCACTTTCAGTCCATATCTCAGTCGTATCCTGTCTGCTAGTAGACAATAGGTCTTCATGCATTACCTCTCTGTTATGCACATTCCTAATGCGAATCCACTATACTGACTCACATTTTGAATGTACAAATGCATAGTTCTCCCTTCTCTGGCAGGAAGTCTATGGGACTGAGTGGGTTTCAGGTGAAGAACTAATTTTAAACAGAGCCAGAAATCTCATTTCCTGCTAGGCTGGGGTCCGGAATACCTGCATTCAAATCCAGCCTTAGACACGTAGGATCCCGGGCAAGTCACTTTAACCTCTGTTTGCCTCAGTTTCCTCATCCGCAAAAGGGGGACAGTAATAGCACCTACCTCTCAGGGTTGTTGTGAGGGCCGAATGAGATAATATTTGTAAATCACTGGCACATAATTAAGTGCTATATAAATGTTGGCCATTATCGTCACCATTATTATTTTCTACTTCCCCTTGCGGATGACCTATTGTCATTTTAAACTGAATGCCAAAAAACCTAGCTTTAAGCCTAACTTCTGGATTTCTGTTGACGACAACATCAACCAGGTTTGAATATCTGGAACCACCTCTTTTTTTTCCTTCTCTCTCAACCACCACCCACAACTGCGTAGCTACCAAGGCCTGTAGATTCTGCCTCCATAATCTCACATTTGCCTCTCTCCTTTCCCTTTTCCCATCCTTTATTATTACCTCCATTACAATAATAGATTCCTTCCTGGTCTTCCAGCTCTCTTTCCGATCTATCCTTTCCTAATGCTGTCAGAGACATCTTCCCAATGCAGGTATTTGACCAGCTTTTCTCCATGACTTACCAAATAGGACAAACTATAGCCTGGAATTCAAGACTCTTCATAACCTGGCTCCAACTTGCCATTCAGTTCACATTGTTCCCTTTCACACACTTGAAGTACCAGCAAAGAGAGATCATTTACTAGTCAGTAATTTCACCTAGACCTTTTCCCCACTTTCTGTTCCTAGAATAGTCTCCGCCCCACAACAAATCTCTACCTGTTAAATTCCTTCTTCTAAAGCCCAGCTCACCACCTCATCAGTTCACATGAGCTAGAGCTGGAAAGTGCTTCAAAGGCCATCCATGCCAACATCCTCATTAAGTACTTTTTAAAATTTTTCCAATGAAAACATTTGTCTTTTCCCTTCTTCTCCCAACTTCTCTTGAAAAGAAAAAGAGGAAAAACCAAGCTTTTTTTTTTTTTTAACAAATATATACAGCCAGCAAAACAATTTCCACACTACTCATTTCCAAAAAATATATATAGATCTCATTCATTACTCTGATAGTAACTAGGGGTGGGGAACCTGCGGCCTCGAGGCCACTTCTAGGTCCATGGGTGAGGCCTTTTGACTGAGTCCAAGTTTTATTAAAGAGATTTGTTCTGTAAAGTTTGGATTCAATGGTTAATAGAAATAGTTAATCATTAACCTCTCTGTCTGGAGGTGGGTAGAATGATGTCCTCTGGGATACAGATGATTCTGGGATCATGGTTGGCCATTATACCGATCAGGGTTTTTAAGTCTTTCAAAGCTGTTTTTGTTTTTATAAAGTTAATTTAATCTTCAGCTTTTGCTTGGATTTACATTCAGCTGTGTGGCTGGGATGTATTTGGCTTAAAATGATGAAATTCCGAACTTGACAAAAAAGCTTGAAGATATTAGAAAAGATGTAGAAACCTCTTAGCCCTTGATGCCAACATCTGGATGATTTATTGTCTGGATGACTTCCTATTTGAAACCAAAGTTTCTGTTCTCTCTTCCAGGACTGGATGACTTTGTTCACCCTGGTGTATGCTGAGTTGCCTTTGAGCTAAAATAGACCCATAATATCATAACTACCCTTTATTACTCTTCCTGGACTCCTCTGACCCCTCTACCTATGTTGGAGATTCTGAAACTCGAATCATGGTGCTTGACTAAGAAGTGCTAATTTTGATTAACGGTCTCTCCCCTTACCTTTTAAATTGTGGATTTCTAGTAATTTTCTGCTCATTTTACTCTGCATCAGTTCACACAAGTCTTCCAAAGTTTCCCTGAAGCTGACCTTTTTGTCATTTTGTTATAGCACAATAGCATTTCATTACATTCATGCTACGATACATCCTTTCCCCAACCGATGGGCTCCCCTTTCACAAAAAGTGCTGCTAGAAATATTTTTGTACATATGTATTTGTTTTACAAATCAGGAAACTTGAGTTCTCGTAGAGGTTAAATGACTTGTTCCCAAGGTCACAAACACTAAGTGGCCCTGCTGGGATTTAAACCCAGATTCTCCATGGGACCTTCCCACATCCTCCTCAGTTATGAGTAAGCACTCACCTTCTTAATCTCTCATACCATTATTTGGGACTCTCACTATGCACTAATATTATAATGTATGTTGTGGTTACTTGTGGGCTTCAGTTATATTTCATTGTACAGAAAACTACTTAAGGGTAGAGGAATCTTTTCAACTTTGTAACCTCTTATCCCCAATACGAGGCAAAGTACAATGTATATAGCAAGTATTGAATAAGTGTTGAGTTGATTTTCCATAACTTCTGAAATTGATTTGAATTATCTTAGGACGCCAGCCCTGATTCCACAAACTAGGATAGTATCTTCAAGCCATGTATAGGGATGGGACAGGATGGGAAATAGTTAATTTTCAAATTTGATCCACAGAAGTATTATCTTAATGAGTCTTTAAAGTATTCTCAATTGGGATTCTTAAAATTAAGCTAATTAACATGATTAGTAAACCTTTAATGCATACAGCCCAATAAAAATAAAAGGCAGCAGGATTTCTTTGAAAGAGAAATCAAATCAGGAGAGAAACACTGCTGAACTGCATGGAACATGAGACTTTAATGCCTAAGAGGTTAGAGTTTCATTAATGGAGAAAAGGTGAAGTTGAATCACAGTCTTTACTCAGATCACAGAAAGTGCCAGGGCTGTCCACAATATCTAATTTGGCTGGTTGAGGTTGCCTATGCGACCTTTTTTAAACTGCTTAAACATATGGAAATTCAAAACAATGTAACTTGTATTCATTGTTAACTATGCCATTAATAGGATATATAATTACAAAACTAGCCTTTTAATCCACAAGGTCACATACTTCTATTATAGGAGGTGATCAGCACATTAGCTGAGCTGACCAAAACAGGGAATGACATTTAGAAACCCACTAGGGAGGCTTTTAAAATTATCTGGAAACAGGAGACATCACCATGCAGCCAGCATCACGATGCACTCTAAGATGGAGTATTGAGAGGCATGTCAGGTTTAATCTTTTTAGCAGATTGGGCCGAAGCAAAGATGCCCAATAGGGGAAGGCTCAGTAAAATCTTGGCAAAGTGAAATGTAGACAAAAAGGCTTAGAGGCGGAAGGAA
The DNA here is from genome assembly GCA_028646595.1 of Phalanger gymnotis. Classification (NCBI taxonomy): domain Eukaryota; kingdom Metazoa; phylum Chordata; class Mammalia; order Diprotodontia; family Phalangeridae; genus Phalanger; species Phalanger gymnotis. The sequence continues at coordinate 495,046,169 of CM053622.1, read as the reverse complement.
CCACAAAGGTTATCTAATCTAGCCCTCTCTGTTACAGATGAAGAAACCGAGGCTCAGAGCAGTGAAGTCACAGAGTTAATAAGGTCTTGAACCTAGGTCCTCTCACTACAAATCCATCCATCCTTCTATTACAGGGCTAGTGGCGCTACACAGAAATATTAAACACGGCCATTTCTCTTTGGAAAATCTCTCAGAATGCTTTCAAAGCTCAGCTTTGAGTACCACCTCCTCCTCCGGGAAGCATCCCTAATTCCTTTAATTATTAGCTTCCTCTCCCAACCCAATTTTCCTTATGCTAGAAAGAGCACTGGACTCAGAGCCTGGAAGGGCTGAGTTCAAATCTAGCCTCACACAAGTAAGCGGGGTGATCCTAGATAAGTAATTTAACCTCTGTCAGTCTAGGTTTCCTTCATCTGTAAAATAGGGATGATAATGGTAGGCCAGCCCTACCTGCCAGGGTTGTTATGAGGATAAAATGAGATGTTTGTAAAGCGCTTTTCATATCTTAAGGTGCTATAGAAAGGTTTGCTACTAATGTTGCTACTATACATATTTATAAACATGCATCTTCCTGAACAATCTACATTCTTTAAGGGCAGGAATGGCTTCCTTCTTTTTCTTAGAATCTCTAGCTACTACTCCATTGCTTCGAACACAGTGGACAAGCACGTAATGTTCTTTAGGGAACTTATTCCCTTCTAATGAACAATTAGTTAATATGTTAAATTTATGTTAATGACTTATTCCTAAAGCACCCCGGAGGACTGTTCTGCATAAACTCTAGTGGCTTACTATTACCTCTCAGATGAAATACAAATTCCCCTCTCTGGCATTTAATGCCTTTCATAATCTGACCCCAACCTACCCATTCAGGTTTATACAGTTATTCCTTCTACATTGTGGGGGTTAGGGGCGAAGTGCCGCCTTGATCTGGAAAATCCTGGCCCTCCCTTTGTACCAGAGAAGAAATCAGAATTATTATGGTATAAAAAGATAAAATATGTTGACATTAGGCAATATTATACGTATATTTCACACATTTCTGAATTTCTAAACTTTTTACTCTATCTTCTGCTGTGTCGTCTGCGGCTTCTGCAAAACTCTCCCCAAATTCCCATTTAATTTCTCATGCTGACCCTTGATATATCGAAACCTCAATGGGGAAGTTGAGACGTGCAAGAGATAACTACACACTCATTACTCCCTTTGGCACACTCTTCAGCCCTGTCTGCTTGGCATTCTTGCTGTTCCTCACCCATGACACTCCATTTCCTGTTTCCTTCCTTGCCTTTGCCCCGGCTGTCCCCTGTGATGCCAAGACTGAACTCTCACCTCAACTATGCTTCTCAAGATCACTGGTTTCCTTCAAAATTTAGTTCAAATGCCACTTCTTGCAGGAAGCTTTTTATTATTCTCTTCCATTACCGGTATTCTTCCCTTCACTGATTACCTTGTATTTAGTTTTATATACTTTATATATTTGTTTTGTACACATATACTTTAGTACCTATGCTTTACTATATACCATACTTATGTTATATACTATATATAGTACATATATACTTTACATATTTATCTTGTATATACCTATAAATATAGACACACATGCACACACAAACACGTCTTTATCCACAGTACCTAGAGTGCTTGTGATGCGTTGTTGACTTTTCAGTCATGTCTGACTCTTTGTGACCCCATTTGGGGTTTTCTTGGCAAAGATACTAGAGTGGTTTGTCATTTCCCTCTCCAGCTCATTTTACAGATGAGAAAACTGAGGCAAACACGGTTAAGTGACTTGCCCAGGGTCACATAGCTAGAAAGTGTCTGAGGCCAGATTTGAACTCAGGAGGATGAGCCTTCCTGATTCCAATCCCAGTGTATCACTTGGGTTGTAGTAAGCACTTAAATACCTGATTGATTGAATGACAATTTTACCACTCCCCAGAAACACATCTGCACTTTAACATAAGCCTTCTGGGACCAATGCCTTAACCCAAAGGGGTCATAGAGACAAGGAAGTTTTGGTACTCCGGAGGCTGCAGGAGAATTTTTTTGGGGGGGTGTGAAGGTAGAGGCAGCAGGGAGGGAGGGAACAAGGAAAGTAAGTCTTGTAATATCACAGAATCACACTATGTATGTAACTGCACACTCTAGCTTCGACAGACATGTAGCAGAGCTCTATTGAAAACAGCATGGTACCCCAGAAAGAATACTGGATCTGGAGTCAGAGCACGTGGGTTTAAGTCCTGCTTTTGACACGGTCAAGTCATTTAATCTTCTTCAGTCTTGGTTTCCTTATCTGTAAAATGAGACGGTTGCCCTAGATGGCCTGCAGTCTCTTCCAGCTATATAGCTATGACGCTATGGAGAGCACATTATAGTTCTGTTGTTGCTCATTCATTTCAGTTGTGTCTGTCTCTTCATGACCTGCTTTAAGGCAGGGAAGAGGAGGGAGCTTGAGGGAAGTGACAATATGGGGCAGAGAGTACCATGACAACATTATAGGGTTCCTGTGAGAAAAATGCAAGCTTACAAAGGCCTTCATAGCATTTTAGAGCAATCAACATAAACTATATTTAGAGATACAAACATGACAGGTTTGTTTTTTTTTTCTTCCTCTGATGTAAAGGACAGATGTCTAACCCCAATGCACTGCACTTACTTCATATACTTGTGGGCTGGTCAGGCATCGAGCTAGCAGGCCACACCATGCTGGGAGGGTTGTAGTTAGTGGCGGTCCACTGTGAGTGAGAATAGGCTTCAAGTAACTTTAAAAAGGCAAAATCAAGGAAAAAAATAGACTAGGGAATAGATACATATACATAGAACAAAACGTAGTATAAACGTTGTTCTATCTGGCATCCTAGCAACCTCAAAACTTTATTACCTACTACTTACCCACTTCACCAGAATCATAGTTAACATTCATTACAATGAATTTTAAATACTTTCTGAATCAAAGAAGGATTAGATTAGTTTCAGTAGGGTTAAAAAAAAAATAAGCCTTTCAGATTCTTGCTTTAATCACCAAACAAAAATCATTTCCATACACAAAGAACAGAAAAAGAGGTTTCTATATGAAACTATGATTCTCCACTTCATACCGCTTAAAAAAAAATTCTGCATGTAATTTTCAAAACTCTTGCTAGTCTGTGCTTCCTTCTTTTCAGGACAGTTTAAGTGAAAGTTGTTGTTTACTATGTTAGAATTTTTTGAAAATCAGCTTTCTACCCACAGCACATGTGGGAACCTTCAGGTAACCAGGGCTCTGAAACATCAGAGCACTCCCTTCTCCAATTGTGATGTGTTAGGAATCACTTTAAAACCAACATACCAGCTTTCAACACTGCAGGCAGGCCACACAGCAGCAGAAGGAAATTAGAACTTTAGAAATGGTGACTTTACTGTCACTTAGCATCACTGGGCCTTAATTTTTTAATCTGTAAAATGGCAGTTTTAGATTAGATGGCCTCTAAGGTCTCTTTTAGTGGGCACACCATGCTTTCCCCAATGCAATCCCACCTCATTTCTAATTCTCTTGCCAATTGCCAAGTTGTGTGATCTGGGGACAAATCAGTCTTGCCAGTGGATGTATAAACATATAGCAAAAGTCTGAGTACCTAAGGCAACTTGGCGCCTGATTCATAACAATGCACTGTTATCCTATTTGGAACCCCACTCAGGTAGCTATCATAGAATGCTGGCACTGAGAAGGGACCTTAGGAGATTATCTAACCCAACTGCTCTCATTTCAAAACTCACTTTAAGGTATGCTACAACTTGAATAGTGAAATTGAGACCGAAACCCAGCTCTCCAGTTCACTGAGGTAGACTATCTTACAAGACTCTTTTATAAGAGATTCTTACTTTAATTTCAATGGACATCTGGACAAGGTCTGCATCTGGCTATCTATAAATGCTCAGCCACTTTTAAAGAACAAGGTCAGAATTGCAATACATTAACTGCAATTGAATGTGTGGAAACCACATGACATTCATCCCACTACCATCAACAATGGGTGTGATTTTGATAAAAGTGCTGGGTGGATCTTTGGATTCCAAAATGAAAGGGGCGGAGAATTAGGATTAGATAAACACCAAGGGCAATGACTCAGGAAATACAAAACAAGAGCTAGGGGAAAAGGGTTATGCAAAGGTAGAAGGGGAAACAGGTTTCGCTTCTATGAAAGGATTATTACAATGAAGATGGGTGCCTTCTACTTTCATTTGGAGCACGAAAATAGGAAATGGACTTGAAACGTTCAAGATTATATTTGGATTAGATGATGAAGAACTTCTGGTTTTGAATAGTTTGCTATAATAGTTTGCTTCTAGGGCATTGCTGGAGATCTTAAGAATCAAACGAACACATGATTGTCTGGAACGGTTTAAAATCATGTTTCAATGGGAAAGGGAAAGAAATGACATGATTCCATAAGCAACTCTGCCTTTATATAGGTGAGAAGTCACTTTAAAAATTCTTGTTCATAGAATAACTGACTTAAAGACTCAGAAGGAATCTCTTCCACCTTCTCAAGAGGCTATTTGACTTCATTTACTGCCTCAGGCAGGCCGGCCATCAGTGAAGCCACTCAAAAATATGCTTGTCTAGTTTTTTTGTTTGTTTTTTTTTAAAGCATCTCTAGGGATGAAGGCCTTGTGAGCTCCTCATTCAGGCCTGAAAGCCTATACTCACATATACAAGTAAAGAATGCTTCTTAATGTCTCCTGAAACCTTTCTGTTACAACCCAAATCCATTCTTGTTTTATATTCTGGAGAAAAAGTGTGTGTGTGGGGTGGGGTGGGGTGGTGGCAACGTAGCCAAGACTTGCAGTCAGGAAGACTAGGGTTCAGATTCTTCTTCTGACAAATACTGGCTGTGTAATGCTGGGAAAAGTAACTTCTCAGAATCCCAAACAACTCTAAGACTATAGGTTACAGGCAAGCTGCTGACATGGAGCTCAGTGGAGTGTGTTTCCACACAGAGTACTCCCTATACAGGTCCAGACAAACAAAACAAAAAAACTGAACACTTTTTTTGACAAGTGATCTCTTGGTCGTCCTTATCAGAATCTTTCATATTTTCTTAAGATCTTTTGTGATCATCCCTAGTCTTGTCTTCTTTGGACTATAAAGGATTGCCCCTTTTTTGGTTTTCTTGAAGGGTCTTCATTGAGATACATGTATGTGTATATATATATATGTGTGTGTGTGTGTGTATGTATGTATATATATTTACATATATATACATACACATATATGTGGAGAGAGAGAGAGCTTCTGAACTCTTCAGTTTCACCTTTTTAAATTCAGAGACTAGGTATGAATCTTATTTATCATACTGAAAGACTTAACTAAAAGAATTCTCTGTCTAAGTCTACGTGGTTTTGTAATGCTCACTTGAGCTTATCTATGTCAATACAAGATACCACTGAGAAATGAAGAGAATGCAAAGTCTGGCTTGTTTTAATTTGCAGCTAAACAAAAAAGAAAAAGCCATTAAAATAGGATTCACCCCTGAATGGACTCCAGATTAAGTTAAGATTGCCAAACACAATGACAGCAGGGACGATCCCCAAAATGGACAAACTGTTCAATTCCACTTCCATCTGTCACTTCCTAATGACTGTATCATTTCACTGTCTCTCTTACACAATATCTCGTATAAGAGGAGAAAGAATCATTATCCTCTGGCTAACTTGCAAAATGACCTATTTTTAATAAATGTTCTGCCAAAAAAAAGGGGATGGGACTTTTCTCTGACTTAATGTAACCTTTTGATCTCAGGTTTCATGTTCAATCAAATTCTAAAAGGGTAATAGAATCCTAAAATTCAGGTTAGGAAAAATCTACCAGAAACTCTAAATTTCCATCCAGTGTTAAAGTGGAAAGAAAACACGGGTTCTGGAGTATAAATGAGATCTTGGTTTCAAATGCTGTGGGACCCTGGGCGAGTCTTCACTGGGTCTCAGTTGCCTCATCTGTAAAATAATGACCTCTGAGGTCCCTTTAACTCCAAATCTATGTTCTTAATGCTTTTAAGATTCTAAGTGGAGGGTATGAGGTCTGAGCTGAAACTTTTACCCTTACCACTTTTAAAAGGGCAATTATAGAATGCTTTCTAATTATGCACCAAGGGTAGTGTGAGGTTTAGACTGTGAGAGCCCTTGAACTCTCCTTGAATCTTGCTACTAGATAAGGCTTTTGCCAGAGGCCATAAGCCTTTCATTATTGCTAGGCCCAAATCCCTGTGTTACTCTTCACCTAACCTAGCCCTCCATTGTCCAGCTACTTCCCACCCCTGATCCTATCAAAATGTCTATGCCCAAATCTGTTACCCTTAAACTAGCCTATCCCTACATTGTCTGTTATCTCCAGGTAGCCTTCAGCTGCTTCCCACCCTTAATCTCACTCTCTAGGTTCCTAGAGTCTGACCTCACCCCAGTCCCATCAAGCTCCTCCTTAGACTCCTCCTCAAGAATTTCCCTAAACCCCTCCTCCCATCACCCCAGGACCACCCCAGATCCCTCCCACAATCTTTCTGTATGTAAGTTTCATCTTGCCTCTTTGGAGGTGCTCAGATTCCATCTACCTCTGATTGAATCTGGCCTGCTTCTGAAAACAGGCCACAAATCTTACAAATGGTCAGACTCCTTAAGCCAACCCAATATGGTGAATCTGTAATAAAGTTTGTTTTTCTTTGGCTGAGAAGGCTTGAGTTGAATTCATTAGAGCAGGACCTGGTGTGTTGGTATTTTAGGGTCTCGAGCACCCCTAAAAACATATAGTTCCCTAACGTCATCAGTAGCTCACCTAAACAAGGGGGAGCCAGAATTTACTTGCAGTGCTGGGCAAGTCCTACTTTCACTCCTTTGCTCTTCTCATATTCTATCATTTTATAAGCAAATAAACTAGGCTGGTTCATCTTTAATGGGGCAGAGGAGAAGTTATGTGTTTTTAAAAGAGAGGCTTAGCCTGGAGAGTGGGGAGAGGTAGGAGAAATTATATCAGATGCTGCACCTGAGTCTTGATGTTCTCTGGGAGAATGTTTTATGGACTATCTGTTTCAGTCATGTCTGACTCTTTGTGACCTCATTTGGGGTTTTCTTGGCAAAGACAGCAGAATGTTTTGCCATTTCCTTCTCCAGCTCATTTTACAAATGAGGAAACAGAGGAGAACAGGGTTAGGTGACTTACCCAGGGTCACATAGCTAATAAATGTCTGGGGCCAGGTTTGAACTTGGGAAGCTATTAGTAAAATGTATTTTAACTAGATTTTAAGGCCAGGGAAGGTTTATTGAATTTTTAACCTCTAGTCTGAATTGCTGGCCTAATTTAAGTTTGGCTTACAATATACTGAGAAAGGACCTCAAATTTAAAAATTTATGACAGAAAAATGTTTGTCTCTCTCTACTTCTGCTTAGATAGTATCAGTTTACATCGCTATATTGTATGTAGTAACAGTTTAGGCCTTTATCTTGTTGTCTGGACCACTGATTTTCATCAGCTTAGGGAATTCCACAAGGCAGCTTGTTAAGAGCAACTAAAGGCCTCAGAAAGTTGAGTAATTAGTTGTTCTAAGATCATCCATTTTAAGGAAAGTGCTTGAGCCGGCCATGACACTCCTTCATTCCCCTACAAGAACTGGTTGAAAGAAATCGTGATTAAAAAGAGCTCTTTGCTCTTGACCTTTCATAACTTTTTCTCCACCATGATCCCATGGGGTGTGCCCCTAGTCCCCTTTTCAGCTGCCTGTTATGTGTTGTCTTCCACCAGTAGAAGGTAATCTACTTGAGGACAAGAACTGTCTTTTCTTTTTGCTTGTATTTGTATTCTCAGGGCCTGGCACATAGTAGTAGCCATTACTTTAATAAATTCTCATTTAATTGTTGTTTGGGGCACTGAAAAGTTAAATGGATGGCCCAGGATCATGCAATTAGTAAGTGTTACGGGTGGGACTTGAACACAGGTCTTACTAATTCCAAGGCTGGCCTGTAGCCACTATACTAAGCTGCTTCTCTCTAGGTCTCTTAATTGATATCTTACTTTCAATCACAACATAATGAGGTGTTTTTTTTCTTAGTGTTTCCTCTCCTGGCTTCACTGAAGGCTCTAAAAACTCACAGGCATCATTAGGGGCTTGGGGGTTAGCCACCCCTGATATCCAAGGTAGGTTCCCCTCTCTACCAATCTTCCAAAAAAGGCTGAGTAACCATTTGTTGAGGGTGTTTCAGAGAGTATTTCTGTTCAGGTACAGGTTAAACTGGATAAACTTGGAAGTCCCTGAGGCTCCAGCCCCAGCTTTCTAAATTATATTACTTCTACTGAGCACAGAAATTCATAATTATTGTCAATTGGGAACCCAGATATTTAAATATTAAAAAGGAATAAAAGTCCGATACTTGACCTTGAAAATCAAGTGTTCAAGTTCAGGATGGGGGATACAGGGCTGAGATAAAATGTTATATGAGAAAGACTCGGGGGTTTAACTGGACTGCAAGCTCAATTTGAGTCACCAGTGTGCCAAGGTAGCTAAAAAGTTCATGTGATTTTAGACTGCGTTAACAGACAGACACTGTCCGGAATGGGATGTGTCCAGGTCAAAGCACTTCAGGGCACCCACCTGCTTTAAGGAAAGATAATGATGAGGTGCAGGGTACTCAGAGGAAGGTGACCAGGATAGTAAAGGGAATCACAATCATGCCCTATGAAATCTGGTTGAAAGAAATGGTGATTAAAAAGGAAAAAAAAACTTGGAGAACATGGAGGGATGGAGTGGGAACCATATAAGCTATGTTCAAATATTTAAAGGACAGTCATGTGAAAGAGCTAGTATTATGATGCCCATCAATTGGGAAATGGCTGAACAAGTTATGTGGTATGATTGCAATGGTATATTAGTGTGTTCTAAGAAATGATGATAAGGCAGATTTCAGAAAAACTTGGAAAGACTTATATGAATTGATGCAAAGTGAAATGAGCAGAACCAGAACAGTGTACATAGTAACAGCCATACTGTATGTTGATCAATTGTGAATGACTTAGCTATTTTCATCAATACGATGAGCCAAGAAAATCCCAAAGGACTCAAGATGAAAAATGCCATCTACCTCCATAGAAAGAACTTATGGATTCTGAATGCATATTGAAGCATACTATTTTTCACTTTCTGTATTTTTTTCATGGTTTTTTTCCCTCTTTGGGTTTATGTCTTCTTTCACAGCAAGACTAATATGGTAATATGTTTTGCAAGACTGAACATATATAATACATCAAAGTGCTGTCTCAGGGATTGGGAAGGTGAGGTGAGCGAGGGAGAGAGAAAATTTGGAACTCAAAATTTAAAAAAAAGAATGTTAAAAAATTGGGGGAAAAACTAAAATATTATTTAAAAAAGGAAAGAAAAGAAAGAACTAGTATTATAGTTGTCCTAGCTGGTCTCATCAGGTAGAATGAGGAGTGATGGGTAGAAGCTACAGAGAAGTAGATTTTTGGCTTGGTGAAGCCAATACTGGGCAGCTAGGTGGCATAGTGGATAGAACACTGGGCTTGGAATCAGAAAGACTCATCTTCCTGAGTTCAAATCCAGCTTCAGACACTTAGTAGCTGTGTGATCCTGGGCAAGTCACTTAACCCTATTTCCTCAGTTTCCTCATCTGTAAAATGAGCTGGAGAAGGAAATGAAAAACCACTCCAGTATCTTTGCCAAGAAAACCTCAAATGGGGTCACAAAGAGTGAGATACAACTAAAAAAATGACAAAAAAGCAGTCAAGACTGGAACCTGGGAAGTGGCAGATTCTCCCCACTAGCAGTCTTCAAGAAAAGGCTAAGTGACCCCACTATGATGGGAATGTTACATAATTATTTTTGTTTGGTGGGAACAAACTCTGACATCCTTGCCAGCTCAAACTCCATCCTTTAGAGTCTATCCTTACCATGGATATTCATGCATCCTTGCCCAAGAGTGGCACTGCATAGAACCTATCTCTGTAGGTATTCATCAGTAGCCATTGGCCCCAGGAACAAGAAACACTCAAGCATCAATTCCTTAAGCATAGAGGGATGCTGCCTAAAAGGATACTTGTGGTCAAAGCTATACCACAGCCTGAATATCCAGGCACTTTCCTGCTTTGTCCGGTTTCCTCTCGCAGCATCTGGACCATCCTAGAAACAAGAAAGAACAGAGAATGCTCAGCTAGTTGCAAAGCACAATGGGGTAAATGGAAGAGGAAAAAAAATTCTCTCATCCTTTGTTAGGGCTAAAAAGCAAGTATTCTTTAGCCCCAGTTTTAAGGATCTAGAATAAACATTACTGTATCAGAAAGGGCAAAATATTTGACCAAACCCAAAAAGAATACAAACCTAGGAAAATGAGACTTAAAAACAATCATATATGTTCAGAAACCCACTACGTGTAGTTTGCATGCGTCAGTGTGTCCTTTTCTTTTGTGTTTTCAAATGTAACTTTTCCCCAGCAAGTGCTTAAGGTCAGCTTCTACCAGGCAGGAATGATCCATCACACAGAACAGGTGAAATCCCCCTTGTGTGGAGGCTGTTACAAAGAAGCATTCTGTAGAACAAAAGTATTTTCATGTGCCCAGCAGATGGCCCATGCAAACAATGCTTTATTGATCCTGTTAAACAAATTCCATTCACTGGATGAATAGGGACAACAAGGGACTCTCTTTGTCCAGAGCCTGACCAAGGAGTAGCTTTCCTGTACTATAACAGGGGAATTTGTTTTCCTGAGCCACATTAGGTTCATATACGGTGGATATATGGAGCAAGCTGAGCTACCATTGAACTCCTTACTATTTTGTCCCACCATCAAATCTCTTCAATTTCCCCATCTTATCTCCAACATCTCAGTTACCAAACTAAAGCTACTCTAAAGCTTTATAAATGGCGACCCAAACTTGACATTTACAAAGGTTTAAGGACTCTCTCCCCACCCCCATGTAAGTACAAAAAAGCCTAAAAACGGATTCAGAACACTTGGCACGGAGTGTGGACTGGAATAGGTGGTAACTGGAACCACAGAGACTTAGGGGCAAGAAGTCCATCAATTGCTTCCATGGCTGCCCTACTATACACTTGATAGCTGGGAGGACTTAAGGCTCTGTATATGAAGGCTAGGGGCAGCTAGGCGTCATGGTGGATGGAGTACCTGACCTGAAGTCAGGAGGACCTGCATTCAAATCTGTCCTCAGATGTTTCCTAGCTGTGTGACCCTGGAAAAGTCACTTAACCCTATTTGCCTCAGTTTTCTCTTGTGTAAAATGAGCTGGAAATCCAGTATCTTTGCCAAGAAAACCCTAAATGGGGTCATGAAGAATAGGACATGACTAATCAACAAAAGCAAACAAATGAATGAATAAATGAGAAAATAAAGAGGGATAAGAACACATCGTCATCACTATAGGGACAGGCAGCTTTGTGTAATGAATGAAAAACAGTTATATGGTAAAAAATGTAGCTGTACTGTGATAGTACTATAAATCTCCATGGGAGAAAATGGTTACACTCAGCAGTCATGACCCTAGGAATAGCTATGCTACAGACCTGATTAGAACAATACAGAAATCTATTCGTGTTTGCTGAGAGAATAAATGGGTGTGTGGAAGGTCTAGACTTCTCAACAGCCTCTAACAGCATTCTGATTTTTTTTTAAAGGCTATTTTTAAGGGCTGAGTCATCATGGGATCAGGGGTATGTTTCTGCCATGGACACAGAACTGTCTGAAAGCCAGCATGTAAGTGGATAGAAATCTGGCCTCAGAGTTGAGAAGATTTGGGCTTCGGGGCCAGCCTCTGACACATCTTGGCTGTGTGATTCTGGGCAAGTCACTTAACCTCTTAATGCCCCACGGGGACTTTCTGAGACCACACGTTGCAGTACGGGTATGGATCTGCACTGTTATAGGGAATTTCCTCATTAAGAGTTCCTGTTAACAATGAAATTAACAACGATGATTGATGATGATGGTGATGATGATGATGGCGGCTAACATTTATATGTGCTAGGCACTGTGCTAAGCACTTTGTAATGATCGTCTCATTTGATCTTCACAACAACCCTGAGAGGTAGATACTATTATTATCCCAATTTTACTGTTGAGGAAATTGAGGCCAACAGAAGGTAAGCGACCTGCCCAAGGTCACACAGTTAGTGTCTGAGAGTAGATTTTGAGCTCAGGTCTTCCTGACTCTAGGCCCAGTACTCTATTTACTGCACCACCTGGACACCACACAACTCTTGTCTTAGTTGCATACCCATGGAACTGGTTTAGAGTCAGTAAAGAGTGCAGTTAAATTTAAGGAACTTCTCCAAATGGGACAGTGTCAACCCTGAGGGTACCCCAGGGACCGGTTTTTAACATGTTTATAAAACCTCTGGAACAAAGAGTACCCAGTGAAAATCTTTTTAGGCTTTGCAGATAACATTAAGCTCACTCAAGGAATTCAAGGAACTGCACTTGAGACTCTTCCTGTATATCTTGTACATGCCTAGTTGACTATGTGTTGTCTTTTCTGTGAGAATATGATATCCTTGAGGGTAAGGACTACTTTTGCTCTTTTTTTGGGGGGGGGTATCTTTCAGGTTTACCATATTGCCTGGCATGCAGTGAACACTTACTAATGCTCAATATTGACTGACTATAAAAGGGAATGGCACTGAGAGGCTTGTTCACTGGGGTCCCTCAGTATTAAAACTAGGAAACAGCTCCTGAAGATTAGAAGTAAATGGGGAGGAATTTTTAAAAAGCTACTGTACACAAGAGTACTAAACTTACCATCCTTCAAGGCAACAACAAACATCACGAGCTTACTATGTGCAAGGCACGAAGTAGTTTAGTCTGAAGATAGGAACAGGTTAAGTTCAAGAGGAATGAAGGTCATGTTTTCAATGCCAGGTTAATACATATTAGGAATGTTTTGTGGTGATACTCTAGTTCCTAATTCTTGGACATTGATGGAGGTCAACTACAGTGTATCACAAACCATCCTTTATGTTTTTTTCCCCCACCAACAGTGATAGAACACTAGGATGGAAAGACATGGGTTTGACCCAGTAAGGTAACTGTTTCGGGCAGCTAGGTGGCACAGTGGATAGAGTGCCAGGCCCGGAGTCAGGAAGACTCATCTTCCTGAGTTCATATCTGACACGTCCTAGCTGTGTGACCCTAGGCAAATCACTTCACTCTGCCTCAGTTTCCTCATTTATAAAAATGAGTGGAAAAGGAAATGGCAAACCACTGCAGTATCTCTGCCAAGAAAACCCCAAATGGGGTCATGAAGAATTGGACACAAATGAAATGACTGAACAACAACAAATGAAGAGGAAAAAGTTGAGGAAATAAGGGTGATAGTGGGTAGGTTATGTCCTTCCTTCTCATTCTCAATTCAAAGCACTTCTGATACAAAGAAGCTTGGTGCCCTATTGTCACAGCTTCATCTCTTCTAGATTAATTATGTGATTTGAAATACTAAATTCATTTAACAAAATTCCATGCCAAACAAAATGATCTATTTGCCAACTTAGAGATCTTATTCACAATAATTTCATTAAAAGACATCCAATAAGATAAATATAATCAATATTGGTTATTACAATCTCTCAGGGATGAAAGGTAGTGATTCTCTAAAATGAGAGATCTTTACTTGGGGTCCATAGATCCCCAAGGCTCCCTAAGGGGTCCATGGATAGTTCAGGGGGGTCCGTGAACTTGGATGAGAAAAAAATGACATCTTTAATTTTATGAATCTCTAATTAAAATTTAGCATTTCTTTCAATTATGAATTTTTAAAAATTTTATTTTGAGAAGGGGTCCACAGGCTTAACCAGAATGCTAAAGGAATTCAGTCCATGACATAAAAGAGTTCAAGCATCTTTGCTCCATAAGGTTGGGCAATGATTATTCACCTCTCTTTTTCACAGGATGTTCATCAACCAATCGACAAACATTTAGTAAGGCCTTACTTTATAGGCACTATGCGTGGTGCTTGGGATGCAAAAAACAAAATGTATATTTTAGGATGGAGATTTGTCTTATGTAGGCATATTTGAATTTTTTTTAATATTTCTTTGATATCTTTTGTTTTAGAACACAATCTTCATTTCCAAATATATCTGTCCCTTTTCTCCTTTCCAGCGAGTTTTTTTTTTAAAAAGATTGAAGGGGGAGGAGGAGAAAAAGCAGCTCAGCAAAATTAACCAACACTGATGAATATTTAAGGTTACCCCAAATAAGGTGTCTGAGACTCCATCCCCAGCTTTCTAAACCTCATTACTTTTATTCTGGCAGCTAAAAACCCAGGATGCATCATCCCAATTATTTGAGATGGTTCCAAATGAGCTTCTATCTATTTGCCTCTAATAGAGTACCATTACTCATTCACTACGTTGCAAAGAAAAGCTAAAAAGATTCATCATACTCCTGTATTTTACAGGAATAGATTTAAATAGAACTCTACTTAGAAGCTATTGTACCGTCAATTCGGGGAAAATTACAAGAGCTATGAGAGCTGGCGTGGGGCGGAAGGCATAGGAAAAAAAAAAAGAATACAGCAGGATTGGGGAGGAACAGAAAACCCAAAGATCAAGTGCATCGCTCCAAAAGAGAGGGGTGGTAAATACTGAGGAGAATGGTGTAAAAGTTGGTGTGAGGAGGAGGGCAAAAAAGGTCTAAAAGTTAGTCTCGATGGCTGTCCTCATACCTGGGATGTTCTTCCTTCTCATCTCCGCCTTCTGGCTTCTCTAGCTTTCTTCTCTTAGCTTTCTCTAGCTAAGACACCAGTGTCTACAATCCCTCTTAATTCAAGTACCTTCCCTGTTAATTATTACCTATTTATCCTGCATAGAACTCATTTCACATGATTCTTTGCATGTTGTCTCCCTCATTAGACTGTGAGCTCCTTGAGGGCAGGGCAGGGACCGTCTTTGCCTTTCTTTGTATCACCAGGGCATAGTACAGTGCTTGGAACATCACAGGTGTTTAGCAAATGTTTACTGACAAAGACTCAGGAAATTGGAGATATGATTCTTTCTTGAAGATAAGAAGGAAAACCCAGGGGCCTCTCAGGGAAGATTTATCAGTAAAAGAGGAAAAATTTCAGAGAAAGCATATTAGGAATATTATGGAGGGCCAGAACAGGCAGACAGATGCCTTAAAGGTGAACATCACTATCCACAATCCAAATATTCTAATGATTCTTTCACTTAACACACATGACTTGATTGTGGGTATCTGGTTTCTTCTCCTCCAGGGTGTATCAGCATCCCGCTTCAAGTCAAAAGTCTTCTTGGAACTAGTCCTGATATGATCCAACTTAGAGCCTAGCCATTTAGCTGCTAAAACAAGCTGCTTCATCAATGAATCAAACTGAAAGGAACTTGCGGAAGGAAGTGAATGATGTGTCAGGAGTTGCAGCCAGCATAAATCTCAGATGAGTTAAGCATCAAAAATTCACTCCTTACTGGGATGGGGACAACACCCTCATGATAGAGGCAGCTGTGCTCCAGCTGACCTTTTTCTTTTGGTTGCAAAGAGGCCTCCCCAAGCCAGTCCAAGGAAACAAAGCAAATGAGATTTTTTTTTTTAAATGAGTCAGAGCTGCTAGGGAGGTGAGGCTCGAATCTTGCCTGCATTATTCTTGTGTTTCTCTCGTGGGCAGCCAACTGTTCCAGCCAACAGCTCATTTTCTCCTCCCAAATGAGCTAATATTTTTCTCTGGCAGCGACCCTTTTTATAACCTTGGGTTTCTGAAACTTGAGAGGAAAATCCCGTAAGCAGCAAACGATAAATGTTTTCCTCTACGTGGTATAAATTTTTTTTTAAACAGGAAAAACATATTCAGATGCTGCATGGCAAAGTGAACTGGCCCTTTTCTATTCAGATAGGAAGCAGAGATTTTGACTTTCCCTGCTCTCTGTAAGGGCTAGACCACATGGTCATTGACTCTGTGATTTTAATTATATGTTCGAGATCACAGCACTCAGGGATCCTCTCAATCCAGGGAGTCAATTTGGTCCCATGCATTATTCATGCTATCCCACTACTACCTAAGAAAAACTAGAACACTGAGCATGGATTATAAGCAATTGTAAATCTCTTCCTACACGGGGGCATGTAACATTTCTGAGAGATTGGGAAGGAGTAGAGACTCAAAGTACAACTTCCCTCTTTACCTCTATAGAACCTGTGCCTCTGGAGCTGAGCTTCTGCTGTGATCCTGTTAGGTGGGCCTCCAACTCAGGTGCCTTGCTAAAAGACATAGTTGACCAGAGGACTTTGGTTGGTATCTGTGGTCCAAAGGATACCACCCCCACCCACCCTATAATATCTACAAAGGGAGCTCAGAAGAATTTTCACAATGCAAATAACTAATGACTTTTCGGGCTGCTAACCCTGATCTGTACTTGACCCCAGCAAATTCTCACGCTGGAAGGAAATTGAGGGTGGAAGTAGAAGAATGATATTTTGAACTGTAGGAAACTGGTGACTTGATTAGCTAGGGATAGCAATAGGGAAAGTTTGCAAGTAAACCTTTGCACACAGGAGGGCCTCGATTCGTATGTGCTGACAGAACACAAGTTGTAGGAAGCTCCCACCTCACAGGTCCAACTGCAATGCTTCCTGCATACAGCTGGTGCTTAAATCAGCACTGAGCTCAAATTTCATTTGAAGAAAAAAAGTGTCTGGAGCTCCTGGTGCCTGAGAGACAGAATAGGCTCTATTCACTTTAATGTTAAAGTTACTCTGCAATATAAAGGACTGAGAATCCTCTCAAACGTCTCCAGTTTTAAGACTGGTAGCACTCTGCCAATAATACCTTATTAAAAGCTTACTGGATGCCCTTGTGTAGTGAATTCAGCCATATGACACCAAAGGAATAAATTTCATTTTCTCTGTTTTAGGGGGTTTAATAATGGCATCCCCACAAAGTGGCAAAGGGGTTGTACCATTTTTGTTTTCATAGCTACAGGGCTTTTAGAACAGTGACTCAAAACCCCTGGCTTTTCAGCTGGTCTTTACCTGTCTTCTCAGAAAAACTTTTATCTTTTCCCAAGTGGAGACCTTCAAAAGGATCTTCAGCTTCCTATTCTGCATAACTTTGTGGCTATTTTCCAAATGTGGGATGAAATTCTTTTCAAGGAAATTAGTGGGTCAGCATTTATTAAGTGCCCACTATTGCCAGTCACTGCACTAAGCACTGGGGATACAAAAGAAACTTCTCTGCAAGGAATTCTTATTTGTAAGATTCCCCTGGAAGACAATTTAAAGGTCTTCTATTCCCCTCAATTAAATGATCTTGCAGGTGCAGGCCTTTTCTCTCCCTTTCTAAAGCCCTAAATCAGAGCCAAAGAGCAAAAGGGCAGATTTTCAAAAGAATCTTTGAAAACAAGCTTTCTCAAATCAATTCTTTTGGGACACAAGTGCCCGATTTCAGCATAATCTCGGTTCAAAGTTTGGGAGGGGGTATGATTCACACAGACTCAGAATCATTGCTGAGGTTCCCCCTTGAAAAGGCTTCCCTTTCTATCCAAATGCTCCACATATTTGCTTTATGCTCCTAGGCAGGGGGCCTGAAGCTGACTTACAAGTCACCCATAACCTCTGTTAGCGAATCAGTGAGCATTGTCGCTATCTCAATGGGAATGAAAACCACCCAGTTCAAGTTGGAAAAGACAATAGTAGAGATTAAAAAAAAAAAAAGAATCCTAAGCACTGTATTCTCCAGTTCAACCTGATTTAGGAGAAGGAGACAAGGAAAGGTGTCTAGGAAATCTCAAAGACTTTGAATGCCTTAAGGGGTAAATGCAGGGATAATTTTAATGCAAAGCTCGTTCCAGGGGAGGCAGCATTTAAATTAGGGAGTCTTAGCCTTTTTTTTTTGTGGACCCCTTTGGAAGTCTGGTGAAGCCTATGGGTCTTTTCTCAGAATGATGTTTGCTTTTTTTTTAAAAAAAAATAATTAAAAAAATACAAATTTCATTTAGAAATTAATAATAATAATAATTAGTACATACAGCACTTTAAGATTTAAAAACACTTTACCAATTTTCTCAGATTTTACCCTCACAAAAATGCTAGGAGTCAGATGCTATTATTATCCCCATTTTACAGATGAGGAAACTGAGGCAGAGTGAAGATAAGTGACTTGTCCAGGGTCACACAGCTCGTAAGGATCTTCATCTGGATTTGAACTCAAATCTTCCTAACTCCAGGCTTAGCACTCTTTTTTTTTTTTCCCCTCTACTGATTTAAAGAAAGTGCACTTGCCCAGTTTTACTTGCAATAAACACATATCTGGTTCAAGAAACAAATCCACAGGTATGAATCTAAGCCACATGAGCCACCCAAACCTTTATGTCCCTGGAAGCTAGAGTCTCAGACAGTCTCTAAGCCCTCTTCTCGTGTCCATTATGAGGACATGTATACTCAATAGCACGGTGCGCAGGGAGGGAAAACTCAGGAAATGAGGTATAGCTGGTAAATGAACGGTAGACCAGTTCTAAGGTGAGAAAGAGCAGCTATGAACATCCCATTTATCACCTCTCACTTTCTGACAGCTGGTTGTCTCCCTAGGAGGGAAGGAAGAAAAGTCATCACTGACTTACCCCCTGTAAGACTTGAAAGCTGTCGTTGCTGGGTGGTGGGTCTTGATCTGGGTCAACTCCAACTCTGTAGCCATGCCAGGGGGAAAAACAGAAGCAGAAAAACACAAAACATAAGACATGTTTAGATGGCAGCAAGCAACCTAGGTTGCATGTAACCAAGATGTCAATCACCTTCCCAAAGCAGCCTGAGCAGTTAGCTAAAAAGACAAGAAAGCTTTCATGCAAGAGTCATTTGGTGGGGGGGGGGGGGGGGAGAGGGAGAGAGAGAGAGACAGAGAGACAGAGAGAACACGAGAATGAGAACACACACCATTCCTCTTCCTAGAAGGTAGGGGCCTTGTTGCCAGAAAGTTCCCTGTGTAGCGTCCATGCTGAGCTGGCACTGTTGACATTCAATAGCTCAAATTTGTGTTTGTCTGGCTTCCAGTGATACTTGTAAGGCAAACAAATTTATTCCTCTATAGAGGAGTAAATAAGGAGCATATAAGGACTTCATTCCTGGTTCAAAGGTTTACCTTTGCTTCTGCTGTCTCCCTGCCTCTCCCATCAATTTCCTTTCCTGTTCAGAATCAGCACATTCTGTTGCTGGGACCAGCAAAGGATGATGAGTCAAGTCTAAGCTCCCCAGGGAGCCCTGATATGTTAGTAGCCACAAAACACATTGGATGGAAAGATGAACTGAGCTTAGCTATACGGCATGCCAAGTCCAGCACAACTGGTGGATTATGGAGTCAAGAATGAAGATTTCTGAATGACAATGGAACGTGACTCAAAAATTAAAATCGATGCCACTTCAAGCAAAGATAACAATAAACTCCACTTTCCCTAATCATCAGAAAAAGACTATCATCATGAGCCATAGGATCATAGGCTTCTATATTTAGGGTTGTTGGAGGCCATGCAGTTCAACTCCCTCATTTTATAGATCAGGAACCAAGAGGTCAAGTAGCTTGGTCAAGGTCATACAAATGGTAAAGGGCAGAGATGGGATTCAAACCCAGGTCCTTTGATTCCAAGTTGACAACTCTTTTCACTGTACTCTATTGTTTCCCCTTTTTAACCATTTCACAGACACAGTTGGGAGGATTTCTAAGGATATTCAAATATCAACTTGTTCCTTTTTTTACTTACCCCCCAAGCCTTTCACCTTACTTCATTTTGAGGAGAAATATGACGAGGATAACAGGAGGCAGGGCTGAGGTAAAGAGGAGCAAGGGACAGAAATGGGGCAATGACTCATGAAAGTTTCTTCTCCCTACTCTCCAATTCTTACCAAAAATAGGGAAGGGGAACAAGAGGAAAACTTGACTTCAAATGGGAATGTGTTGCCCTAGTGGGAAGAGATAGGATGGAAGCTGACATGGGTGAGACTAAGGATCTAGCACCTTGAGTTAACATGGGTGCTATAGGTTCACAGGCATGTAGCGATATTTCCACTATTCCTACCACCTGCATGATCCTAGACACTTCTGTACTCAGGCCATTTAGGGTGCAGAGGAGAGACATGGAAAGGAGAACAAAAAAGTTATAACGCTAGCCCACGTACACTCACAGACCCAAATTCCCTCTTCTGCCCTAGGTTCCAGTCGGCATTAACTTAATCATTCTGGGATTAAAGAAATTGGAAAAGGAACACGAAAAAGGCAAAGAGGAGGAACTGCCCCTTACCTTATGAAGCAGGTGTTATTACATATTAAAACCACTAAGATATCAGATTTCATAACAATGTTTGGACCTTTGTGGATATCCCACAGGTGCCTCAAATCTGATGAACTTTCCCCGCAGTGCTTGGAGGTTGTTTTCTATCATGGCTTGTCATCAAAGAGGCTCAGTGTATCTGGACATCAGCCCGGAGTCAGGGATTAAACCCTATCCAAATGTGTTCAGACTGAGAACTTTGGGGAGGGAGGGAGGAAGGAAGGAGGGAGAGCATGGGTGGCTTTTTCAGTGCATGAGCAATCCAATCTGGGGGTCACAGAGCTGTCTAGAGGAGCAGCAGCCAATTTCTGATGGTTCTACACTGGGATCTAAAAACTACTGTACAGAAGTGACCTCAGGGAGGGCAGCACATTCAATCATACTGTCACTCATGTCTATGAAAACTATACTTAGAACCCCTTTAATGCAAATTAGAGAGATAAAAACCCTCTGCTCAAATGTATTACAGGCAAGGCTATGGAGCCAATATCAGTCCCCTTTCATTGGGAGGCTACAAGCCATTGTACTCTGGATTAATTTACTTTGATTATCTCCTAGGCACCAGGTGCAGGGACACAGGAGCAGAGAGCCTGGTTAGCCCTAGAGAATTGCTCAAATTGCCCACCAGAATGCCAGGTGAACAAGCAAGTCTTGGTCTGACCACAGAGAGGCTATTGTGGAAATAGTAGCGACAGATTATGTGATCTGAAGGGCATGTCTGTTAGTTGCAGTACAGCCAAGAACATAGCCGTTCAGATTTGCCAGTAACAATCTCTCTATTCTGTACGGCTTATTTTGGGAGGGGTGGGGATAGGGAAAGTCAGAGGAGAAACTCCCAAACTTCTCAACTTTACAAGCAGTTTCTGTGATTGCAGAGATAAAACGAATTTCCTTTTTCAGCCCAGTTGAGATGGTAAGCTTATGGGTAGGAAAAAACAAGAAACAAACCTTGCCTGAGTCAGCCCTGCACCAGAAGGGAAAAAAAAAATATTAACGAATACTGTAAAATTTGCCAAATTCTAACCCCTTCCATTTATTCCACTGATCTGTTAATAAAAGGAATAAAGCACACAAACACTGTATCTTCTCCTACTCCATTCCTCAA
Organism: Phalanger gymnotis; assembly: GCA_028646595.1. Lineage (NCBI taxonomy): Eukaryota > Metazoa > Chordata > Mammalia > Diprotodontia > Phalangeridae > Phalanger > Phalanger gymnotis. Next base: position 495,024,743 of record CM053622.1, on the reverse strand, counting down.
TCATATTAAGAGTCGATCTTGACTGTTTTCATTCAATTCTGTAAACTTCAGTGGGATTTACTAATGCAAGAAAATGCAAAACCAGACCTCACCCCCAGCCCCAGTGGGTGTCCAAAGCAAATACTACATCAGGGCAAGGACCATATATTAACAGAATGACAAACCCACTGAGTAAACCTATGCCAAATTAGACCCTGCATACCCTCGACAACCCTGCTATAGTCACACTGAAAACATGGTGAACTGGCTAGCCGATCAAATCCATCTTTGAAGTGGCAGCAATCAATATGAGTTATTGATATAGTCAAGCATACGTTTCTTGAGCATCACTTCTAAACTGAGCATCAGTCTAACCCTCAAACAAATGAATGCTCTCTGGCTCGCTACCCAAGGGCCTAACCTACAC
>CM053622.1:494994662-495023837 GCA_028646595.1 Phalanger gymnotis | reverse complement strand
CCTTCCCTTCCTTTCCTTTCTGCCTCTTAGTCCATACAGTAAAACCTAGGTTAACTAAAATAGAACAAGCGTATTCCTCAGTTCATTAGAAATTTCAATTTAATCCAACTATCTTTGTTGTTGAAAGTTTCCATAATGCCTTTCATCTCCTTTTCCACCTCAGTGAACAGTCTACCAAACACCACTTGCAGGGTTCCCTCACTGCACGCAAACATAGACCTGATGGTATAAAGAACCTGGGCTGAATCTGTATCGATCTGGAAGGAGGCTTAATCCCTCATCTACATTTTGTTTTCTTATAATTTTCTTCTCTCCCACAGAAGAGTTCAGAGTCAGGGAGAGGGAGGAAATCTAGTTAGTTGGCTCATCTTTCATTTTAACTTTACTATAACCAGACTCTTCCAAATGCTCATACTCCATGGTTGTCTATACTTTCTTTGGCTCTTCCTCAAACTTTACCCATTCTTCCTCTTTGGCCTTTATTTTTCCTCTCATCCCCACCCCCCTCCACCACACACCATGGCCAGTTTGATATTTCCAAAGCACAGATCTGACCATGCTACTCTCTTACTTAAGAAGCCTCCTTTTTGCCCCTAAGATCCAATCTGAACTCTTTCGTGTGCCTTTCAAAGCTCTTAAGAGCTCAGTTCTAGCCTACTTTCCCAAGCTAATTGCTTATTTTCACTCACTCTACATTCCAGACCAACTGGCCCTTGCACACAGAATGCCATTTCCAGCCGCTGGTAATTTGCTTAGGCTGTCCCTCCTGCCTGGAATGCCCTCCCCTCCACCTCACGGCATCCCTACAAAGCTCAGCTCAGGTGCCGCCTCCTTTCAGAAGCCCGTTCTTATCTCCTTCATTGCTGGTCTCATTCCCTATATCCCTAAAAATTACTTTGTGTACATTTTAATATTTTATTTTCTGCGCATAGAATTAGGGACCGGACCTTTGATTTTACTGTTAAGGGACTTCCTGGCTGAGGAAACCTCCTCTACCAATGTAGTTACCTTCTTAGCAATTCGTGACCTTAATGACCAGCCTAGAGCAATGAGAGGTTACGTGACTTGTGGTTATACTGCTAGCGTAAGAGGCAGAACTTGAACTCAGGAATTCCTGGTTTCCAGGCCAGCTACCTATCCACTCTATCATGATGCCTCTCTGTATGTGCATGTGTTCTTTACTTACCTAAAAGTCCTTGAGGGTAGGGCCTGTTTTGGTTTTGTCTTTGCATCTCTTGTGGTAGACATGTAAAAAAATGTTTGTTGAATGAATGTGTGGCTAACTTCTGATAGCAGCCATGTATGTTTGTCATCAACAGCCTGCTAGGCCCAGACTGGCTAAAGAAGCAGTTTAAGCTTTTGCCCGGTCTCCAGACCAGGGATGCCCCAAGTTCTGCTGGCTCTCTCGTAGCTACTCCAGTCCTGATGCCTTGGGTTGCCCCTAGTTGCCCCTAGAATAAGGTGAACTGGGATAAATGCCTGAGATCCCATGTTCTTAGTGCAGGGTAGCAATTCAGGGAGTCATTGGAGTCAGAGAAGAAGGGGAAAGATTCTAACAACTGGTTTCAAAATAGAGACCTGAAGTTCTTATTCATACCATCAGTCCATACCATCCCCACCCCACCAAGACAAAGTAAAAGGGTAGGATTTACCCATCTTCCTCTTTACACATCTACCAACTTCTTTTTTCCTTTTAGAGTTCCTTTGTGGTTTACTTATCCCAATTTTACTTATGTAAACATTTTGCAGGGATAGAGAGGTTAAGAAGGCAATAGAATTCAGTCCCTGTGGCTGAATCAAATCATTCTTGCAGAGTAGGAGGGAAGGCTAGTTGCCAAGGTGCTTACCTTGGTGCATCTGCTTTGATGCTGGGCAACAGTAAATACTAAGTATTGTATAATATTCCTGGATGTTCATATTGTCTGATTTTCCATTCTGTAACATGCTAGTACTGTAACTCTAGACGAATTGTCCACCAAAAACGTTTACTTGGTTGCCTCCCTGTCTGCCATAATGATTTCTCTCCAGCTAACAATTTACAATAATCTGAAACTTTACACTGAGTTTTATTATTCTGCAACGCTCCAGCAAATCTCCTGATATCCTAAAGTTAATCTCATCAGAACACGGAAAGAATTCCTCCCCCCCCGCCCCCCCCAGAATAAACTCAGGTTTTTTCCTGTCTTTATTATGGAAGAAGATGTGTGTAGAAAGGACCTTTATGCCAAAAGAAAAAAAAAACAAACCAAAAACAGGGCAAAACTTAAGCAGTTTTCAGCTGGAAAAGTAATCCATCGGGCAAAAGTTATTTCATTCCTGAACAAAATGCCTCAAGACATTTATAAACTCCTTTTAAGATAATCCTGAAGGTCATTTTTTTCTACCAATTCAGCGTAGAACCTGCAGGTTAGAAAGCACATTGTATGATGGGCATATAAAATGCTGCATTGAAAATTTACTTTCCATTTATTGGGAGGACATATAGGATGATCTCAATGACTTTTTTTTTTTTAAATATGAAATGCAGAGGTCTGCATGGGGCCTCATTTTGTAGAAGATCAGAGCCTGGAAGCTTTTCTAAGTGGCCTAGAATATAAATCTACAACCAGAATGCTGATGGTTTCCAAAGTTTAGTTTCCTTAAACTTAAAATTAGCACTATGATAAAACAAAACCCAAAACAACGGAGGGCAGATGGAAGAAGGCTGAGGCTCAACGATCTCTAAAGGTTCCCAGGTTTAAAATTTTCTGAATCTAAGGATCTGGTTTATAAATTTGACTGAAGGACTGCATTTTTACAAGATGAGAAGATTTCAAGGCTATGGTTTCCCCAAACTCAACTGATGTCTGAAGTCACAAAAGCAAAGGAATGAAAATAACTATTTGACAGCACAAGCAGTTTAAATACTATGTTGGTGCTGAATGAACTCTGTGTGGTTGTCAATGCACACTTCCTAGAGAGCAAACACAAAACCCTATTTCAGAGAGATCAGTGTCTGTGACAGACGGACAACACCCACTTCACCGCTGCCCAGAGGGAGGGGTAGTTTAGCAACACCAAAAATAGATGTCGGCTTCTTCTATAAGCAAGGAGACCCAGGACAGTAAGAATGGACAATATTAAAAAGGAAGAAGAAGAGAGGAAACATTAAAGCTGATGTTCCAATTGCTATGGCCCTGACAGTTGAATCACACTTCAGATGGAAACTGATAAAGTGAAATGACATGAGAGACCTCTGAGAGTATTACTTTTAGTTACCTGTTTTTGGTTTGTTTGGCGGTAAGGGCCAGAAGATTTTTGTTTCCTTTGTTTGTAATATATGAATTCACCAAGGTAGGAAAAAAAGCAAAAAAGAAATAATAAAATGCGAACCATAAGACAAAGTTAGTGTTCAGTCAACATTCAATCCGTTTTTGCATCAGTCAATCCCCACTGAAATGGGAAAGTTCAGCTCAGTTCTGTGCTGAGTTGAGAATGATTCTACTGCCTGGTCATTAGAAGATTATATTTTTCAAAAACCAGCTGGATTTCTGAGGGTGGCCTGAACTCAAGGCAGAGTTGAGTTTTATAAGGGAATACTAGCTAACTCGGACCCATGTATGACAATGAGGTAACTCTCAAGTTGGGGAAGAAAAGAGAATCCTAGGAATGATATCTATTCAGCTCATCTGAAGCAAAGTTATGGGTTAGGATTAACATAACCCTTTTGTTTTCATTATGAGAGAGAGAGGGAGAGAGAGTAAGAAGAAGTGAGAGTGTTTTGTGAAAAAAGAAACCTTGCATTAGAAAGACTGGAAAAGCCAAGCCCCAAGTTAGATGTTATGATGCAAAAAACTCATCATGTCACCTGAAATACCTCCAGCAGGTTTCATTGAGATCTTCTTCTGATGGATCCTGGACACCGACTCTGGCACGGTACAAGAATGGAACGTAAGCATGATAGGAACAGACCAATATGGGTGGGTTACTTGGCAAAATGTCCACACCCATAGGAATGCAGGTGTGGTCTGGTTTAGGAAAACCAACATATGAAAATCCATACACAAACAGATGAATTAGAGCGTGATTATTCACATTACAAATGGATTTTTAAGCACTGAGTGGAAGGTCAAGACATAAAAAAACTTAAAGCTACATAACAGTGTTAGGAATCTCTGCCAGATGAAAGTAAATTAAAGATCAAATGGGAAGATATGATTTGGTGTATTAAAAACAATAAACTTTTCAGGAATGTCTTTATTTTATTGTGTAAAGTGAGGCACACCCGCACTAAAAATGCAATGTTAAAAGTTAATTTCATAGCACATATGTTTTTAAATGAAACACAAATCTGAACTGGCTTTACTGTTTAAATAGCACAAGGTTTACTGATAGATGCTGGCATGGTTTATGAAGATAAAGCCTTCTGCCTGTTCTGAAGAATGCAACTAATGTCACAGGTTCAAACACTTAATTGCTAGTTGACACATTTTATTTCTAGTCTTTTCTCCACTCACTGTGTGGCCCTAAATATAGTGACTTGGTTTCTTTTCTTCTTCCTTGAGTCATGTGGACAAAGGGCTGGACTAATAGCCCGCATTTATAAAATAGCACTTAAGAGTTGACATTACCTCATTTACAAACAAACCTGTCAGACAGGTAGTACCAACATAAATATCCCCATTTTGCAGAGAAGACTGAGGCTCAGTGAATTTAAGTGACTAGCAAAGGTTATACAGTAAGGAAGCTGAACTCAAACCTAGTTCTTCTGATTCCAAGTCCAGGGCCCTTGCCATCGCTCCTCACTGGGCCGTGAAAAGTGAATGCCCAAGATTCTCATTATAGCACCAAGCAGCAGCCACTGTTGCCACTCTCATGCCTCCCTTAGGCAATGTGGAGGACAGAACTGACATAGTGTTTCTGGCGGGAAGCCAAGCTAATTCAACTTAGAGTCAACCACATGGCACTTTTAAAAACAATCTGGAGTCTTGATTACTGCCACTTCCTAAAATCAGGATAGCAAGAAAAATACCCTGGCTCTTCTAATGCACGGTTCACTGTTCCTGAGCACCAGTATTGGTGGCACCTTTAAACTTTACTTAAAAAACCATTGTCTCATATGCTACTTATTGCATAATAAGCCCATTGGCTCCACTTGCCTGGATTGTTTACAAAGCTTATCTTTCTCCTCAGGACTTCTTTATTCCCTCACTCTGTTATCAGTCAAAACACCATTATATATCACATAGGATCTTTGTGTCTCTGGATTATGACAATAAAGTCTATCCCTTTCCCTATATCCATAACTTAGAGATCTTAACTAATATTTTTAAAGAATCACAAAATTGTGCTCCTTTTGAAAAAACAGAAGAGGAAGAAGAGGAGGAGGAGAAGAGAAGATGAGGACAAAGATGAGGAAGAAGAGGACAAAGAAAACAACAAAGATGAGGAAGAGGAAGAAGAGGAGGAGAAGACAATGACAAAGATAATGAAGAAGACAATGACGAAGAAGAAGAGGAAGAAGAAGAAAAGGAAGAAGAGGAGGAGAAGAAGAGACGAGGATGAAGACAAAGATGACGACAACGATGATGAAGAAGATGAAGAAGAAGAAGAAAAAGAAGAAGAAGAAGAAGAAGAAGAAACACAGCTAATTCTTGATTTTTCAGGAGGTAGTAGATAGACCATGCAGACTTCCAGTTTCTTCTCCCTCCTTTTCTGGCTACTCTTGGAGTAATTTTTATTATCTCACTCTTCATTAACTTTTCCGCTACAGGGCAGCCAGGAGAGTGACAGAGAGAAGCAGCATTTCTTTTTCCTTGCCAAAGTCTCACAATATGATAGTGAATTTTAGGAACTTTGTGCATCAGTTTAGAGCAATCAGAGCCATCCTTTCTACACGTATGGCTACAATTTTGTTGAGTTCATGTCATAGCTATATTTTATGGACTAGCTTTTGAAAGAATTTTTATAAGGAGATTTCTGCCTTCGCAAACTAAAAATGGATTAAATATTTACACATGTTATTTTAATAAATGCATTGAATAATTTACAAGCATTTCTTGTTCACCAACTCTCCAAAGTTTTCCTGAATTATGCCAAATAGTTAAGAGTTGGCTAGAGTTTCCTTTCACATATTGTGATGAGAATAACACCTTGGTATTAAAGAGATGGCTTTGCACATGGCTCTCACTCTCCTATTCACAATGAACTTCTTACAGAAGGGCAAGACTGTGCATGGAGATCTTTTGGAAGGACAGGAAAAGTCTGTCAGATGGCCTGAACTGAGGAGAAATAAAGATCTTGGAGAACCCTCTCCAATAGGCCATTTAATTTGGAACAAACTATTACTTGGAATAACTGTCACTATAAGCTACAAACACGAGTGAAAATAAATAAGGGTGGCAGAAGACTATCATTGTATCTTGTGGAACGAATGGGAAGGAACTATGCCAGCCAGAAACAAATCCCCACTTCAACCTTTGAGACTCTGGAGCACCACCGAGCCAGAGGAAACCTCAATCCTATTCAAAGCCTGAGAAAACAATCATTTCCACTCAGATTACATGTTTGAGATCTAGAAACCAAAAAAGGTCTCGAGTGTGTAAGCAGCCATACGTATCATTAAGGAGAAGTTGGGAGTAAGACATTGTCTTGTTATCAAGAGCAGTAATAATACCTTTAAAATTTGCTGTTGTTGAGCTGCTTTTAAGTCGTGTCTAACTCTCTGTGGCTCTATTTGGAGTTTTCTTGGTAAAGATACTGGAGTGGTTTTGCCATTTCCTTCTCCAGCTCATTTTACAGATGGAGAAACTGAGGCAAATGGGGTTAAGTGACTTGCCCAAGGTCACACAGCTAGTATGTCAAGTGTCTGAGGCCACATTTGAACTCAGGTCCTCCTGACTACAAGGCTGGTGCTTTAATCATTGCGCCACCTAGCAGGCCCCAAAGGGAAATATAAAAAAAAGGATCGTTGATGGCAAAAATAGATTTATTTTGTTCATATTCTATTTATCCTCCCCAAATTTATTCTCTATTACAGCATCCTATGCAATAATTTCAGAATTCTGAAGCTGTATGATACCTTTTATTAAAGAATTTATTTGCTATCAACATGACCTCACAAAGAAAAAGAAAAACATCACAAGTTGCTGCAATGACTGTGTCAACATGACCCAGTAAAATTCCAAAACAGATATTTAAACAACAAAACAACAACAAAATAAAGCTTTATAACCTGGCCCCTTCCTACCTTTCTGGGCTTCTTACACCTTACTCTCTTCTACATGCTCTATGACCTAGGTATATTGACCTACCTGTGGTTTCTCAGAATGACACTCCATCTCCTGTCTCTGTCCCTTTAAACTGGCTGGCCTTCATGCCTGGAATATACTGCCCCCATCATTTCTACCTCTTATTTCTTCAAGGTTCAGCTCAAATCTCAACTTCTGTGGGAGGTCTTTCCTAATTCCCCCAGCTACAAAAGGCTTCTCCTTTAGGGTAATCATCATCTCCTCTGTACATGGGGCAGCTGGGTGTTGCAGTGGATAGAGTGCCAGGTCTGGAGTCAGGAAGACTCATCCTCCTGAGTCCAAATCTGGCCTCAGACACTCAGTAGCTGTGCGACCCTGGGCAAGTCACTTCACCCTGTTTGCCTTAGTTTCCTCATCTATAAAATGAGCTGGAGAAGGAAATGGCAAACTCCTCCAATATCTTTGACAAGAAAACCCCAAATGTCAGTCTGATAGGACTGAGACAAGAAGACTCTGTTTTATATCTCATATACGTAGATATTTACATTAGAATTTATACTCAGTCCTTGAGGGCAGGGACTGTGTTTTGTTTCTTTTGTCTGTCTTTGTTTCCTCTGTGCATAGCACAGTGCTTGGTACATAGTAAGGGCATAATAAATGCATGTAGACTAACCTACTGATAGCCTGCAAAGACAACAGATGAGGAACTGGCAATAACAGATATTTATAGAACTCTTTAAAGCTTACAAAACATTACATTTGAGTCTCACCACAATCCTATGAGACAGGTATATTTTTTTGGACCAGATTTGTGATTGCACTGATATAGGGAGCTCTTAGTGGGGAAATAATCTCTCCTACTGCAAGTGGGTAACTGTTCTACAACTTAAGACTTAGGGAGTTACCTGGGGGCAGCTTTGTGGTGTAGTGAGTATGGCTTGGAATCAAGAAGACTCCTCTTCATGAGTTCAAATCCAGCCTCAGACACTTACTAGCTTTGTGACCCAGGGCAAGTCACTTAACCCTGTCTGCCTTAATTTCCTCATCTATAAAATGAGCTGGAGAAGGAAAAGGCAAACCACTCCAGTATCTTTGCCAAGAAAACCCCAAATGGGGTCACGAAGAGTTGGACACAACTGAAAAACAACATTGAGAGGTTAAGTGATTTACCCAGGGTCATGCAGCCAGCATGTGTCAGGGGCTACATGACTTGAACCCATCTTCCTGACTCCCAAGGAGCATCTCTATCCATTGTGCCACCCTGAGATAGGTATAATTGGTGTTATCCTACTTTTACAGATGAAGAAGCTAATTCCGAGAGAGGGTAAGTGATTTGGCTGTGGTCATGGAGCTGGTAAGTATGGTGGGCAGGATGGAATCCAGGTGTTGTGACTTCAAGGCTAGTTCTCTACCCACTACACAACCCTGCCTCAAGATCCGTTTTCGCCTCTCTTTTCATTCACAATGAAAGGTTTCATTAAATGAATGCAGTGAGGCTACAGCATGAAAGAAAAGATACAAAAACACACTCTACATGTTGCACAAACTTGAGCCACTTTATCTCCTATAATATTTCCCTGGGCTATCCAATATTGATGATTATTTCCATTTTTCTGTTACTCAGATTTACTGCTCTACCTCTGGACCTCTAAGTGGAAAGTCCTGGGCTTTTGTACCAAAGAATAAAGTCAACCGCTATAGGGACATTCTCCAATTCTGTGCAATACGTGTGGTTCCAGTGGCCTACTCTTGACAGAAGTTCAAAACTGCCAGGAAACCACAAAATCCTGCAGCAACATCTACTCTATGTGGCAGTTAACAACAAAAAAGAATCATTCTATGGGAACTGAATGGAAGGCAGTCCCTGGAAGCGGCCTGTTGTTCTCAAGTTTAGCGCTAGACTCCTAGTGAGGACACCCGGATTTGAGTCTGGGGTCTAACACTTATTAGCTGTGTGACTTTGGGAATGTCCTTTAGTTTTTGGGAATAATACTATTAACATATGAGGTTGTTGTGGGAAAAGTTTTTGTGTGAGCTATCGTCATTACTAGTAGCGACTTCAAAGTGAAATCTGGTCCCACATCGCAACTTTGCTCCTCCATCTCCCTGTACCCTGCCCCCCCCCCCAAAAAAAAGACAGAGGAGACTTCAAAATTATTTCAGGCTCACATTTAAGTACTTAGCTGAGGCAGAACTAAACAGCATCTATTAGAAGCTTAGTAAATTCTACTACTTGTTGTTTCCCTAGGCAGATAGGTGGCACAGTGGATAGAGTGCTAGAGTCAGGAAGACCTGAGTTCAAATCTGACCTCTGACCCTTACTAGCTGTCTTGGGCAAGTCACTTAACCGCTATTTGCCTCAGTTTCCTCAACTGAAAAATGGGGATAACAGCACCTGTGGGGATCGAATGACATGATATTTATAGTGTTTGGCACAGAGCCTGGTACATAGTAGGCTCTATATAAATGCTTAATCCATTCCCCCTTTCTTTTCACCAGAGCTTTAGTCTCTAGAACCTGAGTTTACTTTTTTTGTTGAAAAGAAGAAGGGAGGGGAGGGCAAGAATTACTTAAGGGGTTTATGATTTTAAATGATTTGTTTTATAACAATCTGCCTTTCCTCTCTCCTATCCCAGGGCTGATTATGCTTTGCAAATACTGTGTGGTTCCCACCTAGCCTACTTTTCTTTGTCTGGTCCCTTGAAGCCTATACCAGGTGGTGCATTCTAGTGGGACAGCCAGCTGTTTTAGTCCAGTAACCTGACCTGTAACAGAACCTGACACAGAACACTGACTGGTCTATCACTGTGATTTCTTCCTGGCTTTCACTGAGAAGTCCTGAATGCCCTCAAGAATTCTGTTCAGGTTTGGCTTTAAAAAGAAAACAAAATGAACAAACAAACAAAAAAACCCCAACACACATTTGGAACAACTGTAGGAGTTCGTAAGCCATGAAAGTTACAGCTTTTCAAACTGTCTGGTTTAATTTCATTGCATGCCCATGCTGAACTGCTCATAAAAGCAAATCTTTGAGAAAAGGCTTAAATTAAGTCATAGAGTATAATCTGTCTCTCATGCTGCTGGTATTCCTCTGTAGGTAAAATAGAGAAGGCTCTTTCAATAACTCCTTCTGGACTCAAAAACATATCACATAACACATACAACAATCCATAATGTTCATAAGGGAAAACTGGAACCTTGGATTCAGATACATCCAAGTATGTTTCTGAATACATTTCTGCTGATGAAGGAAACAAGAAACCTACGATTTTATGCTTTCTTAGTAGCATCCCAAGCAAAGGTAAAGTGACCTTAAAGCTTCCTATTCCCAGCAGTGTGCAAAGTTAATGATATGTATTTTTAAACAGCCAAAATTAGGTTGAAGCGTGAATATGAGCTAATAAGTTCTATCACAGGTATATGTTAGAAAGAAACAAGTGTCATGTCGTCATCCAGCATCTCTTCAAGCAGATGCTAGATAATGATTTGACCAGGATGCTGTAGATGTGGTAATGGTACAGTGGTAAGAATACTATATTTGGACTGGGAAGATCTACATTTGAATCCTGATTATGCCACTTACTAGATATATGATAGGGTAGCACAGTAGACAGAGCACTAGACCAAGAGCCAGAAAGACCCCTCTTCTTGTGTTCAAATCTGGCCTCAGATGCTTAATAGCTCTGTGACCCTGGGCAAGTTACTTCATCTAGTTGACCTTAGTTTCCCCATCTGTAAAGTGGGCTGGAGAAGGAAATGGCAAACCACTTCAGTATGTTTGCCAAGAAAACCCTAAATGGGGTCACGAAGAGTTGGACGTGACTGAAATGACTAATAACCACCACCATGTGATAGTGGGCAATCCTAAACCACTCTGAACCCAACTTTCTGCCGTATATAAAATAGGGGCAATAACTTATCTCTTAGGCTTGTTGTGAGGTATTTTATGAAACAGTAATCTGGAGAGCCATTCATGTGGATGTCAGATGACTACTTGACTATGTTGCTGTAGAGATTTGCAGTGCAAATCTAAAGAGAAACCCATAAAATTGTACATAAGGATCCCTGAGGGTCAGATTGACTTAGTTTTAAAATGTAATGTTACTATATTTGATTTTTTACTTATTTTGCTAAATAATTTTCCATTACACTTTAATCTGGTTCAGGCCATCCTCTAGAGTGTTTGTAAGGGCAAGCAAAGTCGAACTTTTTGCTGTTTTTTTTTTCTTTTGGAGTTCTAGTGCTTCTCAGCACTAAGGCAATGAAGTGCCTTTCATTGAATCAAGAGTCTTTGATGACCCCTGCTTAAGTCACAAGAAAGCCTAAGTCACATGAGTTTGAGTCACATGAGCCTGGGTCAAGAGGGTTGTGATGCCCTCTGACCCTGAAGAAGTGAATATATACTCTGAGGTTAGCATTTTGTTTTGGGGCTCACTCATTGGAAGAGTGTTCGTGTGATGTAGCCAGATGATACTCTGGGTAGCTGTTAAGGAGCCCCGCTGGCTTTGAAAAACCCAGATGTTGATGCTTCTCTCTCTGGTAACTATGTATACATGTAATAATTAGACAGCTAGAAGCTCTGTCTATTGATCTGTGTTATTTTCTCTGCTTGTAATTTCTGTTTGTATTTTCTCTGAACTTCAGGGTGCTGGCTTTTTCCCCTGAACTAAGTAAATGATGCACATGTTTGATGAAAGTAATATTGTTGACCCCTTTTGAGTTGCTTTCCTTTAGAAAAGCAGATCAAAGAACCTGTGCTAGCCGCTTTCCTGTGTACTGGTGTTATTGGTGTTACATGCCCACAGCAGCTGCAAGTAATGTTGGTACAATGTTGCAGAATGCAATGCAGCCTGCCTGTGGGTTGTGTGTTAGACTGAGAGTCAGTGAGAGCTGGGTTTGAATCCTGTCTCAGGCATCTAGTACCTAAGCGACCTTGGGCAACTCACTTAACCTTTCTCAACTTCAATTTTCTCACCTGTAAGATGAGAATAATAATAGCACATACCTCACAGGGCTGTGAGAAGGAAGTATGGAAAACATTTTGTAAACTTGAAAGTACTATATAAATGCTAACTATTATTACACAGAGCTGAAGAGGCTTGGAGTGCCAGATGGCAATGGACTACATCTCTACCACCCAACAAGCTGCTGAATTAAACTCTAGCTTGCCCCCAGAAAGCTGGTCAGTAGGTTCTTATTTATTTTTCTGTTCACAGTAAATCATAAAGGCCATTGAGGAAAGCACCAAAGGTCCCACGATCATGCTGAAAGGAAGTAGGACTTGACTATTCTTGTTATTGTCACAGTTAGCAGAGAGGATTCACGATTCAACAAGTTCAATTCATGCCAACATTTATTAAGCACCTACTATATGCAAAGCAAAGTATTCTGCTGAGGATGCAAAGAGCTATGACAAGCTGTCATCACAAAGAGCTTATGATCCAGTACCAGGAAATGAATATAAACATAAACAAAATCCACAGTGGCAGATGAGAAGTACAAGAAGAGGCGGCTCCATAAACGAGCTATCTGTAAGAAAATGGAGGAGGGAAGACAGGAGATGGGTAGTAGCCAAGGTAGGCTTCGAAGGAAAACAGGGTCATCAACGGATGGAAAAGAGGGTGACAGTCAAGTCCACTGTGGATATAACAATAGTAAACAGTTAGATTATTATTATTATTTCAGTTGTGTCTGACTCCTCGTGACCCCATTTGGAGTTTTCTTGGCAAGGAAACTGCAGCAGTTTGCCATTTCCTTCTCTAGTTCATGGTACACATAAGGAACAGAGGCAAACAAGGTTAAGTGACTTGCCCAGGGTCACACAGCTAGAAAGTTTCTGAGGCAGATTTGAACTCACACAAAAAGAGTCTTTCTGACTCCAGGTTGGGCACTTTATCCACTGTGCCACCTAACTGCCCAAAACAGCAATATAGCACTTTGCTAAAAGTTTGTACATATACATATACCTACCTACATACATACATACATACATACATATATAAGTATATACACACACATGTTTTATATATTATATATAAAATCTCGTTTGATTATTACAATAATTCTACGAGGCAAACACTACAGGTATATTATCCTTATTTTGCAGAAATAAGGAACTGAGAGATCAAGTGAATTGCCTCAGGTCAATGAGTACTTGTTTAAGGCAAGATTTGAACCCATGTCTTCCCAGCGCCAAATTAAGCTCTGTCCACTCTGCCACAGGAAAGGCATGGAGACAAGGAAAGTATTAGGGCATCAGTGGAGGCAGAGAGTAGTTCCGTTCAGCTGGAATTTAGAGTGCATGAATGAGCACAGTCTTAGAGCAGTTTGGAAGGGCCGGCTGGACCCCCACTATTGAAGTCTTTGAACCTTAAGTCAAACAGTTTAGGTTGCTGTTGTTGAGTTGTGCCCAACTCTTTGTGACCTCATTTGGGGTTTTTTTGGCAAAGATCCTGGAGTAGTTTGCCATTTCCTTCTCCAGCTCATTTTACAGAAGAGGAAACTGAGGCAAACAGGGTTCAGTGACTTGCCCAGGGTCACACAGCTATTAAGTGTCCAAGGCCAGATTTGAACTCAGGGACATGAGTCTTCCTGATTTTAGGCCTGGCACTGTATTAAAATCTGGCACCCAGCTGCCCCGAAAGGAGTTTATGCTCATTAAGTGATGGAGAGTTACAGAAGATAACTTCAGTAGATCAGCAAAGTGATCGAAGCTTACTCTAAAGCAGTGATTCTGGAAAAAATGGTCTGTGGATCCCTAAAGATTCTCAAGTGCCTTTCAGGGAGCCCGTGAGGTCAAAACAATTTTTAGTAATAATACCAAGATATTTGCCTATTGAAATGCTCCTGCATTTTCTGACTATATATTTGTGTGAGGCCATATTTTCTTCATATACTTTATTGCAAACAGATACTTTATATATAAATATACTTTGACCAAAACAAATTTTCTTCACATACTTTATATGTTTCAACCAAAATAACATATTGCAACAAACTGAATGCAAAAGTAAGTATGAGAATGTCGCTGTCTTCTATTAAACATTAGAGATTTATAAAAAACACAGAAAACAATGCCATTCTTCTTGATATTTTTTTAGAAAATGGTTATTTTTCATAAAAATATTTTAGTTATGCTAATATGCAATGGGTTTATGATTAATTTTAATGGGTAAAAATATTTTTAGAATTTCTCAGTTTTAGTTGCTAATATGGTCAATATCAATAGATATAACCCTCTAAAACAAAAGTTTTTGGGGGTCTTCAATAAGAGACCAAAAGGTTTGAGAAGTGTTGGTGTAAGGGCTAAAATAGATAAATGACTTCTGAGGTCCCTCCCAGCTCTAGGATTCTCTGATTCTGTCTGAGCTAGTCAAATGGGCTGCTTCTGCACATCTTGTCCCTCGAGCTCTTTCTAAGAGATAACCCAGTATCCACCTGCTTCAGCCCATTTTTTGTTCTCTCCTCTGTGGAGAAGTCTTCTCGGGAAGACTCTGTCATAAATTTATTTCAGCATCTCTAGAATAGTCTTTATTACTTTCTAAAGGAAGAGCAAATAATCTCCTTATAAATTGTCCATATAAGACCTACCTTAAGAGAAATGTTGGCATGGGGCAGTGAAAGGAGCATTAGGTTTTGAGGCAGAAGGCCCAGGTTTCAGTCCCAGGTCCAACATTTGATAATAAGTAGGACCATGGACAAGTCACTGCACAAGTTACCTAACCATTCTAAGGCTTGGTTTCCTCATCTATAACATGGAGATTATAACACTCGTTCTGCAAGGCAGTAGGGAACCATGGATGGAAAACCAGACTCAGAGTTAGAAAGTCTTGCCTCTGGCACAACTAGCTATGTCATTTTGGACATTAATAATATAATAATATATAATAATTATGATAGCTACATTTATATAGAATTTAAATGTTTATGAAGCACTTTACAAATATCATTTCATTTTATCCTCACACCCCTGGGAGGAAAGTGGTATCATTGTACCCATTTTACTGATGAGGACATTGAGACAGATTATTAAATAACGTGGCCCAGGATCACACAGTAAGTGTGTGAAGTTGCATTTGAACTGAGGTCCAGCGTTCCATCTACTGCTAAAGTGACGAGTTGTGCCATCTGACTGACAAGTCACTTAATATCTCAGTGTCTCAGGCAACTGCCTGAGACTTTAAGTTGCAGATCATTGCTGCTCAGTTGTGTCTGACTCTTTGTGACCCTGTAATGGGGTTTTCTTGGCAAAGATACTAGAGTAGTTCACCATTTCCTTCTCCAGTGGATTAAGGCAAACAGAGGTTAAGTGCCTTGCCCAAGGTCACACAGCTAAGTGTCTAAGGTAGGATTTGAACTCAGATCTTCTGGACGCCAGGTCCAGCACCCTAACCACTAAGCCATCTAGCTGCCTCCTTAAGTTTCAGAGCAGGTACTAATCTGCATTAGCAGAAGGGGTTTTTCACTTGTCCTATATAAATATATATGCATGTACACATATACACGTGTATATGCACACACTATATATAGGAATATATGCTACATATATACACGTACACATGCATACCCTTGCTTATGCTATCTACCTTGAGTTGAGAGAAAAGCAATGTAGAATCTTACTAGTTTTGAGCCCTTCAATCATTTTTGTTACCCCAGAACTCTGACAAGCGATTTGAATGTAAGTTCTCAACCTTTTGTGGGAAGCTGTTACACAGCCTTAAGCTAGTCATTAATTTAAGAGATAAATCAATTTGCCCTCACCAACAATGTGAGGTAGGTTATGGTGAAACACTCTCTCTCTCTCTCTCTCTCTCTCTCTCTCTCTCTCTCCTTCCCTCCCTCCCTTCTCCCTTCTTCCCTTTCTCTCTCTCTCCCTTCTCCCTTCCTCCCTTTCTTTCTCTCTCCCTCCCTTCCTCCTTCTCTCTCTCTATCTCTCTCTCTTTCTTTTTGCCTGTTCCTTACCTTCCACTTGGTGATAAGGGCTGTATTCTCCCCCAATCAAAATCGGCAATCCAAAGGCCCTGAAATTACTTCATAAAATATGTGATAACATATGAAAGTGTTACCTCTTCCAGGGGGATTCTTTGTTTTAATGGGGTCCTAGGCTATAAGATAAAAATGATAAAGTTCTGGTGATATCCATCCAGAGTATAGACAGTAGGGTAGGGGAAATGGTCCTTTCCCATTTCCATAAAATTATTTTATTCCCCCTCAAGGAAAAAGTCCTATCCCTGATGATGACTCTGTACTAATCACAGAATATCAGAGCTGGAAGACACCTTGTGGGTCATTCTGTCCACCTCCCTCATTTTGCTGATGAGGAAACTGAGGCCAGAGAGGTGTTAGGGTCCCATGAAACTTCACTCAGACTCTGCTCACCCATATAGTCCAATCATGATTTTAGCTACAAAGAAATATTTTGGACCAGACCTTCAACAGATATTATTCAATGTCCAATAATAAGGAAGCTCCCTCTATCAGTGTGAATCCATATCTGCTCCATATTTTAAAGTCTTAAAGAGTTGCCTATGGACACTGAAGTAAGTGCTTCGTCCAGGACCACACAGCCAGAGAAGGTCTTTCTTCCTCTGCCTAGTCTCTAGCCATCTCTCCTCCTGGCTTTCCAGACTTTGCTACAGTGCCTCAAATGCCTCAGAGCCTAGGCCCTCTTACCCTGAAACATCTCTCTGCCCCGCCAGCCCCTTCTCCCATTGTTGAGCTCCTCCCAGGGCCTCCGTTTTGAGAAGAAGGCCCAAGGTGGCCATTCTTGATTTCCTTCCTGACTTTGCTTCCTGTTTTCTGGACTTTGGAACTGTGGTCTTAGGTGCTAGAGCTGGGACTCCGGGCAAGGCACTCCCTCCCCACGCTAAGTTACCTTTGGTGTGGCATCTTCCTCCATTACGGTGTAAGCTCCTTAAAGGCAGGGATTGTTTCTTTTTTCTCACATTTGTATTCCCAGTGCCTAGCACATAGTAGGTGGGTGTTTAATAAATACATGTTACTGCCTTACCTATTCACTAAGCCACACTGCCTCTCACAGGGGAGGCAAAGAATCGAAGGAAAAATTATCTAGCTGGAATGACATGATGAGAAATTACAATGCTTTTTCTACCACTCTAGGATGGGAACTATGCCGACACAGCAGAAAAATATCAGCCTGAGGACACAGCTCTCCCAAGGGCCAGCTAAGTTCCTGGCTAGAAACGCTTCCTTCTTACTTCCATAAATATGGCTGAGAATGTCCGGGCCTTTGACTCCACAAGACTTCTAACAGTTCTACAGGAAGTCATTATTTATAAGGGAATCTGCTTTGAAGGCCAGCAAAAGAAGGAAAAAAAGGGCAAGGCCCAATCATGATGATTCCACCATATGAGATTGCCATCTTCTGGCTCTCAAGAACATTACTCCACACAGCTCCCTGGGCTAGAAACCCTGCAGCAGAGCCCCATGCAACCTGGGATGATGAAGGCAATCAGGCGTCTTTAAAATTCCGCCTAGCAACACTAATGATTACAAACGAGAAACAAAGGTTCAAGATCAGAGATTTTTAGAATCAAGAGTCACTAGAAATCAGCTACCTCTAAACCTTTCAGTTTATCCCCCACACAGCTGCCAAAGAGATTTGTTTTTTAAAAAATTTTATTTTATTTTTTGAGATTTGTTTTTAAAGTATTGTTCCCCAGGCTTAATAAACTCCAGCAGCGTCCTGTTTTTTTTTTTCTAGGATCAAATATGCACACCTCTGTTTGACATTTAAAGTCCTTCGTGACTTGGCTATTTCAACTCACCTTTCCAACCTAATGGTCAATTACACCTCTTTACGAACTCTAGAGTCCAGCCAGATGGCTCTTCTTGGTTGTTCCTCACATATAGACACTCCTACTCTCACCTCCAGCCTTAGTACAAGCTGTCCTCTGTGCCCGGAATGTCCTCCCTCCTTATCTTTGCCTCTTAGAATCCTCAGTTTCTAAGACTTTCCTGGTTTGGGTCTCCCTATTCCTGTCCCCTCTCCCCACCCCACCAGTGCTCTAGCTACCAGTGCCTTCTCTCCCTCCATCATCTTTATTTAGTCTATGTGTATCATTGTTGTTGTGTTTGTTCAGTTGTTTCGGTTGTGTCCAACCCCATTTGGGGGTTTCTTGGCCAAGATACCAGAGTGGTTTGCCATTCTCTTCTCCAGTTCATTTTACAGATGAAGAAATTGAGGCAAACGGGATGAAGTGATTTGCCGGGACTCACACAGCTACCAAGTGTCTGAAGCCAGATTTGAACTTTGGAAGATGAGTCTTCTTGACTTCAGGCCTGGCACTCTATGCACGATGGTGCCACCTAGAGGCCCTATGTTGCAAACGTAAAATATTGACTCCCCTGATAAAATATAAGAAAGATCCTTGAGGGCAAGTTCTGTTTCATTTTCATTTTTATATTCCCAGCACCTAGAACAGCAGGTGCTAAATAAATGCTTGTAAAAGTAGGTTTCAAACTTTTTGGCCTCAGGACCCTTTTACCCCCTTAAGATTGACTGAAGACTAAAGAGTTTTTGTTTATGTGCATTACATCTATTAATATTTACCACATTAGAAATTAAAACTGATAAAATTTTTAATTTTTATTCATTTATAAAAGATAATAAACTCATTATGTTAACAAATATTTTTGTGAAAAATAGGTGGTTTCCAAAATAAAAAAATTTAGTGAGAAGACCATCATTGTTTTCCATATTTTTACAACTCTCTTTTATATCTGGCTTAATTTTCTTATCTGTTTCTGCACTCAGTCTGTCGTGATATGTTGTTCTGGTTGAACTATATGAAAAAGATCCAGCCAGCCTCACACAGATACAGTTGGAAAAGGAAGGGATATTGTAAGAGACAAATAATATATTAATATTATTATGAAAGGGGAAGCTAGGTGGAGCAGGAGATAAAGTGCAGGACCTGGAGTCAGGAGGACCTATATTCAAATATATAGACACTGAGACTATATGAACGCCTGAGACACTTATTACCTGTGTGACCCTGGGCAAGTCACTTTACCCCATTTGCCTCAGTTTCTTCATCTGTAAAATGATCTATCTGGAGAAGGAAATGGCAAACCACTCCAGTATCTTTGCAAAAAACAAACAAACCAACCAACCCCAAATGGGTCACGAAGAGTCGCATGTGACTGAAAGCAACTAAATAACAAATATTATGAAAATAGTTTACAGTTTAAATGAGAAAATGAGGTTGACTCAACTTAGGTGTACTCAACTGAGGAAATACTAGAGGTAAAGCAGGTCCAAAGAAACACCGACTCTATCAGTAAGAAATCCTTTCCCACCTGAAACACACCTACAAAGCAGAAGGCACCAGCCACAGCAAGAAGTTGTAGGACATCACAGTAGTGATACACACTACATCACACACACACACACACACACACACACACACGTTAGTTTGGGAAGGAATAATAATCAAAACTGACATTTATATAGCTTTTAAAATTTGCCAATAGCAGGAGGACACTTGGGAAATTCCCCACCCCCTTCAAACAGCAGCTCCCTATTCTGCTCTCTCATAAGGCAAGTCTTGAAGAAAACACCCAAAGCTTTGGTTCCATACATAAAAGAAAAGAAGCGAAAGTTAGTTTAAAAATAAAATAAAAAGGAGGCGTTAAGTGAAAGACCATTTTATACTCCTAGTCCTAACTTTTCTTTTCCTGGACCAAAAGGATCATGTATTCTCATCACAAAACAAGATCTTTCTTCTTTCTTTCCCTTCACATTTTGTTTTAGTCTTAGTCACAGAGTGGGTGTTGCCTCCGTCAAACTGAGACCTGTTAAAGACCTTAGCTTGAAAAGGCCAACGTCTCCCACTACGTTCGGGGCCATTTCCAGTCATCCTAATCTATATCTTAGCACTGGACCCAGATGGCTCCAGAAGAGAAAGTGAGGCTGGCGACTTTGTACAGCCCTGCCTCACTTAAATCCAATTCACTTGCATGTCATGGCATCACCTCCCTGATGTCATGGCCCTCTTAGAGAATGAAGGACAAACTACGACAATGAAATTTGCAACGCATGTTATATCAATGCGCTCATTTAGGATTATTATCCTTATTTTACAGATAGGGAACCTGAAGCTCAGAAAGGGTAAGTAACATGCCCACGGACATAAAGCTGGCTAAGTAGTGAAGGTGGGCTTCAAACCCATATACAACATACAACATTAGAACATGCCGCCTCTCATAATAGTAATAATACACACAAGAGAGATATGGCCTACCGCATGCTGTTTCCCACTTTACTACAGACCCCAGGTTGTTTTTTTCATCCAGCCTGCTGACAAGTTCACAACTACACCAAGCGTTCTTCATTAAGTAAACTTCCTTAATGTCTCTGCTAAAGTCCTACCTTCCTCAAGAAGCCTTTCCCAGTCCCCTTAATTCTAATGCCTCCCCTCTGCTGATTATCTCCAATTTCTCCTGTCTAGGTCTTGTTTGTATACAGTTGTTTGCATGTTGTCTCTTTCGTTAAACTGTGAGCTTCTTGAGCATAGGAGTTCTCTTTTTTCTTTCCTTGCACCTCTAGCACTCCAGGCCAGGCACAGAGTAGATGCCTAAAAAATGACAACTGACTGATCAAAACTTGAACCCATGCTGTGTCCACTTTGTCCCTCTCACATGCTTGAGAAATTCAGAATTCTTAATAATTAGATTCCTAATACCATTTTATCAGGTTTAAAAGGATGCAGCACTTCTCTTTAGGATGGTTCAAAACATTCTACAGCCTTGTTACACTTCTCAAAAGAAAAAGTCAAAAGGCTACTCACACAACATTTAAAAAAATTATCTTAGCGCATGCTGTCTAGTCAAGAAACTAAGTCTCCCTTTCCCCCTTGACTGACCTTATGTTCAGCCATGACAACATGGGGGTTGTGCCTCCACCGATGATCCACACTGTGAAGAAGACAATCAGGAGGGTGGTGGAGAACATCATCTGGTGAGAGTAGGTCGCAGTGTCCCGAATGGCCAGCGCGAAAGCCATTGCTCCCCGAAGGCCTGCAGAGACCCACAAAGGCCACGACATACATCACAATGGTAAGCGACAACACATTTTCCATAGGGCCAAAATTGATTTAAGCAGCAAAAAAAATCATTCAAATACCATCCAATTCCATCTAAGGAGCTCAGAGGTTTATTAATCAAAGGGGAGGGACTTCTTCACATTCACAGCTGCCTTATGTATAGTGATTAAATGAAAAACCAGCAAAAAAGCATCATGCCATCTTTTCATGGGCACAATTCAGGCATCTCTACTATGACCATCTTTTGCTTCTTTGAGAAAATGAAATGAGAAAAATGAAAGAAATAACTGGAGCCCTGTGAAAGGGAGCCCAAACTCTTGCCAAAGATTAGGGTACAGCTGTTGGGAGCCTGAAAAATGCTCTGTAATCAGTATAACAGATAAAATTATTAGAATGCTAACTCACAAATTTCAAAGCAGTTCAGAGTTTCACTAGCAAACTGAGAAAACAGAGAGAAGCTCAGGTATAACAAATCCTAAATGGGCGAGTCTTAGAAAGAAGTGCCCAAATTGTCAGTGCATGCCCTCTTTTTCTGCCGAACTCAATCTCCCATTCCCCTATCAACCAGGTAAGAAAAGCCCATAGTCTCTATTAAGGATCAATTAATAATTCTGTTGTTGTTTAGCCTTTTCAGTTGTGTCTTACTTTTGTGAACCCTTTTTGAAGGGAGAGGTTTCTTGGCAAAGATATGGGAATGTTTCCTTCTCCAACTCATTTTACTGATAGGGATGCAGAGGCAAACAGGATTAAGTGACTTGCCCGGGGCCACCAAGCTAGTAAGTCTGAAGCCCAATCTAAACTCAGGAAGGAGGCAATCTTCTTGCCTCTAGGCTTGGCATTCTGTCCACTTCACCATTGCTACCACCACTGCTGCCTCCTCCTTTACTACCACCTCTTCCTCCTCCTCCTCGTTATTGCTAGTACTTATCCAGTATTTTAAGATTTGCAAAGTAATTTTCAGATATTGTCTCTTTAATTCTCACAAGAACCCTGGGAGCTGAGTGCTATTATCAGCCCCATTTGGAGGTTGGGTGATTTGACTGATGTCCAGTTGGGTAACTCAGTTCAGTGCCTCTGCCTGTCAACTGCAGTCATGTCATTATCTCCCCGATGTCATGCTCCTCTTCGAAAACAAAGGACAAACAACCTGTGAGTAGTCTGAGCTGCCTGAATGAGGACCAAGCCAGTTGAATAACTCAACTCAGCCCTTCTGCCTCTGCCTCTCCAGAGGAAGGTAAATTTTGATGGCTCAAAGCTGCCTAGTTAATTTGAGGTTTGCTGGTTAGATCTCTTTCTCAGAGACCAAGCCTCAAACCCATTTCACTCTGGAGCTCATAGATTGGACCACAGTAGGTAACTGCCCAAGCACCATGTAATGGCTATTTTTTTGGGCCTTCTTGGCTCAGTCAACATAAATAGTAAATAGTAACTGTCTCCTTTGGCCAGCAACCCTGAGGGTCCTCCTTTCCTAGTTCGATTTTTTTTTTTTTTAGTTAAAGGGGCCATCCCTTGATTCACTCCTTAAAGAGGCCTATTTACTGAATGGGCATTGCCTCACTCAAAGTGAGAACCTGGAAAGACCTTAGCCTAAAAGGGCCAGGGTCTCTCATTGCATCCTGGGCCATCTCCAGTTCTGATGAATATCTGGTCACTGGACCCAGATGGCTCTGGAGGAGAAAGTGAGGCTGGTGACTTTGCACAGCCCTCCCCTCACTCAAATCAAAGTCAACTGTAAGTCATGTCATCATCTCCCTGATGTCATGGTCCTCTTTGAGAACAAAGGACAAACACTATTATCTGTCTGGAAGTAAAATTTGAACTCAGGACTTCCTGACTTCCAATTCAGTGCTCTATCCATTGCATCAAAAAGCTGTCTCTACCACTGGTAAGGGGTTACTTGCAAGTTTGGAGTGCACGAGCCATAGCTCCCCTTCCCCCCTATCCCTAGAATGATCTCCTTTATCACCTCTGCCTCTTGAGACTCTGCCCTGCCCCTCCCCAACCCCAGCCCTTCAAGGCTCAGCTCGAATATGCTTTTTTTCAAGAGGTAAACCAGAGGCAAAATTAACTAGAATCTAGATTTCCCCAATACTTTTCTTTCCTCCTAGGCTAATCCTCTTAAAAAAAAAAAAAAGCTTATCCTGCCTTCTAATGGTAAACGGCTTGCCATTAGCCTCCAAGGAGTTGTTTTGGAGAAGGAAACATGCTTTTTCTTGAGGGGGGAGGGGAGAATTAAATAGGGTATATAATAACCAAGTGAATATGGGCTACCTCTACCTTGTCATCAGACTGTTGTTAATGAGAAGTTATGTTGTGAAACTTTAGCTATTATAACCCTTTCAGAATGAGTCGGGTTGGAGTGCTCGATTTTTCTATATAGCTGATTAATAACGCCCTGAAATCAGAGGTTCTTTTCTAGGCTCTGTGAATTTGTTTTTAAAAATATTTTTATAACTATATTTTAATATAGTTAGTTTCCTTTGTAATCCTATTTCATTTAGTACATTTAAAAATATCCTGAGAATGGAGTCTGTAGGCTTCATCAGACTATTAAAGGGGATCCATTACACACATACACAAAGGTAGAGAACTGTTGCTTTAAATATTAGAGATCTAATATTTTAAGTGTGTCAGAATAAAAAATTCTTTCTCAAATATATTCTAAACCACCTTATGTTGGCCTATAGACAAAGTCTGCTAAAATATGTTCAGAATGTTACTCAAAAAGAGCACATATGTATATATATACACATATATATATACATATAAGTATATACACATATATGTACTATTTTTATCATACAAGGTTGATGTTATCAAGAGTTGTTACGACACATTACAGATGTAGCTATGGATGCAGATGAAGCACTGCAGATGCAGGAAAAGCCGTCCTGGGATCCAGAACCAGTCTGGTTGTCATGTCAGCAACTGTGTCTTCAAAGGCAACTGAGGCACAATGCAGGTGGTTGGGGGAGGATAATTAAGGGCAGCAGAATGAACTAGTAAGGATGCTAGGAAAGACTGCTAGTTTTTAGAGATTTCGTGGCATAAAAAATTAATAGTTCAACTGAATATATATTTCAAACTGCACTCCCAGACCTGTGCAAAGTGTACTCACAACATTAATAAGAAGAAAAGAATAAATAACAATAATAGCGGTAGTTCATATTTATATAGCAGTGTGGTTCAGTCGTTTTCAGTCACATTCAACTCTTCGTGACCCCATTTGGGGTTTTCTTGGCACTGGAGTGGTTTGCCATTTCCTTTTCCAGTTCATTTTACAGAAGAGGAAACTGAAGCAAACAGGGTAAAGTGACTTGCCCAGAGTCACACAGCTAGTTAGTGCCTGAGGCCAGATTTGAACTCTGGAAGATGGGTTTTCCTCAATCCAGCTCTGGCGCTGTATTCACCACATCGCCTAGCTGCCCTTTATATAGCATGTTGAGTTATAAAATCTACTTTCCATGCAAGAATCCACTGAGGGAGGTGGTATGATAATGACTTTCCTTATCTTACAGATGATCGAACTTAGGTTTAAAGAAGGTAAATGGCTCATCAAAGGTCACACATTTATTTCATAATAACTTCCTCCTCCTCCTCCCTTACATCATCCTAAGTCCAGAGGTCTTTCCACCATATGGTGTTTCACCACCGGGGATATAGATAAGAATCCAAAGATCCTTGTCTTAGAAGAGCTTATAGATCCTATTAGATAAAGCACATCATTTGTATGAATTGAGCAACACTCAGATTCTACGTTAAAAAAAAAAAACAACTTACCTGAAAACATCATCATATGCTGAAAATTCCAGCCGATCTTATGTCTTCTGCCCAGATTCAAGAAGAAGGAGAGAGGGTAAATGTGGGCAGCTCTTCCCAGGAAGATGGCAATCTGATCACCAGGTGGAGGTTAAGAATCCACTAAGTTAAGTTTTTGATAGGACACATCAGGGTACTTCCAGAAAAGCAAAGAACTTTGGAATTTCTTCCTACCTTGTTGGGAGCAGTAGGAGAAAGGGGTTATAGTATCCAGTCTCTCTTAAATTCAACAACTACACCTGGATTCCCCATCTTCTTCACACCTCCTCCCCCGCACCCAAAACCATCTGTCAGTCCATCAGTAGCTTTTTTTATTACTAATGAAAAGGAAATGAAACAATTTAACCTGAAAACTTGCCATCCAGCCTCAATTCCAACTACTTCCATCAGCAATGAACTCTAACTAGAGACTCCAAAGCTCCACTCCCATAAAAATGATATCCCAAGTTTTGAAACATATATTTAAATCTGCATCTACTACATGAGGTTGTTCACAGCTGATGAAGCTGTATTTAAAACAATTATGTAACAGTGGCAGAGCCTTTGTTATCCCCTATCCAAAGGGGTCTCAATTAGGTTTTAGCACAAGGTCAGTAGGCACAAAGGTCAGCAGCACAAAGTTGTATGGCGAGATGCTGTTAGAGAAGCATTTATTTTCTTGGGAAAAAAAGTAAGGGGGGAAAATTAGCCCCAAAGCCAAACACTAAAAAGTTCAGGGTAAAAGAGGGAAATCTGTAAACAGACAGCAGAGGTCTTTAATAACTAGGAATGTCCAGTAAATGTAAGGGAAAGCTTTCTCAAAGCATTTGTAGTAATCAAGGAAATACCTCTGATTACATACAAGCAGTTAATATATGATTAGAAAGGGAAGAGAATGATTTCTTTGGGTGATAGTCCAAGGAGCACCAAGAGTCTTCACAAGAACTAACATAGGGGATTTCTGTAATCAAATATAATGTCTTTGAGAAATGTGAGTGGGAAGGGGAAACTCTATAGTTGAGATGCAAGAATTTGCTGGATCAGCTTTTCAGTGCTTACTGCATTTAACAAAGCACTGTATGAATTTGGGATTCCTCTCTTGCCTGAAGAAAGTCATGCTGATGTTAAGAAGAAAGACCTTGCTCTTCCTGTCCCTCTGCCTCCAGCTTTATAGTCATCAGAGGGGTAGCTCTTCTAGAGTCGGCTAGTAAAACCTTTCCCCCTTCTCTGCCTCAAAGCTACAAGATCAGGCAGCTAAGGAACCAGATACAAAGACCCACAGGGGTAGGCTCAGTGTATGCATGAATGATCTTGTGACCACCCAGACACAACTCTCTCATTTGAAAAATGTGGATAAGGGGTTATCTCAGTGAATGGTTATTGAGGGACAATAACTAAAAGGGATAGTCCAGAACTTTGCTTAAAGAGGACACCAAAAATCAAAACACCAAGTTCACACAGGACTTTGGACCAAGTAGGATTGTGGCTTTACATAAGGAAAAACTTCCCAATACTGAGAATGGTCCCAAAGTGGAATGAACAGATTCTCTAGGAAGGTAATGAATTATCTCCTACTGGAAGCTTTCGAGTGGTTGATGAATGACCACTTAGTGATGTGAAGGATGGATTCTTGCTTTAGATAGTAAGAATAATAGCGATAAGTTTTGTAAAGTACTTTATATGGTAGCTCATATGATCCTCACAACAACCCTGTGAAGTAGATGCTATTATCCCCATTTTACAGATGGGGAAACTGAGGCACAAAGAAATTAAGTGACTTGCCCAGGGTCACCCAGCTAGTAAGTGATTGGGGACAGAATGTGAATTCAGGTCTTCCTGCTTCCAAGTCCCCTCACTCTGTCCACTGCATAGACTAGGTGCTCAATTAGACAACCTAACTCATCCCTGACCAGGTTAACAAAATGAAAGGCACATTCCAATGTTCTTCATGGTCCTAGTCACAATTAAGTCCCATTTTGTTTAAAGCCAAGTAACTTGTTTACCTTTGGGAGTTTCTAAGCTATTCTACAACCATGCCTAACATAGGTAACTTCGGCGATCTAAGTTTGGGCTTGTGGATGTCTAAAGTTATTAAATGGGCAGCGAGGTGGTGCAGTAATTTAGAGTGCCCGGCCTGGTGTCAGAGAGACTCATCTTGAGTTCAAATCTGGCTTCAGATGCTTACTAGCTGTGTGACCCTGGGCAAGTCACTTAACCTTGTTTGCCTTAGTTTCCTTATCTGTAAGATGAGCTGGAGAAGAAAATGGCAAAGTTATTAAAACAGGCTTTGATAAACATATTCTTCCTACACAACAATCAAAAGCAAAAATCAAAAAGGTAGAACTCCCATGTTTGCTCTCCTTGTAGGGCGAGGCTACAGATCCAAGGTCACAGGAGATCTCTGACTCATTAGAACTGGACAAAGTGATGCAGAGAGTTACGTCCTGAATTCCAGGTTTGGTTTCACCTCTCCAATCTCCCTCAAGCCAAAGGACATTTCACTGGGAAAAATAAATCCTTCCCTCCTAACAATGCTAAAAAGACATCATTTGTGAAACTATTGCTCTGGTGTTTGGGCTCCATTCCATTCAGGGGATGTCAAATGAAAACTGAAATATCATAGTGCAATGGTAATGCTCATGGGTGAACTGTTCCTTTTCCCTCAAAAACTATACAGCTGTGTCAAGGATGGAAATGTTTATCCCTTTGGCCTACCTTCTTTTTTTCTTTTTACAAAACCTTCCCCTGTGCTTCTCTATCAGCCAGTTAGCTCTCTTTGTTCTAGCCCTGGTGCTAATGAGGCCAAGGCCTGGATCTAAGCATTGCTGGAGGACAGCTGGCTTTGATTTGTTCCATGGCTACAGCAAGCTGTCTTTCAAATTCGAGCCACTGGCCACAGATGGGCCAATGAGGCGATTCATCATTGTTCCTGGAAAAGTAATGGTGGGATCTGCGGATGCAGGCTCAGGAGAATCAGTTCTGTATAACAAAGACATCAATTTTCATTTCCTTTTTTTTTTTTTGTCCAGAGTTCAATTAGCCCCTAGCAAATAAGGAAAACTGGTTACTTAGGCTACTGGGAGAAACTTCTCAGACCATCAAATTCTCTATGTCTTATCCAAAAAAAAAAAAAAACCAAAAAAAACCCCCAAAATACCAGCATCAGAGACTTCCCATGGTCCTACCGAAATCTTTTTTTGGGAGGGTTTAGGCCTTTATAGAGTGGGCAACTTCAGCAAAATGGAAATGGTGTTCGAAAATTGGAGGCTCTGCCAGGGGAACATTAGCTCAGGTAAGTCCTCAAATGCTATTTCTACTAAAGCCTTCCTGCCTCAAGATACCTTTCATCTACTCTATATGTACCTACACACGTTGGTACTCCCATTGTAAGCTCCCAGATCAGTGGTGTCAAACTCATGGAGAAATGGACCCATATGGGCTAGGTATTGACTTAGAAAACCACATATCAGGCGCAGCCAAGATGGTGGCTGGAAAGCAGGGACTAGCGTGAGCTCCCCCACCAAGTCCCTCCAAAAACTTATAAAAAATGGCTCTGAACCAATTCTAGAACTGCAGAACCCACAAAGTGGCGGAAGGAAGCAGGGCTCTAGCCCAGGACAGCCTGGATGGTCTCTGGGTAAGGTCTATCCCGCACAGAGCAGGGAGCAGAGGGGAGCGGAGCTGAGCGGATCAGAGCCCAGCGTGGGCGGCGTGCACCGACCAGACCAGGGACCGGGCAGAGCATGCCCTAGCGCCCTGAATCAGTGAGCTGTGGCATTTACCAGACCTCTCAACCCACAAACAGCTAAGACAACAGAGAAGGTTAGTGGGAAAAACTGCTGGGGACAGGGAGTTTGTGGTTTGGCCACCGCCCCAAGGGGCAGGGGAGGTGGGGCAGCTACAGAACTACTGCTGCAGTTGCTTCTGGCCCCAGGCCCACCTGGTGGGAGGAATTAAGTGGCTGATCAGAGCAGGAGGGAAAAGCCTGCTGAAGATCTAAGCCCAGTCCAGGTAGGGTGTTCTTGGGGAAGGAGGAATGCTGGTGTGGCAGCGCATCCGCCCAAGTGTGGAACAAAGAACTC